>WBMW01000972.1:8326337-8367423 GCA_013396635.1 Penelope pileata
TTTTTTTTTTTAATCAATAGCTACCATTCTCTGTAGGTGCAAATCTGTAAAATATCAGCAGTGTACAAGATGTGCTGCACTCCAGCAACATTTTATTCTTGGATCTTTGGTTTGAATTTTGAGCGGTCCTGGGTAGAGCCAGGAGCTGTACTCAGCAGTCCTTGTGGGTCCCTTCCAACTCAGGATATTCTGTGCTTCTATGATCTTTAGGCTAAAACAAGTCTGAAGCTGTGTGAAAGATCCACGGACAGACAGTTGATGCTGTGAATCCCAGAAGTATATGCTAAAAATTGAATTAGATTCCTCCTGAGCTGCTAGACCCCTCTGATTCTCTCTTAGCAAGACAAGATTTTTTTCTCATATAAAAAAAATGAATTGGAGAGTGTTCAAATAGTGTTAATTGTCAATAGTGTTACTGCTAATTGGAGGATTTGAAATGATAGATATGCAAGAAAAGATGAAAGAAAATTCTACTAGCTGTATCCAGCTCAACTAAGTAACAGAAAAGCTGATCAATAATTTTAAGTTGTCAACCCCAAAATTAGAGTATTTTGAGCTACACAAAGAAAAATAACTTAGAATGTCAGAAGAACGTTATTAAAAAAAGTAAAAATAAATATGTTGAATAGCATTAAAACCTTTTAGGCTGAGGAATAGTTCCATAAAGAGAGCCATGACGATTGCAAATTAGCTTTACTCTGTGGATTTGAATTCCCTAGATTTGTAAATGGATGGGGAAAAAATTCTAAAAAGAATGTATTTTTCTGCATGAAGTAGCCATGTGTTGAAGGTAGATGATTGAGATGATGCCATCTAGCTCTTCAGTCTCTGTTTCCTGCCTCGTGTGCATTAACCAAGACTCACTGTGATCTTATCAGTGAGAAGTAATATCTTTGTGGGACCCTGAACTGTGATATTATTAGATCTGCTCTAAGGATATTATATATATCACTTCATCACAGATATTATTGACAGTAAGTTCTTTTACTACTTTTATATATTCTCATTGTGAGTTATTTTACAGAAAGGCAGCCAAATCAAGAGAATTCTCCCTGACTAGCTGAGCAGCTGATAAGTCTCTTTACAAGCGCTTACATGAATTCAATGCCACAGCATGTTAAAAGGGTGAAGTAGGACCAAAGCAGGTGTCAAAATATAGCCTTCAAAAAAGACCCCCAAAGTTTATTTCCTGTATGTAAAACTATTTATCTACTTGAACCCCACTTTTCCTGAAATCCTTTTCTTTTTTTTTTTTTTTTGTTTGTTCGTTTGGAAATTCCATCTGATCCTTTGCATGATCTATTTTCACAATTCTAATCTTCTGCTTTTGCCTCCTACTTCCCTCTCTTGCTGCCTGCGCACCATGATTCTTTGGTCTTTCAGGCTGATTTCAAATGCTCCCCACAAGGACTTTTTTTGCAGTCATGCTCTCTATTTCTTGCCCAAGTAGTGTGCTTAGGAAGATCAGAATAAGTACACTGGCATAAAATCAAGATAGTAAGTGCTCTGTGAGTTGCAGTGCCTCTAGAAAGAGAATGCAAGTTGTATTGTATGTTACCAATAAGCTCATTTGTATGTTTACTCCCTGGCCATTTAGACAGACTTAAACCTCCAGTGAGAGACAAAAAAAAAGTGGTTTTGACCATTTTCAGAGCCTGAACGTTGAAACTGATTCATCCTGCATTAACTTGTGTGTGTATGTATGTGTTTTGAAAATAATTTTTAGTATCCTGCCAATCATTTAGAGTCTACAGATAATACAACTCCCTTTGTGCTCCAACATCTCCGCACATCGCCCCACTACCATGTCTACAAACTCAAATAAGAAATATTCCCTTCCCAGGCCTGCAGTGTCTAATTCAGATTGATTATGCATGAAAAGGAATGCGTCCCAAATGCAGTAGTTCCTTGTGCACTACATCTTGTGAGCAAGCAGCCAGTTTGGCTTGCTTCAGTAACTTTTATATGTAAACAGTCTTTAAAAACATGATCTGCATTGTCAAAGTCTAATCTAAATGATGTACTGACATTGTTTATCTTGATATGCTGACTTGATTTTGAATACTCTTTGGATTGCTTGGCCCCAGATGGCCTTTTTGCGTTTTGTTTGCTTTTCACTTAGCTGTCACGTATTTATTGCCATTAGATGTAGAAAGTCAATGTGTTCAGCCTAGTTTTACAGAATAGCCAGCTAATATGGCATAGGGAAAATATTGAGTGAAGACAAGCAGGCGGCTAGGAGGAAAGCAAAGTAATTCTTCAGTTCTAATGCAGAGACCAGCGGAGCAGGAAACTGATAAATTATCTGGTACAGCATGTAGAGGGCTGGTTTTTTGGGTTTGTTTTTTTTTTTTTAAATTTTAGAAAAATCTGTTTGGACTGGAAAGTGAAAATTCACTGGAATAGGGTTCTGAATACATTCTAAAATTTTGTATACATTCCATATATTTAAATTAAAAAAATGCTTCAAATGTAATGGATATTAAAATATTACTTCAAAAGCTTAGAAAGATAAGGAGTTGTTTTAGATTTATCTTAAACAGAATGACTTACATGCTCTTGCTGTACAAAATTGTTTGAAGATATGAAAAATCCTTTGTGTTGACTCTAGCTGTAAGAGGGGGAAAAAAATACCCTTACTTGATATTATCTTGGCCACAATCATGCACAGAGTCAGAAAGACGAATGGGTGCTCATGCCATCTGTGGCATCCTGAAGCGTGACTGGAATGTGCACCATTCTGAACTGTGCTCTTCCATCTGGATATCCATGCATACCCTACCATAGTTCTTCCCATGCAAATACCTGTCTTCCCTCTAAATAGCTGTTTTAATGGTTCAAAGCTCAGTGCAGGATTTGGGATGGAATTTAACACTGATGGAGGGAAACTGATGTTTCATGTTGTTCCCTGAGCAGGGGAAATAAGTTTCATGCACAGTGCTGTCTCACTGGTGTCATGTTCTCAGATCATGTTTCTTCCATTTCTACTGAGCTGCTCAACCAAAGCACCGTGTGGTACCAGTCATGGTGTGTTTTTGGTTTTGACAACTGTTGGGCACCCAAACTTCAGTCTCTAAAGAGGCTGTGCCGAGATTGCCACCTTTCTAAAGTGCATGGACCTCCTCTTAGACTTGACAGCCCTTGCTAAGCTCTTGCTCTGTTTACTGCAGGTGAAATATGGGAATTATGCCTTTGTATGGGATGCAGCAGTACTGGAGTACGTGGCCATCAATGACGGAGACTGCTCTTTTTACACGGTTGGGAACACTGTTGCAGACAGAGGATATGGAATTGCACTGCAGCACGGCAGCCCCTACCGAGATGTCTTTTCACAAAGGTAAGGGCTCAGAGAAGGAGAAAAAGGTCCTAAGAGAAGCTGTCTCTGAACTCTTGACCTTTCTTTTAATTTAATTTTCTGTGAAGGGAAAATATCTTGTCCTTTTTGCACAGACATTCATTTTTTCAGAGGTACAGGTTTGTTCACTTCTCTAGAAACTGCAGTAAAAACACTTCGTATTGCTTTAATTTGGGTTGCTCTTGTTTCTCTTGGAAAACATTAATGAGATAGGCTGAACTTCATTAGCTGGAAAATGAGAAAAGAGTTGATGCATTTGTTTTAGATGGACAATAATTCAACCTTTCCTGTTATAGAAGCCTTTTCTTAAAGAGAATGAGGTAAACTTGGGTGCTAATGGGAAAACTTAAAGGGATAAACAAGTACATCTGATGTTTCAGTTAAAAACCTGTATTAGAACTCAGAAGCTTAGATGCTGTCCTCAGTACTAATAAATCTCTTAGGCTACCAATATGAGATCTCTAGACACACTTCTGGTACCGTGTTCCTACTAAGAATCCTAAGTACTAAATGAATTGTATGTATTGTGCCTTTGCAAAGTTCATGCTTCCTTCCACTATTGATTCCTAAATCAACATGTGTGTGAAATGTAAAAAATGACCAAACATTCAAGGCTCTTAGGAGAAGATGTGGGCTAATATCATGATCCTTTTTAATTCTGAACCTATTATTTTAATCTAGTTTCTAATGGTTTGCATTAGATGCATGTAACAACATTTTACAGTTGCTGTGATCGAATTTCTTAGTGTGGTTGAACTATTGCGTTGTACTGATAAGCTTCATTCAGGCTCTTGCATCTGCCTTCAGTCCACAGAACAAGATAGGGAAAAAGGTATATAAATGAAATTAGTAACAGTATGAAGATTCAGGGAAATCAGTCTTCTCACACATGCTGCATGAACAGGGAAAGCTTAAACTCTTTAAATACTATTGTATTTTGGGAATTATTTGGCTGAATTTTTTGCTGACATAGCAAGTAACATAATATGGAAGTTCATAGGATCAACAATATATTTGATTTCAATGAAATACGTATTTGTTTTATGTATTCCAATTAGCATTAGAGGCAATTATTGACTGAATATTTTAATATTTTTACCATGACCAGGCTGAGTCCATTAAAGGTCTCTGTAATGTTTAGGTTCTCCATGCAAAACAAAGGAGAAAAATTTAGTCCTGTAATCTAAGACATGCTTCTAGCTGCTAGAGATCTCAGATGCTAGTCAAGATGTTCAGTCATCCTTTTCAGAGGACCCATTTTAGCTAACTACAAACATTTGAAGACACAGGTGAATTTCATAGGTTGAGTCTTTATTACAAAATGCAGTGAACCTGCCAAGTGGCATAGCATGGCTCATACCCAAACATCTGAGCTTTCCTTGTCTTCCTTGACATTGCTCTGCAAGTCAAGGTGAATGTGTCCAAACTTTCCCTTAGTAATGGTTTCTGACATCATTTATAGAGTTACTGTAGTTCTCAGTACATTGGAGAAATGGTCATAGCTGGTTCTGCTAAGAGGTGATCTTCTGCATTGCATTACTCAACACCTGGAGAGACTGGCTTACATCTTCTGTTGCCTTTAGGAACTTCTGGATCATTAGTCTGTGTGGGCCTGACATTTTCAAGTACAGCTTTATTTCATAACAAAATTTCAGTGTATTATATTTTGAAGGTGTAGGAAAGCAGAAAGAAGCATAAAAATTTGCACATATATAGCTCTTTTTATCTGAGGATCTCTGACGCACTATTTAAATATTACCATCTCTCAGTGGAGAGTAAATGCCATTTCCATTTAATACTTACGGAATATATAACATAAGGGGACTTAAATGAATTCCCAAGGTCAGATGTTTTTCCTGGTGGAATCAGAGATCATAGGCACTCAGACTTCTTCATTTTCAGCTTCTTGCTATAGTTATCAGAGTTCAGGTAGATGAAGAAAGGGATTATTTGTGAGATCTCTGGCCACGAGCATCTTGATAGATATGCAAAACTTAATGCTGCTGAGAAAGTAAGTCATTGCATTATCAAGACTAATGGCTGAGCAGAGAAATTGGAATTTGCTTGGTGTTATACTACCTACTGGAGAATTTAGAGAGCCTGAGATGTATGCTCTGCGAATGTCTGTACTGCTCTTATATTTTTCTGTATTATAAGGACTTATTATATTGCATTTCTAATTATGTCCATAAGTATAATTTTACAGTTTGAATCTGTGAAACAGCAGATAGGAAACAAACACATGGAAGAGAAAGCATGCTTACAAGGTAGCTTATAAGGGTGTTTTTTTTCTAGAAACCCTTCGTTACTGTTCCTTATGATTACTTCCTTGTGGTTTTCACAAATCATCCTTACTTTTCTTCCTAATGAATAGGCTGAACAACCTTCAGCTGATACAGCCTGCATGCTAAATAGAAAGGGAAATAGATTTCACTGGGTGGGATTAGCCAATGTACACATGAATATTTCACGTTCTTTAATGCAGTAGGGAACTGGTTTGAAATATATTGGCATTTCTCAATCTTTGCCCAAATAAATATATTTATGTGAAAATGCAGGGCTTCTCTTTTATGAAATTTCATATAAACCCATAAGCTGCATAGTGTTAAATCCCTAGGGTGCCGCTGTAGACAGTCTGGCAAGATTACAGGAGATTTTGGTCTCAGAGCAGGAAGCGTGAGCATGAGTTTAAGGCTTTTAAATACCTTTTCTGAACATGCAGGCCGTTTCCAGAGAAACAAGAAAAGAGATACAGAGGTGTAAATACTTACCTCTTCTCTCTCAGACTGTGGGACACAGGTTGCAGTCATGATAACACTGTGGTGAGGTTTTGACATTTGGGATTTTCAAACATACAGTATGTTTGGGATGTCTGCTATGTCATTCTCTAGGGGATTGGCACATGGAAGGCATGCAGGCTGCAGTGCCTGGAGCATGGTGCTGACAGACATTACACTTGTTTTCATTATTTTACAGGTGTAAAGTGATGCCCTTAACCTTCAGAGAGAAGAGTGAGTGCTGCCACATTTGAACTGATGCAATTTAAACTCAGAATTTTAATTAAAAGTGTAAGCTTGGGAACAGTGAAATACTTATGGAGAGTGTGGTAAAATGCACGTAACTTAGAAACTCTGTGCACTTTTGCTCTTAAAAAGTTAATTCCAGCCACACCACAGAAGATGAAACCCTGTTCAGGGTTATTCTCTCTATCCTGAAGGAAATCTAACGTTCTGGGGGTGAACAAAAATGAGTTCTCTTGGGCCCCATGCAGCTGCTGGGAGTACTCTCTGCCTGTTGCTGCCTCTGAAAACCGATACTTTAAGTCCATCCAAAAAACAATGTGTGGCTGTAGCACAAATAACAGAAAACGCTGGAGGTAACATTTGAATAATGAACTTGAGGCATCCTGATTACTCCACTCGTGTTGGAGATCTTAGCAACTGTGCTTGGCCATGCCATTGGGCAGCCATTTAGTTATGCAGGTAGACTGCTGTCCCATTGTCTTTATCACTAAGGCTTCACTTTCCAAGCACCAGCAGCCTTCATGCAGTGTGTCAGTTTTCTCTATTTCTCTGTTTCTCTTTCAAGGTAAATTTGGTGGCTTTAATAATAGGAACTGCCAGATTTTGTAGGAGAATTTGAAGAGGATGTGTCATTTGGTTCATGAGGAACAGCGTGCTGACACTAAATTTGACATCTATTAAGTCTTTTCGGTTCCTAAACTTTAAAAATTCCACTGACTCCTCAGAAGCATAAAAATGATTGTGAGCTCTTTCAGAGTATTTTACAGCTGCCTGTGGTGGGGCAGCAATGATTCAGGCATTGCGCTGGGGGCTGGCTTCTGGAGTGGTTGAGGAGGAGACAATGGGGAAGCGCTTGGATCCAGTTCCCCTTCCTCTGCTGGAGAACTCGCTTGTTCTGCAGTCATGGTCAGGCAGCACGTTACAGGCAGGGGGAACACTGATTTCATACTCACAGCTTCAGCCTCACTGAGTTGTGTTACATTTCTCATATTCCTAGAGCGTCCATATGTGCTCTTCCCCAATGACTTCACTTTTAAATAAAAGGAGGCAGTGACAATAGGGGGAAAAAAAAAAAAAAAGGTGGAATTGCCCACACAGTCAGTAGTGTGGGACTCTTGGTCCATTGTTCATCAGTCATGTTTTCCCAAACAGCATTCACCGTGCCTGAGCACAAGTTCCCAGACACTTAAAGTGGTCTGCACGCCCAAAGCAGCAGCAGCAGTCACACCCCTCCTGGTATTCTTTTCTTAGGGGTGGGGTATGCAGTGGCACATTGCATGGGAGGTACAACCACCATGTACATTCTGCAGAACCTGCAGATTTAATTTGGCATAAATCACAGAGGGTCACAAGAAATGTATGTTTCAGCTAGAGAAGTCAGTCATTTCTTTCTGTCCTGGGGAAAAAGAAATGGAGATTTATAATGATTTCCCCATGGCAAGCTCTAAGACACTTAGCTAGTAGCAAGTGTTGCATTTTCAGATGTCCAGAACTTTGGAGGCAAGGAGGAGAGCCATCGTGTACAATTTGACTTCCCCTTCATAAATCATTAGGGATATGCTTTAAATAAATGGTATGGATTTTTTCTTGTCCTTTTCTATCTCATCAGCAAAACTCTGAGTTTTAGAAAGTTCCTGCCCTGAGTCATAAATATGAGTTCTTCCTGTCTCCTCTCTATTAATTCTCTCTGCTCAGGTTTTCATTCTGTGTCTAGGAGGTCACTGATGTCCAAAGACGACAGTGCAAAGAAAATTATGTCCTTCTCAACTACCTTAATGTCTTTTTTTGATTCCTTGGGACTAGGTTCTCCTTTCTTTGAGGAAAGTCCTCCCTCCATCTATGTTTTCAATGAAAATCCAAGAGAATGTCCCTTACTTTCCAATTTATCTCTTACTAGATATGGAGAAATTAAGAGTTTTGGATTACATCCTAACCCTGCAGAGGATTGGCAATAATGATCTAATTGGATTTTTCATGATTACGTACAGTAATTATCTGAAGAACAGTAGATGTCTGAATAAAAGCTCAGGTTTGCTTTGCCGTCGCTATTTGCTTAGAATTGTAATGCTGTTCTGAGCTACACTTTGAAAAATACAGTAGCTAGTAAAACTTTTCCCTGCCCTAGAATGTTCTGCAAATTGAGAAAATTACTGGACCTGAGGCAAACCCTGAATTTAAATAGAAATTTTTAGTTCTGAGAGCCTGCCGTTAGACCATGTCACAAGTTCACATAACTGATATTATATTAGAGGAAAAAATGAAAGTTGGTTCCAGATTTCAGAGCAATTTGACATGAGAATTCAATACTAATTAATTTATATATAGTCACTGTTAAGAAAAGGGTTAACTTAGAGGTAGCACATAATAACAAGATAGTTTCACAGATAAGTAGGATGTAAAGTAAAAACCTTTCTAGTAACACACCAATGTAATATGTATTTATCAGTCATAAAAAATAACACATTCTATCCTAATTTTATAACTACATCAGGCTTGTAGGAGTGAAACTAGGAATTGCATTAGATGTTAGGTCTCAAAACATGCCTACCTTCCTTGTTCCTGACCCAGATCCTTTGAGATTAACTGCAGTTGGCCTCCATGCCCTGAAGGTTTTGTGTCTGTGGTAAATTCATGGTTAGAAGTTGAGAGAGATGGAGACACCAATAGAAACACAGACTTTAGCAATTTTTTTAATATGCTGTAATATTAACTGATGGGATGGGTTAAAAGATTCTGCAGCGTCTGAAATTTATAGCATGCACATAATGGAAAATGTATTAATGAAAACATATAACAGCAGCTAGCAGATTAGTGGGCTTTTAAAATATACTATAATATTAATTGATGAGGATAAGTTAAAGGATGCAGAAGTAGCAGCACTCAGTAGCATGAGGAGGGAAGTCGTAAGGGAAAATCGTTAGACCTTTTTGCATTCACACAGCACCGAGCTATGAAAATCAGAGAACTGCTGGTCTGCTTTGTCATGGGAAGGCACCCCTCTATCTGATATATGCGAAGGAGTTGCTGCTGTTAAAAAAAAAACAAAAAAAAAAAAAAAACCTTCTCATTTTCCTTGCTACTGTTTGCTTTCAGAAAGGATACTGCATTCAAAGTTTCAGAAAAGCAAGCTGGGTCAGATGTTTGTGTAAATAAATTCCCCATCATTATCCCTGAACTACTCCAGTGAAAACATTCTAATTGTAATGTGTTAAAATTGCCAGTAGGTATCACTTTGCAAGATATTTCTTAAGAACTCTCTCCATTTCTATCTCCATTTCATCTATGGTTTGTAAAGTGACCACATTTTGCCCAAAGATGTGCATGTGGTACAGTCAGTGGCAGAAGCATTGCTCATCCAACTATATGGAAGTAAAGTTTACTGTAAGCTAAGCTGTTCATATATTTTAAAATTTTATAGAATGAGCACACGGCTGCAGAATTTGAAACAGCTTAGTTATAAATCTGATGACACTAAAGCTAAAAGTAGTGTCAGCAAGTGGCTTCCCTCTGAGACCTTTCCATTTTATGAATCTCTAACAAAGAGATTATGTTTGTGGTTAACACACATTTCTGTGGTACTTTTCAGTTTTTGTGGCCACCCTCTCTTATGCTCATGTCCATCAGCTTCAAGGGGAGTGGGTATCACTGCTACTTCTGACACAGCTGGGCAGCTGTCTTGCCTTCAGACCAGGGAAGAAAGTGAGTGCAAAGCTTTCCCAGCATATAAGAGAGATCCAACCATGCAGCAGTCCAGTTGACAGAACCCTAATAACCACAAATAAAAGTTTAGGTCTCCCAGTCCTGTGGCAGCACTACCTGCCAAAGGTTGCTGCCTCTTGACCTTAGTTGTACAAAACACTCGTCAGCCAATTTCAGCTAAAATGAGCAAGAGAAGCAAAATGGTAGAGAATAATAGATCTTTCCTAACCCATTTTGTTAGCTGGAATGGTAATTGACCTTTAGCTGGACCATAATGCTAGTCTTCAGCTGGCCCTGTTTTCCAGATAAAAATGAAAGGCTTTTGTGTGAAAATAGAGCCTGTTTTCAAAGCTGAAAGGTGCTCTAGTAAATAGGGATCTTGATGGTGTGGCTATTTGGGGGATTTATTCAAACTCAAGCTAGGAATTTTATTTCTGGGGAGTAGAGCCAAAGAAGAGTGGTCACCCACATGTTATGGTGATGAATAAAGGGAACTTCACTTATTGCTTAGTACCATGCAGGAAGGAAGGTGAAGGTGGGGCAGGGAAGGCTTGTCTCTCTGAATGTATGAGACCTCAGTAGCCTCAAAGAAAAAATGCCCTCAAGATGATGTGTCCAGCAGTTTTCAGGACTTCAGTCCACATTCATAGCAGACTTGGCAGTGGCAAGGAAGCCAAGGCTTTGGTCCTGATGTTCATCTGGGGAGATATAAACAGCAAGTGGCTCTGGAAAACTGTGCTTTGTGCTTTGGCTACCACTTAGCCCAGCTGGGCTGCACTGCACACAGAGCCCTTGAGGTCTGAGTCCTGGGCAGTGCCCAAGCCAGGGAGAGAAATAGTGCTGTGGCTTGTCCAGCCATGGGAATGGCAAGGGGCAGGAGGCTGCAGCATGCCAAAACCTGGGAGTGCTTACCAAGGCTGTGCCCAGCTGATCTGGATTTCACTTGAAATATTTCATGGACTGTCAGTGCCTGTCATTGACCTGGTTCAGAGTGGGCTACCAAGCAAGCAGTCCTAAGTCTTTAGTTTATGAAGGGGTCACAACAGATAGAAGCATTTGGTAATATGAATCAGCTGGAAACAGTTGCGAGTCATTGCGCAGTGTCCTTTTTGTGCTCCTTTAGTGCCACTGAAGATAGATTAGCCAAAAGCAAAGCAGGGACTTGATCCCAGCTGTCACAGATCTGATCACTTTTATAAAAGCTGTGTCCTTTCCAGAGCCACTTTTTTTTACTTAAACATGGTTTCCTTCTACTTCATGGCTAAGTGTAAGCAGAAAATAAGGATGATATGGCCAAGGAAGAACTGAGCTTGCCACTTTATTCGTAAAACACTTTGCAAAGTGCATTTAGCAATTTGCCATTGTAGCCACCTGCACGTAGAGCTTTCAGCGCAGGGCTCTGACACTGTATTTAGTTCATACTTCCACTGCTCAGCTAAAACTTCCATTTGTATGCATTTATTCTGCTTTGCACATTACGTTATCAGTCACTTTCAATATTTCAAAGTCACAGCAGTCTTTTTCTGACACATATTTGTCAGAATGAACTGCTTTGATTGCTGTTATTACAGACTGCAGTTCCTGAGTAAGGGAAAAGTCTTATACTGAGCCAGAATAATGAAATTGCCCAATAAAACAACAGATTAAACAGAATAAAATTAGGCTAAATTGATAGAAATACATGCTTTAAATGACCAGTCAAAAAAAAAAAATAGGAGAGAGGAGCAAGGCAGGATTTATAATCCCACACAACAAAATCAATCAGGAAATAGCTAAATTTTTTAAGCTCATATTCAAGGTATTGAAAATGGATCTTTTCTGCTGGCTGGTAGTGAGTCAGTATGTCTTTCTTTGACTTTCTCTTAATCAAATGCTTTATCGTATTCCTCTAATGATCACTCTCAACAGAAGGATTTTAATAATCAGTCCATTACAGTCCCGGCACAATGTAATGAGGGGCTTTGGCCTAGCCTGAGAGGGTGCTTACACTCCTGATTAACTTCAAGTCCTAGTGGTAGTAATTTATCATGGCACATGAGCACATCTCTCCCTTGCATGCGCTTAAATGCATGCAGGGACAAGTTCAATCTAACAGCCCTTCCCATTTAGGACCTAGGGAGAAGCACTCTCATTTGGAGCGGTAATTATACTTTTGTGCTTATTGTAATTAAAAAATATTTTTCTACATTATATTTACTACTGTTGTCTTCAGCTGAAAGAAGAGGCTAAACAGAGGCAAGCTTCCAAAGCAGTGAAGAAGAGCTGCCAGTGAACTACTTTGCTCTTGTAGATACATAGCTATTAGAATTGCTCTCAGCAAGGCAGAAAGATTTCAAACATAAAAGGGCAAATAGCTTCACCAGCTGTAGTTTCATAGGTGGCATTCCTAAATATGCCCAAAGAGATCATCTATATCTCTAAAGTTATCTGATGCCTACAGAAAGCCCACAGGACAGATAAACTGATTTTTTTAAAAATGCAAGAATTCAGCTGCAGTAATATTTGTAGAGAAAAGAAACAGAATAATAAGAAGGGATTTGTAGCCTTGAGAGCAGGGATTAGAAGTTCCTGACCCAGGACTGAATTTTCTTGGCTTTGCATGAGAGGAGGAGGCAGCGTGAGGAGCTGAGCCTTGAATTGGTTGAGAAGCATGCCCTCTGTTTTGTAATATTGTTTGGCTGCCCTAGCTTCCTTGGGTTTGCTGCAACTTTACTTAATTAGCAAAGGATCTTCAAATTGTGGAATTACAACAGATTTATACTGGTTTAGCTGATGGGAGAATTTAATCCTATAAATATTTCTTTGGCATAATTTAGATGTAAGGCTCAAGATTAGCATCCCCATGAAACATGAAATTTATGTTCTTTTCTCTTTTTTGCCTGTAATGTGCTGTGCAAAGCTACAGAAAAGCTCTGACAGTCACGCTTACGTATTGTGCAGCAGTCAGGGCTTTCAAAAAGCCTCTGGAGTTCACTTGCAGCATCACATTTCCCTCCATACTTTCACCATTTTATATAAATCTGGAGAAAAGTGTAAAATCCATAGAAGAAAAGCAATTGAAAATGAAGCATTGTTAAAAGCCAGAGGAAATGAAAGTTTGTTGTCATTCTTTATGTCCCTCTGAATTTCTTAATTTAGAAATACCTACCACACCTTTTTTTTTCTTTTTGAAAGTTCCAATCTTGCTCCCAGTTAAGTATGGGAGGCCTCGTGAAAATAAGGAGTCTTACAAAGAACCACTGGCAGACGTTTAATCCTAGAGCGAATATATCTACATCTCTATATGTGTATCTCACCATGCTGTGTTACACTCACCCCTAAAATGTGTGTGTGTACAGCAGGGCCGGCAGCAGAGAGAGCAGGCATAATGCTTGGCAGCATCCCATCCTTGTGCTCTACAAAGGGGCTGTCACTGTCTTGCAGCAGAAAACTGAGCAAATGGAGAGGATGAACAACACACCCAAGGTAACACTGCAAATTGCTTAGCCAGATAGCAAAGCCGCCTCTCCGCCCATCAGCAAAGCCCATTTTCTGTCTATTTTCTCATCTTTTTCATTAGTCCTAGCACAGGGCACATGCTGTAACTGTTTACTTGGGCTGAGGCCTTTTTCATAGCAGAAACCCAGCACAGTTTGTTTGAAGGGCAGGAGACATGAGGAGCAGCCTCTCTGCTTCCACTGAAAGCACCACAGTAGCTGAAATGAAGGGAGCCACCTATAGCTGGGAGCCGACAGCACAGCATCTTTCATCTCCCTCCTACCAGTTTGATTTCAAATTACCTGTTGCCTTTTTCCTTTTTTTCTGCCCCAAGTGCTTTCCTACTGCTGTTTCAGTTAATGTTGACCCCTTTAGCCCGGCTTGTGGAGCTGGGCAAGGGCATATTTTTGTCTGCAGGGTACTTCAAAACTGTCAAACTGCTAGCATTTGGGATTGGTTCACAGTGAAGGAGAGAGGATTTTATTTTTTCCCATTTCTAGGAAGAAGCATGAGCCATTTGTCTGTTCACTGGGCCGAATTGCCATCATGTTTTTGCTTGTATTTGAAATAAAGCCTGAGGAAGAGGCTTTCGCTAGGAGACTTATGTCCCAGGCTGGCAGGACTGGGAGCAGATCATGCTGCACGGTTTTCAGTCTACTGCAGACCAAGACTGTTACCACGGTGCTGCATTTTAGGTTCAGTTTTGAAGATCTGCTTGTTGCTCAGAGAGGCTTTCCCATCCCCACAGGAGCTTCCATGGCTACTAGCATAACTTTCCAAAATGAAGAACAAGTAGAGATGCTAGCCCTTCATCTTGGATAGGCAATGATAAGCTCCTTGCTAAAATGCTTAAATCTTACAGCTCTTTAGATCACTAATATACATCTGTCAGATCCTTTGCAGCTAGAACTATGCCAGGGCTGAGTCTTGGTAGTGATGGTGTGAGTTATCTCTGTGTAAATAGCACAGTATCTTTATTCAGCAGGAGAAATGCTGCAGGTCTTGATTGATATATTGACCTGGATAAACACAGTAGTTTATCCCTATCTGGAGATGCCTTCTCCATCCAAGTTCAGGTTGTGATGCTTGTGGGTAAAGCTGGTAATTTATTGGTCCTGGATACAGCAATATACCCAGTGTGCCGCCTATGAACAGAAGTCATTTTCACCTTAGACCTGATGCTGGACTTCATGAACCTCTTTCTGTACTGCCAGGGCTAATGTAAACATTGCACCTGGGTGAGAAATGTCCTTATTTGTCTGCTGCTCTTTCCAGTAGTCTGCGTTGCTTTCATTTGGGGCTCTAGTGGTTCTTGCCTTGAGTCGTAGTGCTTTGACAGCAGGGTTGTAAGAAGCTTTCTTGGCAATGTTTACTTTTCTTCAGAATTGTTTCCTGGCTGGAGGCTTATTACCCACTCTGAACTTGAGCCACTGAAAGGCTTTCTTTCAAAGAAATTTCAAGTAACTTCTTGGATTTGGTTTTAACATAACATAGTAATACATAGCTGCAGGAGAAAATGTGATATTCATGGGGTTTTTTTTTAACCCAAAGTTGGGAACAAAATATGAAATTATTAGGCAGTTGCTCATAGCCCTGTCAATCATAACTACAACTCATCATTTCTCCTGTGTTACCTGTCTGTTTCATGATAACACTGTAGTTAGCTAAATTAACTAGTATTAGCTAGACATTTAAATGTCATTAGGAATTTTTAAACTGAAATCTTTGTTAAGATTGAAAGAAGAAACCTGTTATTTGATTAGAAGAAATGGAAAAGAACGCTTATAATAATTGCAGAATCAGTAATGATAAAATGAGGAAAGTCTGAATTAAGATGAGGTGAGGAATGCAATTAATTCAATCAGCCAGCCCTAAATCAGCTTTATAATGATGCCACACAGTTAACCTGTGGTTATGATTCTGACATTTCCTTAGTTACTAGAACACTAACAGATAAAAACAAGTGTGTTTATTTCTTTACATTTTTTTAAGATCATGTTAGGTTTTTATCTTTGGATGGTTACTTCGTAGCAAGGATGAGAAGGTCAGTAAGCTGAAAGCTCAGAAAATTGAAAATGTGTAAGAGGAGGCTGCTGAACCCTGTTTTGCTTTTCTGAAAATCTTCCTCTGGCTTTTCCTACAGCTGTGTGACATACTCAACCTTTTGTGTCACAGGATGCTGAACAAGGTGTTGTGATGGCCCTTCTGGCCCTGCTCTCTGTGAATCTGTACTCTTCATTTTTAAACCACTCTTCTTCTGTCATCAGCCTACTGCCTTTCTCATCCAAGCTTATACTCTGCTCCTTTGAAGCATCTCTCTGTCCTGTTCAGGGCACTTAGGTCACCCTCAGCAGCATATGTGAATGCTTCAGCCTGGAGCGTAGATAGCCCTGGGACATCCAGGAATCTTCCAGACTGCTCACTGTCCACACCATGAACCCACAAGGAACTTCCCGTGATCTGTTCTGCTTCATTATGCTGCTTATTGAATTTTGCTGCTGGTATTGTCTTTCGTACTCTTGGGACCAGCATCAATTGCCATGGCAATTACTGTCAGATGGTTGCAACTTGTGTGCTTGGAGGAGTGTAGGAAAGCTGATGGCCGGAAGAAGGAGTAGTAGTTCAATGATGTAGGAAATATCAGTTACTAAGACTGCTCAGTGACGTAAATGGTTGGGGCAGTAGGTTATTTTACTTTAGTCAATATTGTGTGTATTTCATGTTAGCTCCCAGTGAATATATTGGTTTGTTCTTTAATAATCAAGATGACATTTTAAATGATTGATAAGAGAGTATTCATTGTTATGCAGTCCTGCTATAACAGTCATATGCCTGCCCATCCTGCATGTCACTTGTCCATTTTGTAGCAGGAAAGAGTTTATGAAGAAGCCCAGAGGCATGTTTCAAAAACTCTCATTAATGTCCTTTAGTCTCTCTGTGATGCTTAGTCAAAGCTTCCCTAATGCTCCAGGGAAGAGAGGCTGCAGAAGTGGTGGCTGACAGTGTGTTTCAGGTCATCTGACCATGTTACTTTGTGGATGGGACCTGTGGGCAGATATTTCCATCTCGGAGCTACTGAATATCGGTCCTGCCTAGTGACACTTCTAACATGGATGGGATTGTTTCAACCTATGGAGAAACTGCTTCACAGCCCTCTCAAGTCAGATACACCTAATAGAAGGAAAATATATCTCTGTCACATATTGGTGCAAGTTTCTTGTTTTACTGAGCAACTTGACACAGATATTTTGAAATATCTTAGACTGCTTGAAGACTGGACTAGTTTGAGACAAAGTGGAAAAGAAGGATCCTTAGTTTATTGATTGGTAAAAGTCCAAGCAAGTGTTGCGTACTTCTCTGTCAAGAGTCTCACTTTCATAAGGGAGGGAAAAGAAGATTCTTTGCAGACAGATTGTCATGTATATGTCTCAGGTTTGCTGCAGGGAGGCTGTATCCCGTGCCTGAGGACATCGCACAGCTGGTTTTCCAGCTCACATCTTAACCACATGCTTTGGCAAACAGCAGAGGTTTTGCCATACATTGGATAGCATTTCAAAACCTCTCAACATGGGATGTATCAATATTGATCTTGTGCTGGAGAGTGCATTTCTTGATGCTTCACTCTTTTGTAATCAACCCTTCTGAGGGAAAAAATGGTCTCATAATACTTATTTTACCAGAGTCTTGGGGGAATAGAAGCTGGTTACTTGTCACACTTGAGCTGGCTGTTTTCTGACTGATGGCATTTAGAGAAAGTTGAAAGAAGATTAAAGCCTCATGATGCTGACTTATTGCAAGAATATGATGTGTTCAATATGATAGTAAAGTGGGAATTCTTCTTCTTTGGTTCTTATGTGTTGGGGATTGTTTAGATGAAATTAATGGATGAAACGATGGCTGAAGTCAACCATACTTGTTTCTGAGGCAGTCAGATGCAAGGTGACAGGAGCTAATTTAAAAACCTTGGTAGTTTTTGCAACAGAAAACTTGAAAACAAAGCCAAAAGGAAACTGGTGCTGTAATGATTCATTTGACATGAGAGGCTGAAACTTTCAACAGTGGTGGAAGGCACTTTGCTGTAACATGCTTGCCATGCTGACAATGTTTATCTAGAATTATCATCGGCAATAGGAACTGGAAAAAGAGGTTTGAGATTGCAGCTTAGAGGGCTTGTGAAGTGAGAGTTAATCTGATATTCCTTTTTGGAAACAGGAGTGTGAGGAAAGACAGTACTTACCAGTATAACACATTAGCATAGAATAAAGAATGGAAAATCTTCATAGAAATGAGGAATGGTCCCTGAACCGTCTCTCCATCAAACACTTGGATCCATCCTTCATCCTGCTAGTGTATGTGTGCTACCCACTAGTAATAAAGCTTCAGTAACGGTGTTCAAAGCCCTCAGTACTAAAAGTGGATTGCTGTAAATACATCTCTGCTGGACTAGGAAGCCTTGAGTGTTTCTAATAAGGAAACTTTAACTTTTAAATGGAGTCTTTGGGGTCTCACAGGAGTGAAGTTATTATTTAATATCTCCTGTAGGGCTCTGAAACAACTTTGCATTGCTTAGCTATTTGTATATAGTTCACTTATAATGATATTTGAAGTAAGCTTGGTTGGCTTGTTTTAGCTCTGCAGTCCAAGATCTTTGTCTGTTAAAATAGAAGACTCAAGTGACAAAACTACAGGCAATTTGCTTTATTGCTGTTATATGACCATAGGAATCAAAGAGATCTGCTGGGTCACTGAATCCATTGTCCTGCTTTGATAGGCAAGCACACTGTGTGGTTCATGGAATCATCAAGGTTGGAAAAGACCTCCGAGACCATTTAGTCCAACCATCCACCTACCACCGAGATTACCCAATAAACCATGTCCCTTAGTTCCACATCCAGATGTGCCTAGAACACGTCCAGGGATGGTGCCCCCCCCACCCCCCTGGGCAGCCTGTTCCAGTACCTGACCACTCTCTTGGAGAAGAAGTTTTCCTAATATCTAACTTGACCCCCTCTCGGCGCAACTTGATGCCCTTACCTCTAGTCCTATCGCTATCTACCCAGGAGAAGAGGCCGACCCACACTTCACCACAACCTCCTTTCAGGTAGTTGTAGAGTGCAATAAGGTCTCCCCTGAGCCTCCTCTTCTCCAGACTAAACAATCCCACTTCCCTCAGCTGCTCCTCATAAGACTTGTGCTCCAGACACAAGTTCCTTTCACAACTTCATCTTGTGTTCCTTTCACAACTTCATCAAGCTCCACATTTATACCAATCTAGGGGACATACCACGGGCAGGGTTGCCAACCACTAAATCAAACATTAGATCTGGTAGCCCAAAGCCCCATCCAACCTGGCCTTGAGCATCTCTATACATAGGTATACTGTCCTTCCTCGTATAATGTCCTTCTTCATCAGCTCTGCATTCTCACTCTCAACACAGTAAATAGTTTTTACTGAAACCTCTTCTGAAACTTCTGATGAAACTCTATTCAAATTCTGAGTTTGAATGATATGTAAATTAAGAAAACATTTTCAGATGGATGGCAAATTGACATCAGTATCTGTGAAAATCACAATTTTTAATTAATGGTTATTATTATGGCCAGCCCCATGTAGACCTCCTGGAATGGCTTTTTTTGTTGTTTGATTGGCTTTTTTTGTTTGCTTGTTTGTTTTAATCTGAAACTTTTGGCAGAAAAATCCCAGTCATGTAGTTGAGTAGCAATGTATCAATATCAGTTAGTACATTCATGTAGGAAAAGGCCTGATTTGAGTGTATGGCTGAAGCTGAATAAGAAAAACTTCATGTAGTTATCCAAGTTTTTTAATAACTCAATTTCATTCGGTTTCCTCACACTCACACTCCTTCAACATGAAGAGAACAGTGGTACAGAGGAAAATGCCATTATTGTAAACTAAAGCCTACATTTCTTTATTCTTCGCAAACCTGAATAATAAGAAATGCAGATTGCATCAGAGATGGAGCTGATGATAATAATACAACATTTTGTCTCTGATTATTCATTGTAGCAGGACAATTACAGAAATCTTGAATTTTTCTATGGTGCCATTGAGATTTACAAGACTTCATTTCACAAACTGTAGAACAGACTTGGTGAAAGTAAAATAAAGTCCATTTTTTTTCTTATAGTCAGAGGTACTATTTGTGATTGCCACCTAGAGCTTGCTTTCTTGTGAGAGCAGTGAGATGAAAAACATAAATTGCCTCCATGCTCTTCATCTGAGTCCTGAACCTTTTAGCAAGACTGGGCTTGTTTTTGAGACTCCAGCAAAAGCCAGGCTCTGATGCTTTTCCCATGGGTTGATATATTATTGCAAGCATTTTGCACTAGAACTACTGTTATCTCTGCTTGATAGATAAATTCATTATGCTTTGTGATGGATTTTTACACATTAAATAGCATAAAATACTGTTGTTGTTTGACAAGGACGGGCTAGAGACTCTTTCTTCCCTAAACACTTTCTTTAGATTGACACCTGCATGTTTTCATTTCAATAATTGGAAGTTTTCAGTGCAGGTATAGTGCTATATCTGTGGGAGAGATTTGATCTGTGGTCATTGAGACATAGTTCATTTTTGGCTAGTCTAGTAAAAATAATTGCGATGTCAGTTCTGTACCTGAATTACTGATAGATATACTTCTGGATTAGGCAATCTGCACTCTGAAATAATGAGAAATGTCAGGTTTGGGTTAAAAAATGAGGAGTGAAATATCTCTGCAGGTTATTATCACTTTGACGAATTGTTGTCCCTCTCCATTATTCCCTCCACTATTGTTGAATTGTCCAATTTAAGTGAGTAACAGCACTTTCTTTCCAGAAACTGTTGGTGGGAGCCAAGGAAATAAAATGCAATAGAGGGATGTATTATATAAAGGATACCTGTATATAACAGTCATTGGCAAAGTTGGGAGACAATAGTAAGGAATCAAATTTACCAACTTAGATTTTTTGTTTTGTTTTTCCAAAATCTGAGCAATATATACTGACCAACTCAAAGAGAAAACACTTTCTTTTGTACAGTTCCTGCTGATACTGTTGGCCCAGCAGTCCCACAGGCTAGATGCATTCCACCTTCATTAAAAATCATAAAGCTGCTAATCTTTTGTAATCATACTTGAGCAACTACAGAAAGGATTTGATGTCATGCACTGTCACATTTGTAAAAAGGGTATTTGTGTTTTCATTTTCAAAATTCAGAGTTTTCTGTATGCACTGCAGAGAAACAGTTTCTATTCCGATTTCTATTCCTTTTTGGAAAGAGTACATTAGATTACTGTTTTCCCATATGATTGGATAAAGGGCAGGGACAATTCAGAATTTTGCAAGTCTGTTCTCACCTATCCACAATCATTGACTAGATCCCTGAGAGTTGGTTTGTTGCAGCAAAATTGTATGTGCAGTTTGTTACTAAAGCAATCTCATATTGCTTGAAGTTGTTACTTGTCTTTGACAGGCACTTATTTAGTGATTATAGCCACAGAGAATTAATATGCCCAATTTCATCAAGTTAGTGGTATCCGGGTTGCTGGTCATCTTAAAACTAGAACTTGTGTGCATGGCAGCCTGCCCAGAGAATGTCATTTGCTTGTTCCTTCCAGATGCCTTGCCATTTGGCACAAATCTGTTCCAGCATGCTGAGCATTCATTTTGTGAGGAGAAAGGAGTGGGATCTTGCAAGAAGTCCCTTTTGGATAATAATTAAATCCAAGAAAGGCTAACACGTGTACTTCCACAAGGGTCTGGGGGGCTCTTCAGTGAATCCTCAGCAATGTCTTGGAGCATCCTTCCCTTGCTTCGTTTTGCCAACTCCATTTGGGCTGAGTTATTCACATGACTCTGTGGGATGAGCTGATCCAGGGAATACAAAACTCATAGCTTTATGAGCTACAATGGGTTTAGACTGGTTCTGATTATGTATTTAGATTAAATATAATAAGGTGCTTTTAGAAAATAAACTGGTTTTAATGATAGCTATCCTTTTTGCTATGGAACTTGTTAAAATGCCATAAGCAATTAAATCATTATGCAGAGTCACCAGATTTCATTATTTACATCCCAGCTGCCATTGTGACCCATGAAGGCAGTACATTTCTAAATGAGGAACAACCGTCTTTTCTCTCTTTTACATTCTGGAGGCATAAGACAGGCCAAACTGTCATGCTTAATTCATCTTTAATGAAAATGTATTTATTTGTTTTTCATTTTGTTAAGTGAATTTAGGATTTGGTCTGTGCACGGAGAAGAAAATAAATCAACAACTCTTCTCTCGGCTAAGATCTTGTGCTGTGTGCCAAGTTTTATTATGAAGCAAGTTTTTTATGGCCACATTTCAAAGCCTTGTGTAACAGAGATTATAATAAAAGTGTTCCTAGGGTCTACATCTGTAGCAGTGCTGGGTGTCGCTGCTGTACGGAATTTAATTTTCTCTCATCAAATTGCGTATTGCCACAGTATGTTGTGTCTGTCTTTTTGATTTACATAAACAAATTTCAGAGTAGCTGGGGTATGCTGGCACAATGAGACAAACACAAAATTTCATCCACCACCTTAAATACTCTGCATTGTATTTTTGTTGTAATTCCTTACAGATAGTGCTGCTGCTGCTCTGTTAAATAGGTTTTCACTCATTCTCAGTCCTTCTCGTTCTACTTTACTTAATGATCCATGTCAGCAAGTATATGCCAGTTTAGAACAAAACAAAATAAAATTGATTTTCCCAGTTGTATTAAATTTATTTTACAACATAAAAGCTATCGGTCTGGTTCCTAGCTGAAGCCTGCACATGTACATGTAGAGCCTCCCCATCTGACACCTGCCCAGCCAAGCCAGAGGGAGCACACAAGTTAGCCAGTTCTCTTCTCCCCTGCCAGAAAGCAGAAGGAGTCCAGGACATTTTCCCTCTCAGCTGGCACTGCAGAGGCACTAGCATGTGTGTGGGAAGCATGCAGATGTGCAGGCTGCACCCTGCTTCAGCTGCTGGAGGGAAGGCAGCAGTGCCTCTCTCTTGGGGTACTCTTTCTCCTGCTCTGCCTTGACTGGAGCAGGTCTGCAAACTGAAGGAAATCCTGCCCTTAACTCAGGAACAGGAGCTGGAAATGATTTGTTAGAGCATTCAGTTCATTTCCTTGACAGCAGGTCTGTCCTTTGTGGTTCCCACTGCTTCATCGGTGCTTTGCATTTCCCTCTGCTTCTGTTGTCTCGGTTTCTTTCTAAGGGGTATGAATCAAGCATTTTATCTGGTCATTAATAGGAAAATCTTTGCTCTTTTGTGTTTCTCATGCATTTCTTGCTGCAGAAAATATTATACAATTGGTTTGCCCAAGTTCCAGTGTTTTGCATTCCATGATGGTTGTCTCATAGGCAACCAATATCTGACTGGCATTAGATGGGAACCGTCTATTTGTATGGTGCCCATCACTGTGGTATGTGAGCACTGAAGTGGCAGCTTTCTTTCCCTTTCCTGTATGCACATCAGGTTGGCAGGATTTGTGATTGTCAGCTGTATTTGTAGTACTTATGCTTGTGTATGTGTGTGTTTAAATGGGCTGCGGCATTTTACAGAGCTTGCTGGATTCAGCTCATATCAGCATTTTCTGGTGCGAGATAAGACAAGCCTTTCTATCATTTCCCAAAGCCTCAGTTTTTTTGGAAAGCAAACAAGGAACAACTAACCAGCTAATGCAAAAATGAGTGGGTGCTGTAGCTGCAGGAAATAAAAGTCTTTCCTTGTCTGCATAAACTGTAAGAATGTTGGAAGATCAGAAGGCACTGGGAATACGGGGGCTCTCTGCCCTCTGCTTGCCACCAGCATAAGGAGTTGGGCACAAGGATGAGTAGTGTGGATGTGGCTTCGTTAATGGCACTGTTGTTTCTGCTGGTGCTTATTAGGAGCACCTCTCATTGCTAATGCTCTGCTTACCGCACATTAAAGGGACTATCTTACTTCAGCTTTCATCTCCTCTGGTGTTGGGAAACATCCCCAAGTGGGACAGAAGAATCTTCAAACCTACTGAGGTTTGTTGGCATAACATTTAGTGCCAACATGCACCCTCCTTTGGCTTAAAAAGTGCATCACAAATTCAAATGTCATCTCTGATCCCCTGCAAAATGTCTGCTTTCTTTGAGAAGTTAATTACTGGTTTTGAAGCAGCTGAAATGAGGCCTAATGAGGGCCTTCTCTTAATTCTTGACAATTGATGACTTGATTGGAACTAACTTTACACAGCTTCAAATGTGACATTTAATTGTGATACATTTCCATTTCCTCAGATCCTCCAAAGACAATGACAGAGGCTAGCTTATTTTCTGGACCTTTAACAAAGTAGGAGTTGCAAGACCAGGGCAATGCAAAAAGAGGCATCTTGAATGCTCTCAGCAGATGATGCTCAAGTCTGCAGCAGCAAGCAGTGCACTATAGCCAGCCCCACACCTCCAAATAACTGCAAGGCAAATGGGCCCAACACGTGACAGGTCTGAGGCAGGTAGTAGGTGACAGTGGCACTGATGGATACCTGAGGTTGCATATATTAGCTAAGCCAGGCTTTGAAGACGGTTTCTTCTGTCGTAGTCATTGTTGAGATGACTGAGCAAGGGAAATGGGTGAGTCATTAAGAGGTCACTTTCCTTGCCCCAGTGCCTGTATGATGGATGCATGGATATGCCTGAATTCAGAGATGTTTCACTTCAGTGGGCATGCTAGCTCATGAGGTCAGCTTTGGCTGAGCAGGGACTTACCTTGCCTAATTCAGCACGTCCCAGTAGCATCCTGGCCTCACTCCACTCTTTATTTTATTCTTTTTTTTTTTTGTTTGACCTTAATCCTTTATTAAATTAAACATCCTTTGTCCCACCAAAGCTTTTCTGAACCCAACAGGATTAGGGGCCTTTAGTGAGTTATAACAGAAGCAAAGCCTCTAACTCAGAGTAAGTGATTTCCTTCCTTTCTAAGTTTTCCTGCCAGAAATAATGAAAATAGTCACAAGAGACAAAAATAATGCAGTCTTTTTTAGTGAGTGCCGAATGTAGAGCCTGTGTTATTTACATTCTGTCATATTAAACTAAACTGAATGTTTGCTTGACGTCTACCTTTGTGTACCAGGCCTTATTCTAATGGCAGAAAGGAAATGGAAAAAAAAAATATGGAAATTAGTGGAAAAACAGTGACTTGCAGACAAATTGGAGCTAGATGGTAGTGTTTGTCCACATTTGGCTTTTCTTTGTTAACAGGTTTAATCTGACTTCTCAGTGTTAGCTTTTATTATTATTATTATTATTATTATTATTATTATTATTATTATTATTGAGAGTATGTTTTTATGAGGATGTGAATTTGGGTATAGATTCTTATTATTTTTCAAAGTCTGATATAGATGTCTAAAAATCCACTTGGTGTCAATCCCATGCAGGGACTCCATTCCAACTGCACAGAGACCAGAAACCAGCTACCCCTGTGGCAGCTGATAAATGCAGTGCTTCTTGCTACTGCGAGCACTGAGCTCTCCAGCCTTCGGCTTTCCATCAGCCCAAGGCTGTAGGTCCCCTTGAGTTCAAAATGCACACTCTTTCCTCCACACTCAGCTCCACTTGACCTCCGCAGCTGTGTTTTCTACCATCTACCCAAAGTCTACTGATGAACCAAAAAGTCATTTCTTCCTGAAGTTTCCCAGTAGGCTGTGCTCTTTTCTCCTGCCAGCAGTACCTCTGCCAGTACCGCTTTACCCAGAGATTTTCTTTACCTATAAGGGCAATGTGATGAAGTACCTCAGGCCAAGCCATGATGAGTCCTTTCTCTTCTTTACTACCCTTCCCCACCACCCTGCAGCCGTTCTTGCAGCGGATTTCAGATGGCTGCTGCTGCAGTTGATCTCCCAGACTGGAGAAAGAGCAGTCAGAGCCCAAAAGAAAGATCAGGGAAGCAGAGTGCTTTCCACACCTCATCACTTTATTGGGGCCATTTGAAGACTGGGGATGGCAGGTGAAGAGAAATCAGAGAAGAGAGCAGCAAAGGGAACAGAGAGATGGCAGAAAAACCTTTGTGCATCCCCTTCTAGCCCAAACAGTAACTTGAGGTATTTGATCATGTGAGACTGTATTTAAGCCATAAAATTATTGTTAAATCTTTTTTGAAGCCACCAGGGAAGCATCTATTTAATGTAATGTGGGATTCTGATTTTTAACATAATTCTATAATTTCACTAATTTTCCCTTCCATTTCAAAGGCTTCTCGTCTTTCTTTCTGTTTACATAATGCTTGAAATTTTGACAAGCCCTTGCGCATTTGCTTAATGAAGACAGACTCTCCTCTCCATCAGCAAACACAGCTGTTGGCTGCAACCTAGGAAGGCTCCACTGTAGATAAACCTGCAAATTTCCCCCATTCTCTCAGGAAAGGCTCCACAGAGAGATGTCATCCCTAATAACCAGGGATGGAGCCTGCCTCAGCTTTTCATCTTCCTTGTCATCTGCAGAAGCTTGCCAACCCCTCCGCATGCCTCTGTGTGTGGATGAGTATGCAGCATCTGCATTGCAGTCCTGTTATCCCAGGGACAGTAGGATATCAGGGGGATCAGACCACCAGTCCCAGTGCTGGATTTTCACAACAGGTCCCTTCTTCACTTGCAGGTTTCCAGGTGGGAACTCACCACACATTCCTTCCTGCTTCCCTGCTATTTAGCTGCTCTTTTTCCATTTTCCACAACTGGTAGATACACCCTCGAGATGCTTTTGTAATTTTGGAGAGGCACCAAAGGGAGAAGGAAGCAGGAGCTGAACTGCAGGTGGATCTCGCAGGACCCTGCTTCCTCCTGGTTTCATTTAGCCCTGCGTCTCTACCACACCGCTTGCCTGCTCACAGCAGTTTGATATTTTCCTCCTCTGGCCCAAGGGCTTTTCCTTTGTAATTCGCTTTTCACTTCAAACCTGAGGAAGGAGAGACAGCATGCCTCTGAGCTGAGGCTGAATGGCGTGTGGGGCTTTAGTCTGTAACAAGCAGCTGACTGCAGCTCTGAATACGATCTGAGGGAGAGAAACGCCTGAGAAACTCCTGTCACATTCACTTGAAGCAGGAGAGATTTGTCCATACATGCTTTTGCTGAAAGACTGTATTATGCAGAACATGCAAAGTAACAACTTCTATCCATTTTTAGAGCCATTGTTAAAGAGGAAATTAGCGTTGAGGAGGAGACAGTGGGAGATTTCTCCTTCTCCGTCCTCTGTCTCCCACAGCACAGTGTCTTTATTCTGTTTTCTTTATTTCACTTTGTCTTACTGGCATACTGGTCTCCAAACCATGCTTTGTTTCATTTATATTGAAATCAGCTGGCAGAGGATGAAGTTCACAGCATATTTTTACAGCCTGTGTTTATGAGAATGTTAATTATTATTTTCTTCCATCTTTCCTGGGAAGCTGCTAGTGATTTGTTTTCAGGTTCATTTCATGAGTGTTTACTGTCATTTACTATGAACTCTGGTCTTTCCTTTCTCTGCCTGTCCCTCAAAATGCTGACCACATGCTGGTTCTGCTTTGCATTTCTGTATCTGAGTTTGTATTTTAATATTCATTAGGTATTTGTACTGACAGCCCATCAATACGTTAAATTAGTATATATGCAGCTAACAAGTATGGTACATGCCTAACTGACTTATAACAACATTAAAACAGACAGAACAGATTGTCTCAGCAGGGTTTAATAAACTGTACTTATCCACAGCCCCTGTGTAAAACAGGCATGCGGCTGCAACGTACAGTGCTCCCTTGGAATAAGAAGATCAACACTGAATGTACTAAACTGAATGTGATTTCTTCTTCTGATTAGAAAACTGAACTTTCTTCCATCTTTGAAAACCTGCTTAGTCTTCTATTCTCCTTTTGAAAAACTAGGCACTCAGTTATGGGCATTCTAGTTCAAAAAATTATTTAATGAGCTTCAAGCACTATTGGAGCTGATAAAATGCATGCATAGTTATGCATTACTCTACTCATTCTCACGCAGTGCTTTGAAGGTATTGAGATCTCTGCAAGTAATTAATATCATAATTAGAATATCATTTTTTTCTGCTAATTAACACTACTGTGATTAAAATGGGAGCTTTGTTGGATAAGAGGTATTATCGTTTCTCTGTGTGAGTGAGAAAGCAGCTCTTCGAAAGCAGGCAGAAAACTGATGTCAGGTGAGAAGAGAGCTTCTCAGTTCAGTCATTTGTTGATATGGCTGACTCCCAGTCAGAAATTTCGTGGAGAAATCTCCTATCTCCGGCATCTTAAAGAGCGCACAGACCCCCTCTTGTGCTATGAGAAATATGTAAGATAAAATATATTAATTTTATATCCTGTTTCTCTGTAGTCAATTATTGTGTGATTAAAAAATGCACAAAAATTCCAAGAGAGGCAGCAGACACTTAAAAACCATGAATGAAGAGTTTTGAAATGAAGTATTTATCTAGTCTTTTTCATCTTTGTCCTGAATCAATTTCTCATGTAATTAACTTTGCTGATGAGAGTTATCCTTCAACAGGCTTACTAAAGAAGCTTCTTATCCTGCATTAGTGCATCAGAAGTGCTCAGATTAAACCACAGTGGCCCCTCTACAAGCACATCATTGCAGCATGCTTGGGACCCGAGCATGGGTGCTGTCACTGCTCAGATAGGGTGCGCTCAGGAAGAGTTCTGCAAAAATTGTAGGGCTTGAGACAATCCCCTAAACAGCATTTGCCATTCACATAGCTTTTGATTACTCATCAGTTAACTTGAAACCAACGATGAACACAAAGCAAATAAGCAGGAAGGTCTGCTCTCAGAAGGAAAGCCAAGGTTAATGTACTTAACCCACACGAGAATAAACACGTACAGCATTTGAGTGTGGTCCATGTAGCAACAGTCTCTAGGCATCAAGGTTCTTGTGCAGTAGAGATGCCGACATCCTCCACAAGAGCACACACAGTTGCTGTGGGAATTGGGAGATTCCTTAGCATTGTGTTTAAAGATCCTTCTGAAAATAATGATTATTAATTTGTTGTTCTCTTTTTTTTTTTTTTTTTGGACACTTAATCTCTATCTCTGCTGTGGTGAGTTGTTGGCTTATCCGTTATTTAAAATGCTCAAGCTTGTTTAAATTTTTCCTTCTGTTAATGAACAGCATAACACCTCTGAGAAGTTCCCACAGGATGCAATAGCAGTACCTCAGAAATGTACGAGGCCTCTTTAACGTCAGATTTTTCTCATTTTCATAAAGAGAGAAAAATCAGCAAAAGCACTCAAGCCACTTCTGCCTGAGTAATGCTGCTGTGAACAGTCAGAGGCATCTTCTTCGATAACGGGAGTAAAGAGCCACTTGTAAGGAATCACGGGTAATTTCTTGTGGCCTTGGCCAGGCTTTATACTCTGGAAAATCAGGGGCCTTTCATTACATTTACATTTGTTTACAGCTCTTAAGAGGGAGATGAAAAGAGGTTCTCAGCACTACCTTTTTCTCTCCAGATTTGTTTCTTTTTCTCCCTTCATCCTGAACTATTTCTTTTTCCCAGGCCACATCCAACCTCACTGATCATATGGAACAGAAGGGCCCAAAAGAAAATCGCTATCTTATTAGAGATACCTGTGCATTTTCACTCATAACTTTCCCTACCCAAGACGATAAAAGTATCTTGGGTGGTTTACAGTGACTATTACCTTCACGATCCTTTAAAAGCATCCCAAATTTTCTCCCTGTGCTTTTCCTTATGGACAGCTCACAGATTTGTAGGCAGTCAGCACCTAAAAGGCCAAGCTGCGGACCAGGCAGCGATTTTCTTTCCCATAATCAGGCTCTCACAGACCAACCTCCATAAAAGCTGCACAGCTCTGGGAGTGCTGATGCTTTCAGTTCATTAAAAGATAGTCTTCATTCCTGACACACCATTAAAAAGAACCCCAGAAAGTAAAGGATGAAGAGAAGGCCATTTATTTATTTTATTATTTACAAATGCTAGGTTATAAAGCTCAGTGTAAAAACTTGCAAGTAAGATAGGTAAGTGCAGGGGATATTTGCTGAAGAGCTGGAGAAGTCTGAGAGCTGAACAAAGCCAAGACACGTTGCAAACACCTCTGGTTCAGGCTTCTTCCAGGTGTTTGCACTTAAATGCAAACAAGGTTGCATTGAGTTTCTGTCATTAAGTGATGGCAGTTTTCATGAATACTGCTGTACTTCATGGAGCTGCTACAACATGCCTTAATCCGTGTCATGCAGTACTTACCTAGTAACCACCCAGAGTGTTTGGTAACTCTCCAATCTCAGCTGTCACACAGCTATTGTGAAATTGGATTCACATACTGGTAGCACACTGAGAGTTTTCACACCTTCCCCTTTGTTTTCATGTTTTCCTCTGCATCAGTTGGACGCAGCCACTGTGTTGGGCAGTGCTCCCTGGAGCTACCCATGACCTCCACTTCAGGTTTTGTGCTTTACAGAGCTCTGAACACTTTTCTAAAGGTGGAAAATGCCTTCTCCTTGTTTCCTAGCTAGAAGACAATGACAAATAGTAATAAAGTTTATGTGCTCAGGGAGGCAGATAGAGAAAAGATAGAACTGAAAAGATAGACTCTTTTCAGTGGCATTGAAGCTGTTCCCCCTCACCATTCTGGTGAAGTTGGCATATTGCTACAGAGATGGCATTTTCCAGAGTGGAAATCTTCACTTCCACTGGGTCTTTTTCAGCTAGTTTCTACAGAACTGATTTTTAAATTTTGATTGATATCTCCCAACCTCTGTTCTTGCTCTCCTAGTCTGCAGAATTAAAGCTGCATTTTGCTGTAGTTTTTTTCCCAGTATGGCTTTTAAAAACTGTTAGTATCAGAAGCCTGAGTGTCCTATAGTGGTTAAGTTGCTTTTACTGCTTTAAGCTGCTTTTACTGACAGCCTTGGTGTTAGTCTTTTCTGATGTACACGTACTGTGTGTTTTGTTCTTACTCTATTTTTCCATTGAGCTTTAATACATGATCTGGGAGGAAAAACTATATCGTACTATTTAAGCAAATGGGGCTTTAAGACTGCCATGCGTTGCTCTGGCAAGCTATAATCACCCCGACTGTGCTGCAGAGCCTGTCTGATTGGGACTGGGGGGCTCAGTAATGAGTTTTGAATCTGCTTTATCTTTGACTGAGTCCAGATGCTTTGTTAGATACCAGTTCTGTTCTCCCTCCCTCTCTTTTTTTATATCTCCTCCTATTTTAATGTCAGAATGAATTGATCCCAGGCTGCTCCTCTGTACTCTGACACTCCTGAATATGGAAGTGTCACTGTAAAATGAACCATAGCAAATTCTTAATAAGCTACCTTCAGAGAGAGTTATAGTTTTTGACATTTAGTTATGGATTTATCCCTTGTGCAAGAAGCCTCATTCATTTCATGCATGCTAACCATAGTGAGAAAAAGTTATTAAGTATTTTTCATACTTCGGTCTATTGAAAAACCACATCACATGCACTGCCAGTCCCCAGCAGGCTGCAGGAGGTTAGCAAGAGCAGGAAATGGAGGGAAGGATGGAAGAAATTGAGACGCTTTGTATGAAAGCTATGGTACCAAACTCCTTACAAAGACTAATAGATTTAGGGCTCCTATTCCATCATATTGGGTTGGATCACTGTTTCGTATTCAGAAAGTCACCTCCAGTTATCCAGGCTTGTTGAGTCAGGGCTCTGCACTGACTTCTATGAACTCAACCCTGGAAGCAGCTATTTCTGCTGATAATTAATAACTGTTATGTAAATTACCAAATTATTTTATATGTTAATATATTTTATATAGCGCATGTTAATGTTATCATAAATTAATGGTAAAAAATAAGGTAACCAGTGAAATGTATCACTTCAATTAGCTGATATTGTTTCATTCTCACAGAAGCATTTATTTAGAATACTAAACTGTAAACAAGATTAATTAATTCATATAGTGAATCTCACTTTAAATAGAACTGTGAGGAGCTAAAGTTCTGCCTATAAAAAGAACGGTATTCCTGTGTCTTAAGAAATGTGTGTGGGTCTGGAAATAACAATACTGTGTTCACCTGTACTGTTTTTTAAAGTGATCCTAGGCACAATAATTTTATGTTAATGCTTTATACCTGACAAAAAACATAAAATTTTGTTCCCTTTGGTACATGTAACAGTCACTCTGTCATTGTAAGGAAAACTTATATTTAGGGGGGAAAGAGATGCTCCTAGTCCAAGAGAAATGGGTTGAAAAATCCTATGAATATTTTCTTCCAGTAGGAAGCTTACAAACATATCCAGAAGATGCATCATCTAGTCTAATGTTAACTGTTCTCACTTTTTGCTTCTAGCAGTGAGTAATTCTCACTCAGAAAATTGTGAAATCTTCACTTCAGCTTAAGTAGTATGGTTAAAGGAATGGCTAATAATCAGGTTCTAATTTTTTTTTTCTTTTTGCAAGATACATAGGCTTTTTGTAGTGTTGTTATCAAGTTATCCCTCTCTCTTCTCCAGTAATATTGTACTTTGGTCTGGTTTTTCAACATCACATATAGCAGGGTATTTGCAGAAGTGGCACTGAAGGTTATATAAGGCGATGTGTAGATGAGATTTTTTAAAAAAAAAATTCCTAGAAAATGATGGAGAGATCCAAAATGCACCAAAGTTACTTATTCCCTTCCAAGAATTTAGTAGTCATTGGCTTAGCACTCCATCACCTACCAGCTGGTCTGCTGCTTTTTTTCCTTCCGAAATAAAGATGGATAGAAGGAATTGTTCCAGAACTGGAGCATTTAAACATAAAAGTTAAGTAGAGGTGTTCCTTATCTCTCTAGCTAAAGGCACCGTGCTGAAATTCGAGGCTGAGTAGAATTTTAAGAATGAAAAAACCTTCTAGCTGCAAAATCAGACTGCTGCAGGAGATGAAAGGGCAGTGCCATGCAAAGCATGGCTAAGAAAAAAAATTATGAAATGCTTATCTACCTGATAAATAAGCCTGAAGGATCTGTAAAGTCTCTTTTTGTGTTACAGGGAAATGTGGCCTTGTTAATATTGAAAATGATGTAAAAACTAATGTCATTGGGTTAGGAATAAGTAGAGTATTGCCATCAATATCAGACCACATCTTCTAATGCTACTTCCTAGGCTGTTTTCAGTGTCCTACCATGAATTCCTCATTTGATTCTGTTTGCTATTTTTATGCAATCATGTGAGACAAATCAGAATAGTTATAGCAATTTCCAGATAGATACTAATTTTACTGATTTCATGGGCAACTCAATCCAATTCCAACTAAAATCAGCTGCGAGGTGTTTATCAACTTCAGTTGGAGCAGCTTCTTATGCGACATGATATTGATCTGGACTTGTGTGTATTTATTGTACCTCCAATTAGGGTGCTAAATGAACGAGGTGCACTTAAAATAATGCTTGTCCCACGCCTCACAGATGTGTAAGTTAGAGCAAAACTTGGATAAGTTTAAGGGAAAGAATTCTGCCAAGCTGTGATTCATGTTACAGACAGACACAGAAGCTGTTTGGAGGTTTGATAGAAAAACAACATAGCAGAGAGGCAGGATTCTTTGAAGAGATCATAGAATCATAGAATGGTTCAGGTTGGAAGGGACCTTAGAGATCATCTTGTTCCAACCCCCCTGCCAATAAAGCAGCCATTAAAAATCAATCAAGATCAAGCAGCCATTAAAAATTCAAAGTATGCAAGCCTCTGGATTTTAATTCTAAGTAGTTATAATAGTGTCTCATCCCATTCAGTGGGTTGCAAGCAAGATGAATCTTTGGAATTCCACTGAATAGGGCACTCCCTGCTTAACAGGGGTCGTAGGAGAGATGGATTCGGACAACAACTCAGAGGAGGAATACAAAACAATTTGTTGGGTTTTCCAACCACAATTGGTCAACTACCTTGAGGCAAAATTAGGCGACTTTCTAACAACAATAATAAACAGTAAGGATAAACAGGTACTTTGGCACAGGTGTTATTTCCTAGTTAACTACTTTGAGGCAAATTTAGACGCCTGCGAAAGAAAACGAGTGAAAAGAGATCACCAGGAATAATAAAAGTAAGAGAGTGAAAGAGAAAAAAAGAAAAAAAAAGCAAAAGAGATTTTTCACCACTTCTCGAGTCCAGCACTGTCCTGATCCGTGGCTGACGAGCTGACAAAGGCAAAATCTGCATGTTCACCTTTATGTAGTCCAGTTGGTCAGAGACTGCCCTGAGGTGGCAATTCCCCCATATCTGCACAGCTCAGGGTTCCAGAAGAATTGGGAGTTTTCAGCAAGGATGTTTGGTGATCATACTCCCCCTCCTCAGTAAGTTACCATAAAATGAAGTGGGTAGAATGGCTGCTGTCCCGCCTCTGCAGGACCAGTCTGCTCACTCACCTTCCCTCCCAGCCAAGTACTCCATTGGTTTCTTATAAATAAGGTTACACTTCACCTGGGAATGAGTATCCCCAGTATACATATGCATTTTGGTCCAATAAAAATATTTATGTTTTGCCAAAAAAAAAAAAGTGCTTTTATTAAAGAATTTTAGTTAAGACTGCTCCTTAATCATACTTAAAATTTTGGTAAAACTAAAGACAATCTTATATGTGTTCTGGGCCACTGAGCACATTTGTGTCTGAGTACTTTATTATCATCTAAGGTAAAAAAACATCCAGTAAGTACTTCTCAAGTGAAAAGGAATGGTTGCTTTTATTTTAGTTCTTCCCCACCCCCCCCCCTTTTTCTTTTTTTTATTTTTATTTATTTATTTATTTTTTTAACTAAGTACTTTATCAAAAGTATTAGTTAAAAAACCTGCATGTTTCCAGCTGTGGAAATTTGGTGTTGTGGAAATAGGGTGTTCTCTGCTATGCCAGCCTGTGCAGACTGATGTCTTTCTCCCCCCTGTTAAAGGTCTAATTATGCCACAGGCAGCTATCTTGTTCTCATATTCTGCCACATTACCATTAGACACAGAAAGAACTAATTAAATAAGTATACTAAATGACTATTTTCTCATTCATTTATTCTCTGTCCAACCTCATTGAGTATTCTGTTTTAGCCAGAGGATAGACAGAGGAAGATGGACCCTGTCCTTTCATCAGTTCTCAGGGGTTTAGGCTACCATTAGGACTACTACAGTGGTATGTGGGCTGTTTTTTAATTCCTTCTGCTTTCTAAGATCAAAATCCACTCCCTCAGAATATACTCTCCTCTTCTTAAAGGAAGCAGAGGAAACCAACATTTAATCCTGCTTTAGTCCCCCTGTGTTTCAGCATATTAAAATTTCAGCTTAAGAGAATTCTGGGATTCTTTAAGACATATTGGATCGAACCAAAGGTCTGGTTAGCCCAGCGCCCTGATGCCAGTCAGCAGCTTACCAAGTGAATGAAAACCAGGCCACTGGCGGGCTGTTGCCCCACTATTTCTAAAACTGGTGGCTGGTGCTCCATGGCTTTGCACTGCATTTCTGTGGGAAGAAAAGGAGCTGCAGACAGCACCAGATGCCCGATCTCCCTTCTGCCTCCTGTCTCTCGTCAGCCTAGGGAAGGAGAAAGGAAGGGCTCCCCTTAGCTCATGGGCATTCCCTTTCTGCCTCAATTCCGAGCAAAGGGCAGCTCATTGTATCTCGAACCTCTTGTGATGTCAGAATGAGAAAGTAGATGATACCTATGAAGAGTTTAGGACACAGGGCTCCATGCATTGTGTAAAGTACAGTTCTGAAAACTGTATAATTTATCGGGCAGATGTAATTCCATCAAGGGGTTCTGGAGATGCTGCAAACCACATCATTAAATTATGGCTTGGAAATTCAGTTACTGTGCCTGCAGGAGTAAATACTGTGCTTATATCCTATAGTGTGATTCTGCAAACCTTGTTTGGATGGCAGCAGCACTGCCCTCTTCCCCCTCGGCACAATTGCAGAGGCGTTTGTGCAATACATTTTGGTAGAGTACAGGACGTATTAAAAACATTCCCAGGGATGTGACAGAAGGAGGTGAATGGAGTGCAATATTTTCCTTTATGAGCTTTTTACTTAAATAACACTGTAATAGGTTTAGTACCCAGCTAGATACAAACCTAGCAACATGGCCAGAGAAGCAGGAGGGTTAATTAGATACAGTATGCTGGCTTTAGTACAGAATACACAGAGCTTGACTTGTTTAAGTAAACATTTGGGTTTGATTATGCTGTGCTAACACAGAGAGACTGTTGTAATAGAAAAGATGATACAGGTTTTCTTCTTCAATCTACAGGGTTTTTCTTAATAGGAATGAGAAATGTTGAATTATCCAAAGACTGAACTTCTCTATGGGTGAGGAAGAGATTGTTTTAGATTCATTTTATAGTATACCATGAAGGATTTCGCTGCATTTGCTGTTAATGTGCTATTTCTAAAGGAAATATTTTTAATGTTCTTAGGGTCAACCTGTACACCCCTGACATATGAAAATGTTTCCTGAAGTACTCATTTGGTGTTATGTGAGAGCTGTACTTAAACTTTAGAGTGAATCATATTTTGTTATGATTGCCTTTATTGACAAAGGCCATCAAACCTCTAAAATACTAATTTATTTTGTTCCATTGAAACAAACTGACATCTGCCTATCCACTCTGAAAGGATGCTGCTTCTGGATTCCTGCTATCAAAGTGCCCTCAATGCGGTCCTAATCCTGTCAGTCCTGATACCTGAATTGAAGGCAGTTTAATTGGGTTTTGCAATGTGTGTGTCTTCAGGTGAGATGCCTTCACCCTGGCTAGGGCATCGAAGGTCCTTCAGAATTTGCCTTAAGACCTGAATGTAGCCTGGAGGTCATGACCAAATCTCTCTCTCATTTCTTAAGGCAGACATGCTTTAGAAAACCACCACCATTCTGGATTTTATGTATAACCCAGAGTGTTTTCAGGTATATCCCAATGCAGAAAAAGAAAAAGCAAAATGCATCACGCTAAGTTGCAGTGCAGGAGTTGGCCCTTCAGGTCCCCCATGACTCTCTTACACTGTCACTGTCTTTTGCTGCACGAAATAAGTAAAATGGGCAGGCTGTTTGTTCTAACTGGCTTTTGTGTAGCTTTTTAATATGTATTGAGTTTTTGGAAGACAGTAATTTTATTTTTTTCTGAGGTTCTTCATATTTATCCTCAAAACATTTGACAGAGGTGTGATGGAGGCTTGGTCTCAGCTGAGAACATATATAACTACAGGCAGATTTAACAAGGAAATTAAACACAAACACTAACCATGAGTAGATTGGTACCAGTGGGCAGTTGTGCCCCATTGCCCTTCAGAGCCATCCAGAGACCCTCAACTGTCAAATGTGTCCTGAGAACAAGCAGCGTCTCCAACATAGCTCCTTCATGAGCTCCTTCACACTGTGCACTGTGCTGGGGGGCCAGCTCCTGCCTTCACACCTGCAGTGAAGCTTCATGCTGCCTCTGGGCATCATCTGAGTAGAGACTGAGTTTGCAGACTGGAGGTACCATTTGCTGGAAACAAAACTGTGACAGAACATGAAACTTTAGGCTCTTTTGCTTCATTTCACCTTCCTCCTTGCATCAGATGTGTTAAAGGACATTTTAGGACTTCATGGGGCTCCAAATCAGATCTGTTGACAGAAAGACTGCTGCTTTTGAAAAGCTATCCTGATTGCTAAATACCCTGTTAAAACGCAAAATTCTGCCCAAACAAAAGATTTAATAAAAGATCATTTTTATTTTACTGCATTTTTTATAACCACTGCAGTGTATGGTATCCTCAATAGTTTTACAGCCCCCTTGTCATTGCCTTGAGTTTACTGGATGTAGTAATATTTATAGAGAGTGCAGTATTGTGCTCTGAACAGAGAGTCTTCCAGCCAGCACCAAGGATGATTCACAGGATGGATATTTTTACATTGTGAGGTCTGCCAGTAAACTGAACTTATATTGTTTATTATTCACAATTTTTCACGCTCTGAAGCATTCTGGTCAGCCTGCTTTGTTTCACTAGATCTTCTATGGAAAAGATTTTTACTTGTCATTATTTGAGCTCTCCTGGCATTTTGAAATAAAATTTCAATTTCTTAGTTCCCATTTGCAAGGGGGGACTTTCTTATGGCAGGTATAGCTCACCCACCCCTTCCTCCCATAGAAAAGGCTGCTGAGATGATCTTAGACAGGCACGTGGGGAGAGGGAACAAAGCCACTTATTTTACATTATGGGGCAAATGGTCTAAGTGGCAAAGTGGAGTGTAGCCTCCCCTCTGGTGCTGTCTCAGGTGGTCATTCCTCTTGACAGGACCTGGTGGGATTTGATGGAAAGACGCATGCAGGATGTGAACAGGAAGATGTGTTGTGGAAGAGGCTAGGACCTGAGAGACAGAGAAGAGTCTGTAAGATAGAGGATTTTTTTTATCATTAGAAGATTTAACCAGTCTTGCTATCTGAAAGCACAGACGGTCAGCTCAGTATTTTATTTCTTTAAATTCTGCCCCAAGTGAGGCAGGCCATTGTCACCCTCCCCAGTTCACTTGTTAGCAGCCTTCAGTGGGGAGGAGATTCGTGGTTTCAGGATGAAAAGCCCAAAAGCTCAAATGATGTTTCCCTTCACTGATCCTGGTGCAGGGGCACAAAACTTCCCTGGGGACCCAACAGTGTCACATCCAGGTCCTTGTTCATCTTGTTGCCCCCTGCAAAGTGTAATAGTCTGTTGCACTGCAGGAAAACTCACTGACCGCAACCAGCTCCACTTCTGCTCGGTTTACTTCTTTGTATGATCCTTGCTTTGGGCCTGTAGGGAAATGGGAAAGGTTTGTCCCGGTGCACTGCTCCTGGAGAAAGGAGCTTCCTCCAAAACACTTCAGACACTTCCATGTGGATAAAATGGCTAAACTCTTTTCATCCTTCCCACATCAAGCGTCTTTCTAACACTGTCAAAACCTAATTACAAATGAAGATGTCTCTCACAGAGGACTTTTTTATAACCATAGCAACTCCATCAGCAGCTCATGCTCATACTGCAGAGCTGCTTGCTGGGAAGGATAGAGGTTCTTGCACAGAGAGGCAACTGCATTTTCCCTTGCTGTAATGAAAGCAGAAGGAAAGCACATCCAAGGCTCATATTTACTTTTTCTTGACTCCTTAAAATACAGGCAGAATTGTTAAATTATGTGAACGAGAGGAGAAATGTAATTTCCAAACACAGCAGTTACATTGCGAACAAAATCGATGTTTCGTGAGTATTAGCAAAGTGCTTTGACCATCTTTTCAAAATGACATTAATATCGCCACTGTTCTTGCAGTGGCTGAGAACCTTTTATTGCATTCGTTTCCCTTTTTAACAGTAGTACCAAGGCTGTTTTTCAGAATAGTTGCAGTGTGTATCATAGCTATGGTTATGACAATAAATAGTTTAGTGAGGTGTGGTGGTTTATTCCAGCACTGACTGCTCTTCTATTAGCTTTCTAAAAAACTGACATGAAAATGACATTGCTGGGTCCGGTGTTTATAGTTTCAGAAAATTTCAAATCAGTGGTATTCACATTTCAAATGGGAATATTTTCTTGCTTCCCTAGTTGCCAGCTGCGCCAGTTCAGTGCTACCTTAGCATTACAGTTCATCATGTTTCTCCAAGCTACATCTTGCCTTGAGCAACTCAGTGCACTCTCCTTGCTTTTGGGGCCTTCTTTCAGGTTGTTACAAACCACCTTTGGCTAAATAACTGCATGTGTAAAGATCATTTCTCAGAAGTGTGAGTACTGTGTTCTTATTTAACTTGGTCCTCTCTGAAGTGGAATAAGCTGCAAGGAAATTAGACCTTTATGTACTCTTTTTTGCTCGGTTTTGCATTTTGCCTTAACCCAGATTAACCCTCAGTTATAGAAATTGTGTAATTGTTGTAATCATTTCAGGAGAGAAAAGAAAGCAAGAGGAGGAGACAAAATATGCTGAGAACATGACATAAATCTTTTTCTCTTTCAGAGATTGCACTCCAAAATGAATTGATATGTTGTCAAATACTATATCAAACATAAATTGACAGAAATATTATTAAACATTGGCATGAAAATGTGAATAACAAATTTTCAGAAGTAATTTGATATCTTTAAAAAATGAAAATTCTTAGATGGTTAAATCTGAAACAAAGAGTTTTACTCTAGGCTACATGAAATATTTTGTTAGAAGTTAAATTACTTTTTTCTTTAATTGCAAACAGCCCCTAAAATTATTTGGAGAGTCCTAAGGAGGAATAATGGGAATTTAATACGTAAGTTGGATACTACTGAGCAGGCAAAAAGGGGGTGTTGTTTCTTCATGCAGCACCGGTGAGATTTTTTATTGGTCATTAATACTAAGTTCATTTCCGCTACAGATACATCATAAAAAATCAGAGCTGTAAAAGCAGTCTGGAATCTGAGAAAAAGGACTTGTGAAAGATGTTAGAAGCTAAAGCTATTCAGCTTATCAAAACAAGAGTGAAAAAGTGATCAGTTGGGGGGTGATTGTAGTGTAAGTGCATGGGAAGAAAATTTTGATAACAGAATACTCCTGTCTCTAAGAGAAAAGCATAACAAAGTATAAAGGTTGGAAATAGAAGCTAAACTAGCTCAGTCATTAAAGCTTTCGAGGTGAGATTTTTTTGTTGTTGTTTGTGTTTTTCCTTTGAACAAAGGAAACAGTGTTCAACATTTTGAACAATGGAACAATTCCATGGAGAAGGGGAAATTCTCTATTAGTTGGAGTTTTTAAATCTCACCTTTCAGAAGGACGTGCCCTAGCTCTATCACCAGCAGAGGCTTGCAGTGAATTGTTTCTCCCACTCGCTGTTCTGCAGAAGGCCATGCAGTGGTGATCATCATCTCTAGCTTCACTAGCCCTTAAGCTTGATGGAGTATGTTATTTTCTACAATCAGTATTACTTGTCAAAATGCAGATTCTTGCTTAAAGAAAGAATGGTCGTATTTGATTCATAATTAAAGAGACTGTCTTCTAAATTTTGGAGGTTTTTTTTTTTTTTAGTTATTCCAGTACAGAAAGAAAGGAAGAAATTTATGTCAACATTAGGATAAACCTAATTTTAATTTCCAAGGCTTGAATCCAGATTTTAGAATTGTTAGTCAATTTCTAGTGTATCCGTTCTACAAAGTTCTTTCGCAGAACTACTTTCCATAATGATATTTATGGATTGAGACAGAAGAGTAGATATAGCCTATTGGTTATTCATTGTATTGGAATGAGGATGCAGAAACTCTGAAAGGAATTACATTTTTATAGAGGAAATGTATTTTTCCCTGGCAGCTCAGAATTAAAGATTGGTTTGTACTTTGCATTATTTTGCAAAGTATTATCCTCTTCAAAGAAGGTGCAAATCAGGCTCTCCTGTATGAAAGCACAGGATGGCTGTTCCCTGGTAAAAAACTGAATCTCTATTGCTACTGCTTCTGTATCTTTAACACAGAGCCAGCTCTTCCCTTACTGATGGTAATGTTCAGAAATACTGCACCTATCTCTAGAAAAGAAAATGTTGCAAGAAAGCCATGACTGCAAGCGCATGAACAAAAA
>WBMW01000972.1:8367462-8395200 GCA_013396635.1 Penelope pileata
AAAAGGAAATCACAACTCTGAGTTCAACTTGAAAAGAGTAGTTGCAGGCATGAACTGTCCCATTTTAAATGATGTTCCACAAGCCACCAAAGTGAATAAAATACTGATTTAAAATTATCAAAAATTGCAAAAAATTGCCTCTCAGAAATGAGTAATTTTTTATGCAAAGTTGAGTGCTGAAAATACAATTTGTATTTTTTGTTGTACTATTGCAACACTGTATTTTCAAGCATCATTTTGAAAGATGCATTTGCATAGCTCAAATTTTGATTCATATTTGAGTGTAATTTTTCCACACAAAGTAGATCAGCTACTGGCAGTACTTGAATTAATGGTGGCTTATGTATTTGGACTGTGAGCAGTAAATCATACCTTTATTGTCATGTTTGACACCGTGCATTGTGTCGGATCATAATATTTAGTGTGCCTTGACATTTATACAGAGTATTTAGATTTCTTACTTACGTTGTACTACGTATAGCTTTTACCGAAAGGAATCTTGAAAAAGTATTAAGCAGGTAAAGTAATATTTTTTAAATCAGATAAATTAAGAGAATTGCAACTACTTTCCCAAGCAATGTTTAGGATCAGAAATAAATCTTCTTATGATTTGTCTGCGTCAAGAATGGATCCATGGTGGTTGATGCTTTTCTGGCAGGAAAGGAAATGTCCTTGTGATAACTCATCTTGTGAACTTGAAGGCCACTGACAGAAAAGCCAGCTGCAGCTGGTGCTTTTCTGCCTCCATTCCCATGAAGGAGCCCTGTCAGCAAAATATACCCCTTTTACAACCTGCTTTTGAACCTTTCAAGAAACTGTTGATCAGAAGGATTTCCCATGTAGAGACTTAAGCTTAAGGGTTGCGTGAATATTCCATTCTGTGTGTCCTCTGTATGTCTCATGAGACCTCATCCTTGGACGTGGCTGAAGTCTCGGAGTCATCCTGATGCTCTCCAAGTCCTATCCCCCATTCAGAAGAAGCATTCTTTTGTGCAAGATCTGAAAAGGACAGGTTCTCTATTCTTCTGTAAAAGAGTAACGCTATTAGAGAATTTGAGTATATACAACATTGCAGGAAAAAATGAAGCACGGAAATTACTTTAATGATGTTTTTGTTAGGATGGGAGGTGAGTGAAATAGTGCTGTGCCTTCAGAATCTGTTACAGATCTGCTACAGATCTCCTTGACCAGAGCCTCTTCAACATTGGCAGGATGATAGGATGTCCTTAATGAATTTCCAAACTTTCAAAGCCACAACTGTTTTAAGTTACATGATTTCAGCTGATGTGACTTTTCAGACTTAACATCAAGATCAATTCCCAACTGGATAGTGCAGCACAGTACCCAGTATTACCAAAAGGGACACTTACCTACATCAAGGAGAGCTGTGGCTTTTTAACTTCTTACCTTTGTTATTTTGCTAGAGGCAAGAAGACAGAAAAACAATCACAGACAGAAAAGGTTATTTGCCAGTATCTCCTTTTCAGCAGTCTCCTGTGGAGCAGACATCCACAGAGCTCCACTGTCTTCAGCTTTACCTTGGAGACCTTGGCAACAACAGGGCTGCAGGGGATGGGAGCAGGGATGAAAGCAGCTGGTAACACAGACCCTGCTGCCAGGCAGAGCCATGGCACCATTGGTGAGTGCAAAGAGGGAGCCTGGTGCTCCAGGGCACTCCCTCAGCTCGCAGCTGAGACACCAAAACTCAGAGGCACACAGGTAATGTTTCCCTGGGGACACTCAGCCCCTTTTTGGCTGCATGGCCATTTCCTAGAATTACAGCCACATGAAGGATAGAAGACAGAAGACACTTTTTCCACCCCTGCAAGTTTGTCTGTTGTGTTTGCAGAGGAGAGAGCGATGCCTGCCATGGCAAATATATTTTTATATATGTACTTATATGCTGCACAAAATATCCACTGCTATTGATTTACTTTGATGAATACCATGGATATTTAATTCCATAGCAGGAGAGCTTTACAAAATGAACCTTCAATCCTTGAAAAAAAGGGTGTTTCATCCTCCAGTGCAACTTTGAAATGCAGTAAATATAAGTTGTGAGGGGTTAAAAGTTCAGTGCAGCACGCAAACTGCCGTCCCATTTAAAGTGCTTCCTCCATTCCATCAGTGCTGTCCTGTGAAAAAGTTACCTCCTCATTAGAGGACAAAGCTGCCCTGTAATTAAGATAATGATTTTTTTCTATAGTTGCCTTTTATCTTATTTTTCTAGTTAGCTTTTTTCTTTTCAACTGTTAAGTTTTCAAAATTAAATGTGTTGGGAAATCTCTTACAAAGTGCTAATAAGAAAAACAGAACTGCTGCCTACCTAAAATGAGTCAGACGAGGGGTGTTTTTGCTTAACTTATCCCAGTGGGAACTGATAATAATCTAGTGAATCACATCTGAAAGTTTGTGGTCTCCATTCCTAATGAAGCAGCTGTGCCTGAGACCTTTTCTGAACCAGCATCTTATCAGACACAAGCCATAAAGGCATTGAGGTAAGAGACACAGCTATCGCTGCATCACTTTTATCTCTGCATGGTGGATACTGTGCGTTGGAGGAAAAAAATTAGTGTAACTCTGTGTTTTATATGGCTCTTCTTTCTTCCACCCCATGTAACCAAGAGGGAACCGAGAGCTGTCTTGTGTTTTCTGTGGAGATCTATAATGGTCTGGAGCCTGTGTCTTATAGCTGCCACGAGACAGGGACATCTCTCAGTGCCCCTCAAAAGCCTCATGCCTGTCTCCCTGTCAGTCACTCCTCCAAACCATGGCAGCCTAATTAAAAGCTCTTTGGAGCTTCTCATATTTGATGGCTCTTGAGGTGAGGTGGGTGCTCACACCCCATTTGCTGTTGGAAGCGATTTGCCAGGGCAAAGGGAGTGCTGCACAGGTTAAGAAGCACCGATATAAGTAATTACAAGAGGAAAAAATAGCTTTGCTGCTCAGCCACCATGTGTAGTAGTGCATGTTTCATAGAGATGATGGGATTTGCCTGCTGCCCTGCTCTGACGCAGCCATGTGCGGGGCTGGTGGTCTCAGTGCCTGCCCTGAGATCTCATCTCGTACCGAAGCCACACGTACCATGGCGAGAAATGTTCATCTTCCTTTTAACAGCACCTGCAGTGAGAAAACATTGCGACATCTGCTCCTTGCAATCCGTTTGTACCCCCTTGGATGTGCTGGCATTCCCCAAACCTGCTGGCACACCACCTACACCTTGCCGTGGTGTAGCAACAGACATGACAATGTCACATGTAAGTTATGAATATAGTCATGTCTAAGATGCAGTCATCCAAAGGAAAATACAATGGGGATTCAGTGATGGGAAGGGCTTATCGTGGTAATTAGAGGTAGACTGGCTGTACCTTTGCCACCCATGTTGATAGTGTGGCAAGAAAGGTAAGCTTGCCCAAACTTATGCTCTATTTTTGCAAAATCCAGAGATGCTGAGGTTATTCATCTGCTCTGGAAAATGCGAGCTGCAGTTCTCAGCTTGAGAGAAAGTGTACTAATGTTAAGAACTGCATGTCTGTGTGAAAAGAAATGAAGTTCCTTACATGTTGAAGCCCCAGGACTAACAAGCTTTATGCAGATTTTACCTGACTTTCTAGTGCCCCTATCAGGTACCTTTGTTTTTTATCAGACTGTCATAAAAGCCCTTGTCAGACAGTCATAATTTACTGCACTGAGAACGCAGACAGCCTGTAGGATCATCCACTTGGCTGCCCTTGTCCACTTCCCGCATTGTCACCAGCTCCTCTCCAGCCAACAAGGTCGATCAGCTTGATGACCCTGTCCCCTCAGCTAAGACTTCAGCTGCACAGAGCTGCTCCAGCAAGGTGTGAAAGGTTGAAATCTCCTTGACAGGGAATTAGGCCCTAAATGAGCTAACAAAATGCAAAAACGATCTTTTCATTGGCCTTTCTCAGTTTCTATTTTAGGGGAGAATTCTCTGTTACAAGAGTTGGAAATGGTTTTGATGCAGTGGATCAGTGTGTCCAAGGGGCATGGAGGTTTCTCCATGCATTCCCTGGACGTAAGACTTCAAGCAGTGCTGTGGAGCTGCATCTGTCCTTTGCAAGAGGGGACGAGGTAAACAAGGCTGAAGCATCCTAGCAGCCATGTGATCACTTATCCATTAAAGCCCCTTACCAGCCCCAAGGCTGTGCACAGAGTTGGGACACAGGTAATAGTGCCAAATGTAAAATGGGTTCATGCACTGTGGGCAAAAATCGTAACAGAGGCACCTGGAAATATAGTGCACCTCCAAAATTAGTTTAAAAATAAACGCAAACCTCTTTTTTTTAACCTAAACCCCCCATCTGCTGCTGAGGCTTCAGAAGTGATTTATTCTCTGTGTTATTTATATCAAAAAAAAAAAAAGGCAAGTTATAACTGAACTTCATTTTTAGCTGTAAAGGGTTTTTATGTGAAACATGGTTAAACTCAAAGCTTCCATCAAAAATAAGTTTAAAAAATCCATAACGTTTCATCTTAAAATTAACTCAATTTGCAGGTATATTCACAGTCTTAAGGAGCTCATCCATTAAGGAAAAAGGGTAAAACCTGACTTCTCTCACAGATGTGAACAGGAACCAACAGTCCTGTCAGTATTACTGCTCTAAAGCAAAATGGGGCAAGAAGAGCATTAGGCTGCATTTTTGCCTGCAGAAGCTTCCTGTGCTGGCTGTCCTTAGCCTCTGCCAGGACGGACACTACAAAATATGCTTCCCACCCCTTCATGCTAGCTGCATCGCTGCTGGCTTCTGTTTCCAGCAAGGGGAAATCTCTGCTGCCCCATTCTGCAGCTGAATCCATTCACCTGCAATGGGGACTGCACTATAAAAGGATGCGGGCAGCAATCACAGGCTCCTTGGGCAGCAGACATTGCACTGTTGCCACGGCATGGGCATGGCATCACGCTCATCGCTCTGCTCAGCCCGAGAGATGTCAGCAGGGAGCAGATAGATGTCAGGGGGCAGAGAGTTTGCTCTGATGCCTGTTGCCAGTACTCAGTAATCTCTCTGGCCAACATAAAGGGCTTTTCTTGAGCAGGCAGCATGGGTGAGCTCTGCCTTCTTGCACCCACGTGCTTCCAGTGCCAGAGAGGAGATGAGCGGCTGGTGCAGGCTCAGGTCCAAGTGCAGCACAGCTGAAGGTGGTCCTCTCCAACAGAAAAATGCTGCGCTGGATGTTTAATTCCTGTTTCTGGACGAGCTGGCTGGAAAGCAAGAATTCTGTTTCAGTGGAAAAAATACGAAGAAACCTAAGCTTTGGTATCTGATTTTACAGAGGCTTTACAGTGCAGGCAGGCTCCTCTATCTGATTTTCATGAACTTCCTAAACACAGATTTACTTGCAGGGGCAGGAGCCTCTTTATCGCTGTCTCTGGAGTGAGTTCTCTTCTCCGCCTGATAGTTCCTGTTACAGAGATCTGCCTTCCTTGCTTTGCATCGGGTGAACGGGATAGGAGCCCAGTTGGCCCACATCCTGGCACGTGTGTCTTTCTCTCTGAGAAATTTGGCCAGGGCTTCCAATTTGAGCTGAGGTCCAACCAAAAAGGGAGGGTTAGAAAAAAATAAAAAGGAAAACATTTTATTAATGTGGTTTATAACTGAAATTAGAATTAGAAACCAGCCTAAACAAAAAGCTCTTTGGAATCTGCTCAAGCCTACCAGAGCAGTCTCTGTGGAAAGCTCTCCAGCATCGCTATCTCACACAGCTAATCACAGCCACACCTGGATGCTTCTGGACTCAGGAAAAGTCATAGTCATTTTTTAACTGGTTCTTAGAGGTTGGATACATCTTTATTTACAGAACACAGGCAAATCCATTTTCCTTCCATGCTGGCTAGAAAAGGTATTAAATTTTAGCCAGATGCTTGGTGATTAACAAAAGCCTAATTAAAACTTTTATACAGTTGATCGTAACTATATGAATCTTAGAGCAGTGTGAGCACACTTTAAAAAGCCCCTGCTCCTGGTTTCTGCCAGGTGTGAGAAGAATGAATGTGAGGCTGGCTCAGGTTTGTAGCTGTTTACACCCACCTGCAGCCAGTGTCCTGAGGTGCCCTGCCGCATCTCCTGGGGAGAGGCATTCCCTGGAGCTTGCCTCCAGGTATCGCAGGGTCTGACCCAAATCAAGTGAAGAAATGGTGGTTGAAGGCAATAGGCTGGGACTGCCTGGAGCTGGTGACCTCAAGGCTGTGGCCACAGCCAGCCAGGGAAGGGTGCTGCAGAGCCTTTGGATGCTGTCATTGATGTAGGGGCTGAGTAACAGAGCCGGCCAGCTGCGTGCTCGGGAAGTCACGGCTCATGCACTCTCACAGCTTTGGCCTTTTCCACCTGTCATGTAACCTGCCAATCTGTTCTTCTGCTTTCCCTTCTCATTTCCCCTTCTCTTAGGAAAACAAATATCCCCAGTGCAAAAGGGGATGGGGGGAGACGGGGCTGGGCTCAACCCTGCCTGCACCGCTCACCTGCGGCATGCTCCTTCAGCTCCTGCTGCATGTCCTGCCCCTGCTGCCTCTGAAAGCAGTGATGATGCTTGCTGCTAATGAAAATACTTCTAAGATTAGGTACGTTCAGAAAATTAACATAACACGCTCCTGAAATTTGTCTGAAGTTATGACAACTTCCTTATAGAAATTCTCCTCTGAGAGAAAAGAGGCAAATATTTTGAAAGGCTCACATGTTAATGTGATGATAAACGCTGGGATCCCGCTTTCCAGGCTGCTCTGCTTTCCCTGCCTCAGGGCTCCATTGCAGCTCTGCTCCCAGCCATCGCAGGCAGCTGCTGGAGGCAGGGGAGAGCTCCTGTGGCATTATTTATGGCAGCTCTCCACGAGAGGACAGTGATGTACGGCGTGTCATCCTGCGCAGCTGTGGGTTTGCAGCATGGTGACGGGGCTCATCCTCATTTTCAGTCTGACACAGAGCAAGAGAAAGGTGAGCAGGCTGGATAAAAGTACAAGCCTGTTAATGTCCTCCTTTGCCCTCCAGCAAATTAACTTTTATTTTCTGGAATTGGGAAATTAGGGTTGGGAAAATCACACTTCCATCTCTCCTGCCAGACAGCTTCTTGAGTGAAGCAGGATTGGTCCCAGTTCTCCCTCTAAACTTGTGAGGCTTTTAGATACGGCTCTCGTTCATGCCTCTCCTCCACAGCTCTGCATCTGACTGCAGTGGCTCCCAGAGGCAGACCCTCTGCAGGGACCCGCCTGCCACCAAGCCTGCCCTGCGCTCTTTGCGAGCTGCACGCAGCAGCACAACAGCAGCCGGCTCATCGTAGGCTCTCAGATGAGCAGCTTATGCTGGAAGAAAGAAGGAGCTGGCTTCTCTGTGCTATCAAAGAAGCTGCAGAATTGGCCCTATGCCCCTGATCTTGAAGGAGATATGCATAGATGTCTGAGCAGGCTCACCAGCTTATAGAAATTGAATCTCAGTGCCAAGTCACTCAGTTTTGACCTGCACTATAAAATGGTTAAATTCCCTACAAAGCTATCGGCTCACTTGAGAGGAAAGTTGATAGAATAGCACCTGGGAATGTGACGCACTTCATTTCTGCAGTTATTTGTTTTAGCCACAGCTGATCTAGCACAAGACATAGGAAAATGCCGGGGTACGTTTTGTGGTGTTATGCAGTAAGGCCGGCATTGCATTCGGTCAGCAGTCGGGAGCTGCAGCAGGCTGCACAATCAAAGCCAGCCCAGGAGCATCCGCAGGAGGATGCTGCAGAGGCTGTGTCTGCTGAGCACGAGGGCAAGGTTCCTCCTCCAAGTTTGTGTGGTGGAAATTGCACAGCTGCACATGGAGTTAATCATTTTGTGCAGCAGCTACAATAATAATTTTGCCCATTATCCAGTCTGGTTGACTGTGAAAGATTTTTGCTTCTCCTGAAATTGCAGAGGTGGTTGGTCAAGATATAAAACACATGTAGGATATAAGCGATGTCTCTGTCATTCCTATACAAGCTTATGTTTCGTGTGTGTCTTACTGTGCTGAGCCGAATGGAATATAGTCAGCAGGGCAGTTAGCAATAGGCTGGAGGGGGAGGAAAGCCTATAAAAACACAGGAAATTCCCAAACACTGAGAAATAATGAGAGGCTCTAAGACTACAAAACTAAATACTGAAATTGTGTTACTCTTAAGAATAGAACTTAAGAAAGTTACTCAGTTTAACCATGAGCACTTTGACAATCCTGACAAACATATGCAAGGAAAAAGAAGGCAGGATTCCTCAGGAAAATCACTGAATTTTGTCACAAAATGTCAAATGCTTTAAAAACATGGAGGCATTTAAAAAAAATGTATCCGCCTGTACTATTGCTCTGTTAGGAATCTGAATTTTTTAAAACATTCAATTTAAAAATTAAGGTTGATGTTTCTGCCTGAAAGTTTTCCTGCTTACATGTTTTGTAACTTATGCTGATGTGTGCTTGCTGTTGAATGTACTTATTGGCCGCTGAAATTATAGGCATACGGAGCATTATAGGGGAATGTTCCTGCAGGTGGCCAAATCTTGGGTTCTTCACAGGTTCATTTAGGTAAATACGCAACTTTCATCTTCAGACTACATAAGGAATGCTCACTTATTTGTACAGATATGTGATTAATTGCATCCTAAGTGAACTTACTCTTTTGGGCAGTTTGGGGGCAGTTGCTGTGAATTTTTCATTCCATACCCTTCTGTGGAGCTGATGTTTTTCACATTTGTTAGGGCTTTGCTGATCTGTGAAATGCTTCTGACTGGAAGCCCTGGCATGGGAAGGTTTCTGCGTCTCTGCGTGACGGATGCACTTTGAATGTTAGTACCTCTCCATATCTTCCTCTATGGAAAAGTCTCGGGTCTGATCTAGACGGATTAGTCACAAAGAAAAGCAGTTATTTCCTGGTGCTTCTGTCTGGACTGAAATTTCTGACAGACAACTTAGCTACGCTAGTGGCTTTGCTGTGCATACATTTTGCCTATGAACTCTTTTTGCACAGAACAGAGACACCTATCAAGCTGGTGTGAATAATGTCAGCCTAGATTTGAAGGGAAAAATAGGTATGAGGTGAAACGCAAAGCTTCAGATCCTGCTCATCCCTTCTGCCCAGCTTCCTCCAACAGCAAAGGTCGTGATTGGCCATGGGCTTGTCTTCAGAAAAGGATCTTGTGTGAAACACTTTTGCTTGGGGGAAGAGATCAGACTAATGAGTTAGATTTTGGAGCACTAATATATCGTATGGGATTCTTTAAACTTCTTCACTTTCACTGGCCAAAGGATCGTTTCACATGGGTTCTCCTTGTATAACATTAACTGACCTCATGTGTTGGTCAGTGTGCAAAAGTACTGATTTCAAAGTGTTAAAGCATGAGTGGAAATGGATGTGGGAAGCTTTTGCTGCTATAACTAGGCAGCTATGAGTTAAGAGCCTTTGAGATGCTTTGAAATGTCAAGTTTCAGACACAAAATGTATCACCATCATTTGATTGTTTGATTTTCAGACTCTTTATTTATCTGTCTTGCCTGTCCTATTCTCTCAACAAGTCTGTTCACCTTGGAGATAGCTTTAAACTCTTGACCTGGTTTCTTTTGTAATCCAAATGATTATATTTACATCAAGCCGTGGAAATCATTCATTTAAATACTCTCTAAAAGAAAATTTCAAGTATCTGGGGTTTTTTTTTGTTTTCAAGGGCTTAAAAAAAGCAGTGGACAAACAAATGGTTCAAAAACTGAGAGAATTGTCAGCTATTCGTTTCAGCATTTTTGCTTACGGTAAGAGCAAATGAATGTCTAATATTCAAGTACCACCTAGATATCTTACTTTAAAAAATAGGCTGTTCTAGGTAGTCAGTTAACAGGAACTGATGCAACTGATAGATGTTCTGTTTCTAAAAATGTGGACATAGGTAGTTTGTATAAGACTGAGGCTTTGCACTGCCTGAAGCATGACTCCAAGCAACGATGATCATTCTCAGATTCTTTCACTAAAATGAAAGATCTTCACCTGCACCCAACAACCCAAATATCACAGTGTACTTAAGGATGATGCTGACATTTTCAAAGACCACCTAAGGTGTTCCCTTTCCAACTGCAGATAGGCCCCAGGTCTTTGTGGGACTTTTCCTTTTGAGCTCTTCTGAGTCTTTCAGGCTTGCTTGCTTTCTGCCTGTTATCAAATCACTGGAGCCCAACTTTGATATTGGCAAAGATCGTATTGTCATAGAGTAATGAGTGCTTGACTTTTAAAGGTAGCATAAACACATACAATACATAATAAAGTTCACTACTCATTACAACTCTTAAGATTAATCATGTTAGTAATTTGATTTCACATGTAATTGCTTCTTACCTGAAGATGAGGCTTGCATATTCATTCAGCAGCAGGTCAGGTTCAGCGAGCTCCTCTTTTATTTATCCTTCTCGTAGGACATCAGCAGATAGCCCAAACAGATGAATTAGTTAGTCCTTATGATCCAATTTTTCCAACAAAAAACATAAGTCCTTAAAAGCCAAGCATTTTAATATTTCATTTTGGTATTTTCTAAATGAAGTACTGGTGACTGAAAGGGCATTTTCCAAGCTTTCTGGTTTTGTCCAATCCAAGTATCCTATACTGATTTGTATGCAGAAAAATGTCATTTTCATGACAGCCTAACCAGAAGAGTTGGGTTCCTAAGTGTGCTCCACGTTGGTCTCTGCTGTCTGCAAGTTAATGGTGAAACTCCCACTGACTTCAGACATTGAGGTCTCCTGATTTGGTGCGAAATTGTCAATTATGCCACTTCTGGGGAAAAAAGCTACTGGTCTGCTTACATCCAGCTTGGGACCTGTGAGTCGTGTCCTCAAATTGTATATATGTAATTGTACTGTCTCCTCATACTCAAAATGTCACTTACGACAGCCTTCTGTTTTGCACAAGCAGTATCACAGCGGACAGCTTGAAGAAAGTGTAATTTTAGGATGGAGCGTGATCTCCGTGCTGTGGCAATTGCACAAGGTGGCAGCTGACCTTTGGGTCTTAGGGATGACTTTGCAAGTGGGGCAATTAGCAATATGGCATTTCCTGGTGTAAATTGAGGGAAGGAGATACAGAACCATCACAGGAAGCCTGCTGATGCCTGCTTCGCTCCTCTGCAGAAGCTATGAGCTGCCCTGTCTGACCCCGCACTCACTTGGATGTGCTTGCTGTTGGTCCATGGTAGTGAAAGCACGAGGAAAATTAAGCCCCAGGCCTTCACGTGGTTCATGGAGTACTACATCTCCATAAAGCTTAGTAACTGTCATTTTTCAAGTAATTTAGCAAATGATCTAGAACAGGACTGGGATACAGGTAGTGCACAGGAAGCAATATACCTTGAAAGTACATTTCTTTGTTTTAATAAGGTTGGCAGCATACTGTGACTTGCCGTAATGAATTAATTTGGTGTTTACCATAATAGCTTTAAGCTTAATTGAACTCATATTTGTGTGGTGTCTGTCTGTAGGTGTTTGCTTGTCATTTAGGATTTATAAATAGGTACTACTATTGCTGCTTTATCCCAAGCAGAAAACGTACAGAACGTCCGCATGGTAAAAGGCCAGTTAAGCTCATCTCAGCCTTTTTTCATAATTAAAGTAAGCAGATGATATTGAAGGACTGGATTTTTCTGTCTTTATCAAAGTTCCTGAATTGTTAGCATTCAACAAAGCCACACGCTCTGAGGAAAACTTGTAGAGGAGCACACCTTAGCAAGTTCTACCACAGCTGTGTAATAAATATAGTTCATATCTCATTTCTTACAACTGCAGGTGCTGTTTCACTTCAATTCAGCATTCTGTACTTGGGAGAGTTGTTGTGCAGGTTTAACAGAGTCACTAATTTGAACAAGTGATACTAATTTATGGGACCCAGGTCATGAGTGCTGTCTATTCTGAAGCTAATGGTTTATTGCTGAGCAAAACCAGAAGGTCATCTGCTTTCTCTCTTAAAATGATTTGATATGCAAACCCTTAATGCTGAAGAGCAGGTCTGTTTTGCCAAAGCTTATTATGTTGTATCTAGAGATTGAGGTGTTTATCTTGGTTTATGCAAGGTGTGAAGGCAGCCACCTGCCCTCTCTTCTGGGGTGCAAGCTGGTGGGGTTTTGATCTGCTTGGAGTCCCTGCCAGAAACAGGTTTCACAGCTGGGCCCAAGGGCACTCTTTCACTGGCTTAAGTTGTGGGAACGTGTGGAGAGGGACTGCAGCTTTGTCTAATCTGGCAACCCAAGCTGCATTTGGCTGGTGTGAAACATTTCCTCTTGTGCAGCCTGTGATTGGCAGCTCATCAAAATGCTGGCTAACAAATAAAATGAAAATACAGAAAAAACAGGAACCAGTCTCTTCAAAACCAGCATTTGCAATGGGAGCTGGACAAGCTTGAGATGTGGGCCCACATGAACCTGATGAGGTTCAATAAAGCCAAGCACAAGGTGTTGCACTTGGGTCATGGCAATCCCAGGTACGTGTGCAGACTGGAAGAAGAACTTGAGAGCAATCCTGCTGAGAAGGACTTGGGGGTTCTGCTAGACAAAAAGCTGGACATGAGCCAGCAGCATGCACTTACAGCCAGGAAAGACAACAGCATCCTGGGCTGCATCAGAAGAGGGGGGGCAGCAGGGAGAAGGAGGTGATTGTCCCCCTCTGCTTTCATGAGGCCCCATCTGGAGTACTCCATCCAGGCCTGGGGCTCCCAGCACAAGAAAGATGTAGAGCTGTTGGATCAGATCCAGATGAGGGCCACAAAGATGATCAGAGGGCTGGAGCACCTCTCCTATGAAGAAAGGCTAAGAGAGCTGGGTTTGTTCAGCCTGGAGAAGAGTAGGCTCCAGGGAGACCTCACTGCAGCCTTCCAGTACTTAAATCAGGAGGGAGACTGACTTTTTACATGGCTTGCTAGTGATAGGACAAGGGGAAATGATTTTAAACTGAAATAGGGGAGATTTAGATTAGATGCTAGGGGAGAGCTTTTCACTCAGAGGATGGTGAGGTGCTGCAGATGTGTGATGCTGTGGATGCCCCATCCCTGGAGGTGCTCACGGCCAGGGATGGGAGCCTGGGCAGCCTGATCTGGTGGGTGGCAACCATGCCTATGGCAGGGGGTTGGAAATGGATGGACTTCAAGGTCCCTTCCAGTCCAAGCCATTTGATGATTCTTATTTACCATTATCAAGACCTGTAGCCAACAGAATAGCAATGATTTCTGCCTCAAGGTGTTTTGTTCATCTTGCATGCTCTCCTAGCATCACTTCAGCCTGCTTGGGGATAGACATGGGCACTGCTCCTCTCTCTCTCTGGGCTGTGATTCTAGTCGTAGGTCTAGAGATGGCTAACTGGGTAGTGCAACTGGGGCCAGGCAAGCAGTTATTTTGGGATGAACGTACTAGCTCCCTAAACACTTATGAGTTGGATTTGGAGTTTTTTGCTTGTTTGTTGTTTTTTTTTTCCTTTCTTGACTGTTTTTTATCCCTTTACTCTGTGCATTTGGGCAAGAAAAAAAACAAAAACACACAGGAATATTCACCTACTGTAGGTGAATACAGATAAATCCTTCACACTCCTCAGCAGCTTCATAGCTGTAATATGATGCAAACGGGATTTGTTGGGCAGCAGGGGAATGACAATGTTTGTTGGCTCATGGGATAGCATCTAAGTCAAAGCTTACAGCATCAGCGTGCATCCCCTGCAAGACGCCAAAGATGAGGCCAAAATAATGAAAATTCATCTTATCTCAGCAAGATAAGAGGGAAACTTAATTCAGCAAAGCCTTAGCCCCAGATCTTCTTATGAAAGGCTTCAGTCCAGAGTTTTTGCCCAAGGAGTCTGACTCCCTCCTAGCTGCTGGAGAAGTCGCCGGAGCACTTTTAACCATCAGGCTCCATGTGCAAGCACCAAGCACTCCCAAAAGCAACCCATGTGAGTTACCTTGAAACATCTCAGGATCACATTGGAGATCTAGCTGAAATTGTCCCTCTGGATAGCAAGGCAGCTGATATTCAGTAACCCTTGCCATCTCAGACCATGCATTGGCATTCATGATTGTAAACGGACTGCCATGTCTTTTCTACTTTGATTCATAACAAAAGAGCAAAATCGAAACCCAGCATTGTTGGAGGCCCCAGAGCAGAATGCAGTACTCAAGTGGGGTCTCACAAGAGCAGGGTAGAGGGTGAGAATCACCTCCCTCGACTTGCTGTGAACTGAAGGCCAAATTAATCAAAGCGTATGCAGACATTTTTTTGTTGTTGTTGTTCTGTGCAGTTTAACAACTTCACCTCATTGCCTTGAAGAAGGTTAGCGCAACAGTTTGCCTGCTAGAGAAATATATTGAGACCCACACAATCCATAACAAAGTTTTAAAGGTCATACTTTTTCATACAAATGAGATTATTTCAATATATGGGCTTCTTGCATAAGCTTAAGACCATGGTATTTTGAAACCGCAGGAAATCAAGCACTCTACTCACTACTTTGCACCACTCTGACTACTGGCTAGCATGCTGCAGGGCTACTGCATGCTGCAGGCCCAAAGGAGCCAGGACTGTATAGGAAAAGTTCAGTTGTAAAAAGTTTGGACTTGCAAAGAGAGGCACTTAACTGGACATTATCATAGCATTTAGCGTATCATTATCATTCATTGCATTTAGTTAATGCATTATTATTTTAGTCCCTCGTTAAATGTGAAAATCAAATATCAAACTGATTGTAGCGTCTGCTACCCAACAGGTACCTGATTAGCGAGTGGCAGGGCACCCAGCAGGAGCTGCGGCAAAAGCAGAGATTCTTGTGGCAAGGCTGCCATCGTGTGGGAAGCTCCTGCAGCACGCGCGTCTCAGGGCGCCTACCTGCTGCATGCCTGCAAGAAACCTCCCTTCCTAATGTTATTTTTCATGGAAATTCAATATAAGTACAGTTTTCATTTCTAAAAATGTGCTACAAAAATAGAGATTTCCCTAACTAGGAAAACATGTGCAGCGTTAAATCTTCTTAGTGCCGTTATATTGGTTCCACAAAATGTTTGAATTCAGAAAGTATTTCCTACATCTAGCAGAACCAGAATCTCCTTTTTTCTTTACATGAAGTTAATATAGTTGAATATTCATGCTCTCATAATTTCTCTTGATATGTAGTTTATATCTCAACATCTGTTTTCAGCTGCAGTTTTACAAGGCTTCACTATAAACTTTCAATTTCTTAAGGCTTTCCACGTAATTGTTTAATTACTGTCCCTGGTTTCTGCTTCTTTTTTTGTTTTTCTTTAAATAATTGAACTTACATGTTACATCCATAAAGAAAATTGCCGATCATTACCAGGAGTACAATTAAGAATAAATCTCTGTTAAGGAACAAGCTAAAGTTCGGTATTTTATGCAAATGCCTATTGTTGAAAAGACGTCTTGTGTAATCAGGAATTAAACTGACAAGTGAAGAATCATTTAATTAATGAGAACAGAGCAATCATTTAGATTGTTCATTCTATTACTGACTGAATAAAAGAGACAAAATAGCCCTGCTCAGGAATTAGAGCTGCCGCTGAAAGGAAAAAAGCCCAGAATGTTGTTCTGTTTCTGCCTTACGTAGACAGTATAGTAATTCCTAAATATAAAGACATACATGCCAAATGTTTGAGACTGAAAATTAATCTTCTATTGTCTTTTAAGAATTTAGACAAGAGGTTTGGTTGCCAGAAATGCTATCTGCTGCCCCTGCTAATATAAATACTTAGGCCCAAATATTCCCCTAAATCCTAACACAGAATGTCGGAGGAGTGAGACCTGGAATTACAGTATCTGTAGGCAGCGTATGCCATAATGGAAAGCAGCATAGGAATCATGTTTGCAGTCGCAGAGAAGTCATTTTGGTGACAAGGGACCTCTGGAGGTCTGTAGCCCAGCCCTCTGCTTGAAGCAGGCCCAGTTAGGTCAGGCCCCTGCCCAGTGGACCTTTGAATATCACCTGCCATGGGGATCCCACAGCTCCTTTCTTTCATTATTTGACGTTCCTCTTTGTAAAACATTTTTCTTTTTATCTAGCTTGTCCCTTGAAGCAGAATAGAGAGCATTCAGGTCCGTGACCAATCCCTGCCTCCTTCGGAAACTTCAGGATGGAGCTTCTTTAGGTTGGGTTTGGGTTTGGGGACTATCCAAAAGCTCATGAAGCTCTGACATTATTCTCCCATCTCCAGGGCTGGAATTTCAGTGACATACTTCCTGCCAGCAGGCACTGCACAGAGCTCGTCCCACTTCTTATAAATGCAGAACTATGTGAACGAGGCACCTTGAAGCAACACGTACCACCTGCGGTCTGGTTCCCACGGCCCAGTTCTCTCTGGTACAGCAGAGATGCACAAGCAGCTCCCTTTGAACAGGCTGAGCTCTCACCCATGGGACATACTCCTAGGCAGGATGCAGAAATTCACTGTACTGAGGTTTGCGAAGCAAGCTGTGCGAAGTCTCCCACTCCTGGTAGGACCAGAGCATAAGCGCATGCACATTTGGATGGGCCACAGCAAATTTAAAGGCATGCCCACTTGTTTAAACAGAGTGAAAGATTGAATGCTCTCTGTACGGAGCAGTTGCTCTGTACTTCTGAGGTGCATTTCAACTCCCGTCTGTAATACTATGTTTTTCTGAGGTCGAGGAAGACCCCCAGATTGAGCAGGTAGGGTAGCGATGAGCCAGGGGGACAGCTTTTCCTCTCCTTCAGTACAGTGCAATTTCTGGAGACAGCATCCCAGGCCTCTGCTGTTTTGTGTGTGCTTGGATTTTTCGCATGCTGTGTCCAATGATTGCACAAGTGATTGTTTGCCTTCCAACATTGAAATGAAAAACAAATTTATTAAATGAAGGAAAACATTCCTTTTGTTTTACTCCTTTTAAATGTGATCATTGAATTTATTATTTTGGGGAACCAGAAGCACTCAGCTGCTACTTGTGGCACTTCTGGATGTTTGGGGAAAAAAAAAAATCAAAAAAAAAAAAGCCTCTCCTTAGGAATTTATTGACGTTAATAAATTAACCGAATATGAAAATCTTCCAAACACAATTCTCATTCCTCAAACTGCTCATCCTGCAGGAAGTCTAGGAAAATACGTAGGCGTTGCAAGCTGCCCAGCAAATCTTCAGCAGCAGGCTGGCTGGGTAGATGCAAGGACAAGTGAGTTCCACAGCAAAGAACCTTCCCCTGGGAATTCCTTGCCAGCAGAATGCATGCTCCTGGTGAGTAGGATTAGTTTAGTTAGTCGTCACTGATTGCAGCTGAAGTGGTTCTGCTCTGTTCTCTCCAAAGCAGCAGGTAGGTAACCAGGTAATGATCAGCTTACAATAAGGTAATACTTATCCTGTGGTACATCTAAACTGTGCTTTTTTCCTTTTTTTTTTTTTTAATTTGAAAGGCAAAATATATATAATCAAATATCTTACACACTGCAAAAGTCAATTACTATAGTTTGTAGCAAAAGTCAGTTAAGAAAATAAAGTACATTAAATCAAGCACTTTCATTTAGGGTCTAAAAAGAAGGAAAGGGAGACTTGTGGTTGCTTTTGTGCATCTAGAGTGGAGCGTGGATGCCCATATGCTCAGTCCTACACGCAATCCCATATTCAAGCTTTCTTTTGTGCTAGATCAGTCCGTCTGGATTCCCCAGCTGCTTGGCCTTCCCCGACACATGGGAAGGCTGCGAGCACTTGGGTTATGTCCTCGTGCCCTCACAGTTGGATGACGGCTCTGTGCCCCAGTGTAACCCCTGACTTTGTGCTTTCTTCTCAAGGATTCTGGAGCTGCAGCAGAATGGCGACATGGACATACTGAAGCATAAGTGGTGGCCAAAGAATGGTCAATGTGATCTTTACTCATCTGTGGATACCAAACAGAAAGGAGGTGCCCTGGACATAAAAAGTTTTGCAGGTGTTTTCTGCATCCTCGCCGCTGGGATTGTCCTGTCCTGTTTCATTGCAATGTTGGAAACATGGTGGAATAAAAGGAAAGGCTCCCGGGTTCCATCAAAAGAGGTATTAGACCCTCCATTTCTCCTGGGAAATTTTCATGCACCCTAGAGATTGTTGCCTGGAATTTCTACCTTTTAGAGAGGGTGGGGAAAAAGAAGCAGAGAAACTTTCTTAGCTTCCTAATTTTAAGGTAAATGTTGTTCCTCAGAATCTCTTTAGTTGTTCTTTCTAGAATAGCTTTAAAGAAAAAAAACAACGTATATTGTTGATGTATAAATATGTAACTATTCTGAGTAAAACACAACTGTTACTTGTAGAATAATACATTGTTAATACATCAATATTGTACATTATTCCCATTGGTGAGAGTTAATCCTCACCAGTAAATTCAAAGGTTTCTTGGCTTTTTCTTGCAAAATATTATCCCCTAAGCTCAATGGCTGAGTCTTTTAAGATAGATTCTCAAAGTTTAGCCCTTTAATCAGCAGTTAGCTTCTTAAATAAGCTTATCCTGATTTTCAGAACTGTTAACCTCTTGGGACTTCCACGAACTTCAGCTCTCATTATTTAATCTGAAGTCCAGGGAAGCGAGAGTACTTTAGATTTTTCAGATTTGGGCCTGCCTTATTTCTGAAATCTATTACAGACTTGTCTCAGACAATCCCAGACAGAGAGCGGGGGAGATAAGTCATCTTACACTAGAGATGAGTTTGGTTCTACACCTGCATGCATAATGCTCTCCCTCCCGCGGCAATCTACCTGTCCCTTTACCAGCCATCTGAGCCTTAGGCAGTCTTAGAAAAAAAATCCTTACCTATATAAAAAGTCTATAGCTCTACAAAACACTAGGAAAACATCAGGAAAATAAAAAGTTATTAAAATATACTTGGCAGAGATGCCAAAAGCTGAACATAAATGAGAGCTATAGTCTAGCACTATCAGTTATACCCATTCTGTGTAGCTTAGATGTGTGTTGTGGGGTATTGCTGTTAATTTCTGTGCAGTGGTCTCACCTTCTCTGCAGTTTCTCCGTTGTGTTTATTCCTGCTAATCTAATGCTGTGTAATCAGGCAGGATTAATTACACTACCTAATTAGACAGCATTGACAGTGATGTTAGAATACTTATTATCTTTTCTTGTCTGTTTTAATTCCCAAGCTTTTTTTGTTAATGATCTGGACTGGACCATTATTAAAAGCAAAAAGAACCTCTAGTCTTTAATTGGCTTTCACAGGAATGGGAACCATCTAGTTTCATCTGGTAACTCACCAAAAAACTAAAATTTACAGGACTGCTGTTTACCCGGACTCTTAGAACATCATACTTCATACTTATTTTGTGCATAACAAAAAATAATAATGGAAAAGAAAAAAAACAGCCCAGATATTTTATATAATAATAAAATTTCCCATTTCAATTCTCAAACGCATAGAAATTTTAATGTGTACTTTCCACGAATGGTATAATTTGGCCTCCTTGATCTTTGTCATGTATTCATCGGCTTAGCACTTAAAATTGCATCTCAAAGCTCCATTGAAAAGCTTGGCTCAAAACTGAGTTTAACATGGACGTATGTGCTGAATGCCCGCACTGTCCTGGATGTGGGGGTCATTCAGCAAAGAAATACATCTTAACTAACTTTCTTAAAATTCATTTTAGCTTCCATGAAATCCATTGGCTCTTCCAGGCCACTAGTCCCGAATCGGGGGTCAGATTGGGCCAGTTTGTGGTCAGCAAACCAACCCTTTTTCCTGGTGGCTGCCATCTTGTGCTCCAGAATGCAAGCATTTATACTGAAAAAAATTGTCTTATGGTTGCGAAGATAACATTTCAGTCGCGTACCAGAAGTTATCCATTCAATGATGTCTGCCTGAGTCTGCAGACAGCCTTAAACAGTAGCTCTGAGAGAAGTTATGAACTGCCCCAGTAATCTCAATGGGATGTTGACTCTGAAGCCTGATGATAATTTAAATGTGAAAACTGCTGAATATTTCACTACTGATCACACAAGAGAGAAGAGGAAAGATCATATTATGGAGATGTGCACAATCTTACTGTGAGTGGGTCTCATTTTGGTGTATCAGTTGGGTGGACACTGGGTTGTGGGCTAAGCATGGGATAATATCACCGCTTATATATTTTCACTGGTCTGACCCTAGCCCCAAATGCATCTCAGAGAAGAATGAGGAATATTCTGAATAACGTATAGAGGCTCAGAAGTAATGAAATTCAAATTGATATTTGAAATTACAAAGTCTTCATACACTTTTTCATACACTTTTCAAAATCATTTAAAAAAAAAAGAGAGAGAGAGAGAGAAAAATAATTAGGACTGTCCCTTGGAGATGTAGTCATCAGTTGCACGTGCTAACGGAGCCTCTGTATATCTCTTTAAATGCCAATGTGGCCCCAGTTCTTCTGCATCCATATGCAGCTCCAAACATCATAGGGGAGAGCGTCTGGTGAATGCGTTTGGTTTTGGTGTCACCTGTGTGGTTGTTATGTGCATCCATGTCTATGTCTACATGTGAATAAACTACGGCCAGAAAGCTAAGTCCGAGAAATGAACACTACCTTTTTTCCTCTCCCGTGATTGAGCTCACCTACAAAGCCCCTGTGGTCAGATTTGTTTCCAAAGCCATCACCCATTCCCTGGGAGAGTCGTGACACCCCTTTCCCCTCCCGTTTCCCCCCAAGTTGTCTTACTGTCTCCTACCCTGGAGGGAAGCTGTTCCCTCAGTTTTCCATGAGTTGAGCTCTTATTCGGTGTGGTACCCGTGCAAATATTTGGTGATCCGTTTTGCTAAGCAGATGAACTCCTGCAGTTTGTTCTAGGTGGAATTTTCAGAGTTCTTGACTTCATCTCTAGACAAAGGAGGGACCTAAAGCCCATTCTGTATACTAGGAGTTTTGCCATTGATTCAATGAGCTCTGGATCAAGCCAGTCATTGAATTGCAGTACTCGAGTCTGGAAGCCATCAATGCACATCTATCGGCCGCCTTATTGCCCTCTGTGAGGTCCTAGAGTGTGAGATATTTCTAGTGGCCTGGAAGAGCCAGTAGATTTCACAGCGATTAAGGTAAATGTTAAGGTTAGTTGGAACTGATTTTTGTTCTGAATGAGCTGTGCTACCTAGACTGAGGGAACACATTCCCTTATCCATGTATACGTAATGCTGCTTTGCAGTTCAGTAGAAATGCACATGTACAATTTAGACAATTTGTTGGGTCACCCAGGACATTATTCTTTTTAAAATTCCCATGCATTTCAATTCTCAATTATAAAAACAAGCCTCTTTAATGGAGTTCTCTGGGGGGAGAGGTTTAAGAAGGAAGAAGGACAGAGGTAAGAGGAGTGATGCTATATTGCAGTAATGCTGCCTTCTCACCCACAGCAGCACAATTCCATCTGAATCAATGGAATTGCTTCTTTGTAGGTAAGGAGAGAATTAATCCCTCTTTTGGCATCACAGTTAAAAATTGTCTGGTTTACTCCTTTCTGTGTGATGTCAATGAGACGCCAGTGCTTGGATTTGGGCCTGGAATTTGAGCTTTTCTACACCACAATTTATATTATAAAAACAAAAATCAACCTAAGAAGGTCCTAGCCCTTCCTTAAACCTGAGAGGACAAACACTGATGAAGGCGGCAATCTAGTCCCTCAGAGCCTCCCATTTTGACACTCAAATTTAGTCATCATTGCAGCATTTAAGAACTGGCATCATCCCAGACATCCGAAGTGATGCTCTGTTTTCATTGTACAAAGAAACTTGTCAGTTGCACTTGGAGTTCTGTCATTCAGACGCAGGCTTTGAAGGTAGATGTGGAACAAGGGTCCACCTGGGTTTGTTTTAGAATGTCCAGTTTCAGGAGGTGGGGGTGTTTGTTGGTGATGTTTAGAGCTGCCCACAGCTAAGGGGAAGTTTTATTAAGTGTGTATTGTGTTTACCGAGCAGTTCTGAATGCACTGTGAAGCTTCAATCCTGCAAAAAAGATGGCGGTGGTGAGCAGTACATCTTGTTCTTGTCCTTCCCCAGGATGACAAGGAAATTGATCTGGAACACCTCCACAGGCGTGTGAACAGCCTCTGCACAGATGACGACAGTCCCCATAAACAGTTTTCCACATCGTCGATTGACTTGACCCCGCTGGACATTGACACTTTGCCCACTCGTCAAGCACTGGAGCAAATCAGTGACTTCAGAAACACTCACATCACCACAACCACCTTCATACCAGAACAGATCCAGACGCTGAGCCGCACGCTGTCTGCCAAAGCTGCTTCTGGCTTCTCCTTTGGCAGCGTACCTGAGCACCGAACTGGCCCTTTCAGGCACAGGGCACCTAATGGAGGCTTTTTCAGAAGCCCCATCAAAACAATGTCATCTATCCCTTACCAACCAACTCCGACTTTGGGGCTGAACCTTGGCAGTGATCCAGACCGAGGCACCTCCATATGAGCATCAGACCAAGTTTCTCCACTGTTTCTTTTCTAGGACTCCCTTTGCAAGGAGCAGCTGTAATATTGTGGGACTAACATGGATGTAACCTTTCTTCTTTTTCTTTTCCTTTTTCTTTTNTTTTTTTTTTTTTTTGATTTTTTTTTAGTTTGTTTTCTTCTGTGCTTTTTTTTTTCTTTATTTAAGAAAAGAATCAGGATTGTTAGTAACAACTCTTCCTCTTCTCTGCTTTCTCAGTCTGGTCTCCTCTTTCTCCTTCTATTCTCTTTACTACTCTAGTCACTTATTCTTTGGTTTATCACTGCATTAGGTTTTGGTTACTTCAGGCTTTTCATATACTTAAATATAGGAAACACGTAGCGATTAATGCATAAAAAACCCTGAGGATTACTTTACAGAAGGGCATTGGCTCCTCCTCCTCCACTGCCTTTTTTTTACTATAATTGCAATAACTTAAGTCCTTTACATGTATTCTGCTGCATCCGGTCAGCGCTCCACTGCTGTGTGTCCTTTTAACTGTGGACCAAAGGCAAACCCTGCAGTTTAAAAGAAGAAAAAAAAATATTAAAAAAAGGCAAAAAGAAAAAAAAATGAAAAAAAAAAAAAGAAAGCAAAGTGAAGTTGAAAGATCATTCAGGCCCCATAATATGAGAATGCAATTTTGTAGGATTACAAAAAGCCATTACTATGCCAGTAAAGACTACAGTTAAATCAACTTCTGCACTGCAACAGTGCATATGACCTTTACGTGATTGTACAGTGTTAAAAGTTTTTCTTATGTACAGTAAACTGTATCATATGGCAGAAGCCTCTGTTGTGTTAAATAAATTAGTATCTCATACATATATATATATACATATATACACACAGGTATGTATATATATATACATGTATATATAGCTATAAAATGGCAGCCGTTGCTATTGCAATTCATTTAATAAAGCTTTAGTAAAATGTGTTGTATACAGGAGAGATGTACAGGGCAGGGGGTCTTTTCGTTTAGAAAAGACAGGTCGCTTTAATGTTATTCTGACTTGCATTGTTTGCCAACAGAGCATATTTTATACTTTTTTATTAGAACATCCAGGACAATTTAATGTTTGTACCTAGATGTAACTCATTTGATTAGGTTTTGCATTGGCTGTTGAGCATTCTATAAGGCTAACCTTGATAATTTTACTTTTAATTAATTAGACGAATGGAACACTCTCTTAGGTATACCACGCTCATGAGCAACTAATATAGCTCTAGAGAAGTTTAAACATAGATCAAAGGTTAATAAATTATTTTCCAAATCAGTACGGTTGATCGATACGATAATGGTGTTAGTGGAGAAAAAGCCCTTGAGAAATACTGATGTGGCCTTAATTATAATCACATATTGCTTGAAGGGGAAAACAATGTATGAACAGGAGCTCATTTTAACCCTTTATATGTTAAGTTAGATTTAGAGGAGCTACATACTTTTTACGTTAGTGCCAACTGCATAGAACAAGAGAAAGAACAGCAGTGAGAGCAAAACCGGTGCCAGTTTTGGCACCAGCTTTTAAAAGTAACACTGTTACCTGTTAGAAATGTAGGAAGAGCTTTCAATCTGTAATCCTTAAAACTAAAGATGCGGTTAAGTAGAAAGCAAGCAGTTTATCCTGTGAGGTTTTTCGGTTTGGTTTTGTTTTTAATGCAACCACACACTTATTTTAACCTAACTCATTCTTTGGCTAGGATTAATAGGAATCAGCCTATGTGATTTGCTTTAGGATAAATTAAAAGGTATATTCTTCAGATCTATTCTATTTTGATGCTAATTCTGTTCTGGGGGAGCATCTTGTACTGTCACTGTTTTTTGTACTAAATCTTCAAATATTGTCTACTGTGTAAGGCAGAACAAATTCTTATCATGCAAAAGGCCATTTTGTTTCCAGGGTAGCAAGTGTCTAAAAGCATGCACAACTTGCTTCCCCCTTGTAACATTCATGAACTCATCCACACCTCTGAGAAAAAAAATTTAAAAAAAAGAATTTCTTTCCAACAAGCTGTGTAGGGACATACCAGATGTTGCAGTGATTTTAGCTATTAAAAAAAAGAAAACTGTTAACCATGTACGATATTTAAAATAGGCCTATTTTGATGTGTTGCCTATTATACAGATACACAAAACACTTTTTGGAGGCCTCAGTTACAAGTGGCAGAGCTTTCTGTGTATAATTTGTCTAAATAATTTGTCTAATAAAATCGTTTTCTAAACTTGCGTTTCCTCCTGCTCAAATGTTGCCCACCGTGAGATTCTCCCTCTGTGGCAGGCATCCACTCGCAAATGTTTTTGCCACACCAGGAATTGCTGCATAATTCATTGGCTGGAAAAAAGAAATAAAATAAAAGCAAAACACCCATATCCACCCCAAAAATGCTTTTACAGCAAGTTACATCACCACATATGCCACCATTTGGTCTTCTCATTATTTCCTGCATAGAGTACATATGGAAATCACCAGGATGTGTGTGAATGGCAGGCCTAGATTTCAGAAAACATATACAGGCAGCGTCTTGGAGAATGGTTTTAGAATTAATCAGCGTTGACACCTAAGGGACACAATTTTTAGAAATACTGCCTCTCACTGCCATCCTTTTTACTATCATCTAGGAACGTCCTTGGAAAACAAGGACATTAGTTTTATAGAATTACATTCTGCTATCTTTACTTACACAGAAGGTACTTTGCTCTGATACTAGGCATACTCTGAACTTAGATGTGACAAAAGTTTTAATGTGAGAGAACAGCCTGTATGCTGTGACGGCCTTCTCAATCCGTAAGTACTTTTAACATGTTACACCTACTGGCCTAGTCATTAGTAAGTCCTGCAGAACGTACTGCAATACCGTCATTAGTAATTATTTGACTTTCAGCATCCAAAGTCTGTCTGTTGGCTTTTTACATTCAGTATGTGTCATTAACTGAATAATATAATATAAAGAATAATGAATTCTTAGCACTTTCAATTAAGCTCAACAGGCATTCATGGGAGAGGGCTCTTGAATCTCCTTTTCTAGTTTCCAGAAATACCTTGGAAGTAGTCCTCTGTTCATTGCTACGTTAAAAAGAATCTGAGTCCATATAACATACAAATCTGAAGGAATTAGAGTACTGAAAAGGACTTGAGGATAAAAGGTGCCAGTGCACTAGTGCCAATAGGCATGCATGTCAGTGGGCACCAAACACCCAGCAACAGGATGCTAAAGGCATATTACAGAATGCAGGGGTTCCTGTAGTCTCAAAAATGCTTGCATGACTGGGGCAGTACTATCAGGGTATTCCTGACCTGTAAAGCCACCACAACCTCACAGGAAGTGCTATGCTCCTGGCTGGCATAGCAGGTCATTCACTTTATATTTAATGTGGGTGCTGTCCCTGTCACTCATGCTCCCAAACACCCCTATCCAGAGCTGAGTATCTTAAGAGCCACAGCTTATTTACTCTTCAAAAGAAGCTACATTAAGGAGAACTCTGTGACATTCCTCCTTCCCATCTTTAAATAAAAAGCTAGCAAGGTAAAAGTACAGTATGAAAGGCTGTCAAGCATTTCCACTGCAGTAAGGCCACTGAAATACAAGCCAGCTGCATACAAAGATGAATTGTTTGCCTGGTGATTCAGGCATGCAACCATTTTGATGCATCGGCTACAACTGAAAAAGCAAGCAGCGGCACAAAGCGTATTAATCTGCTTTCAAAGACTCGCTTGGTCAGATGGCTCTATTGACTGACAGCAAACTACCCAGAGATAACAAACCGTCCTTCTGCAGCCATCAGGTGAGTGATTATAGCTGTCACTGATCCAGCCATGGCGTGAACACAGCCATCGTCTCAAGGGTTTCACTCTTGTCTTGGCAAAACAAAGGGCTGGTACCATTTGCCTACATATATAAGATTTTTAAGAAGTATTTTATTTTCACACTAATATGTGAGATGCTGCAAATTGATGAGAATGTAAGGATATCATTCTGTGCTGGCACCGCCACCGCAGCTGGGTCAGAAATCATGCTGGAGCTTAATACCCCAGACATATTTGATTTCATAAACCTGCACAAAGGTGATGGGATGAAAAGTAGAACAATTTCCCATGTGCACAGTCGAGGTTGCAGGCAATGAAAAAGTAGTTTCCAAAACAACAGAAGTGTTGTACCAGCACAGCCTTGCTTTATCCACTTCTCCCGTGGTCTAGAGAGCTGTGTTTCCTCTTCGTTTTATGGAGCTGTTTTGAAATGAATGTCAAAATCAAGGTTGTGGAGGAGTTCTTGGCAAGGACATGAATTGGTTAACCTGAGCAACCCAGGGTATGAGCCTCCCCCTTAGGCCACTCCTTGTAAACACCTAGAAGAGGAAGCGTATCCGGCGGACTCCGGATACGCTGCAAGTGGGTGGCGACCGGCTACGTCTGTCTGCGTGATGAGGACTCTGAATCCAATCAGAACAAGGAGGAGACGCGTGCTCGGGACCGTATAGCCAATGCATGCTGCCCACGTGTTTCTGTTGTTTGCCTATATGTGCTGTACACAGTCTGTGAGATCGTGTCGTTACTCCGGGACCCAGTTCCACTCCGACATCTGGTAGCAGAGGATGGACGGAACCAACTCTGACTGAAGCTCCGAGACTGCGGTAAGCAGCAAGAGGAGGGGAGTGGAAAACGGGGCGAAAAGACAGCACTGCACCTGTGGCATAGACCGGGGCAGATTGCGGTCGGGGTCGCTCCCCGCTTTTTGCAAAAGAAAAGACTGCGCGCTGACGATATGGATATCGAAGCTGCTGCAGCACTGCTGGCTGCTATCCTCTGTAAAAGAGGGGAAAATGCCTCGCAGAAATCGTTGATCAACTTGATCACATTGGGACAGAAGTGGGGTCACTTTCAGGAAGTCCCGCTCATATTCTCTACGGCAGAATGGCGAGCAGTTGGAGATACTATGTGGGAGAAGACTATAATTGGAGAGGAGGAGAAGGATATTAAGGCTGCAAGAGGTTTGTGGCGCTCTGTATTAGGGACTCTGAAGGCTATGAAAGCAGAGCAAGAGGTTGCGCTGGCCGCTGCCCAGGCTCTCGCCCCCGAGAAGCCCACACCCCCTGAAGCCGCGGGAGCAGAGCAGAAAGGGAAGGCTAGCTACTGGCAACGTCTTTGGGGATTGCCGGCGGTGCGCGGGATGTCTGCCCCGATTCGAACGGTCTCAGAGCTATTAGAGAACAGGGAGACAACGCAGGAGGAAGTTTGGTCCGAGCCATCAAGAGCGGGAGGGCAGGAGGAAGTTGCCAGTTCGGAGTCTCCGGGGGTTGTG
>WBMW01000973.1:0-20893 GCA_013396635.1 Penelope pileata
AGGTGAGGTCTCACGAGAGCAGTCCATGTAGTAGCATTTGATTATATGCATTAAAATTTGGCCAGCATATTAATGTTAACAGCACATCTTCTGCAAAACAGTGCCAGGCAGTCCTTGAAGTCTTGAAGTCCTTGAAGAGGACCCTGGTCTGTCATTAGGCCATTGATACAAAAGTCAAATTAAGAAACAGTTTTGCTACTCTTGATTTTGCTAATCAAGGCACAGCTAAAGAAATGCAATCATTTGGGCTGAGAGAAGTTTTGTCTTGGTGAAAGTATATCATATTTTCCCTCAAGCAACACTTTTCACCTAAGCTATCATAAAGAGTGCATGAAAGCAAGAGTGCCTGTTAGAACACTTCCCTTGTTGAAATATTTAATACATTTGTTAATTAACAACATCCATTCTCTTAAAAGGAATAAAAGTTGCCTGCAAGATGAATGAAAATGAGAAAAGTCAGATGGTGAAGGATCTCAGAAACCTGTATGAATGGAAAATGCCTCTCTCTTAACAATTTTGCATACTGAAGAAGAGGGCTTCCACTTTCTGTGTGAAGTGGAAATGCCTGGCCATGGACAGCACCCTGGCCACGTATGACGCTGTCTTTGGAGAAGATCTGCTCTTTGTGCACTGCCTTACACAGAATACGGGTGTCACAGAGCATCCACAGCAGGCAGGTGACCACAGGCAAGATCCGGGCCAGGTGAGGAGCCAGAGAATGCCATTTCCAGTGCCCGAGTAAAGGTGCTCCAGGACACACGGGGCACTAGACGACCATGACAACGTTCTGCCCTGGAGTAGAAAACATTGTTAAAGGAAGGTGAGATCCTAGGGAAAAAGCACAGGAGGGCTGAAACTCAGTGGTATGTTTGAAAGCAGGGAGCAGCCAGGAGAATCATAGAACTATCTAGGCTGGGACAGACCTCTAAGATCACCAAGAGCATCAGCTTGACCTATGGGGCCCCATCACTGAACCATGTCCCTTAGTGCCACCAGAACCACCTTTTGCGTATGTCACTTGGGCCTTGCCAGTACGTAAGGACACAGGCAAATCCAGACAGCACTGTGGGAAAGGAGTGCTGGCTTTGTGACTTATTGAGGTGGAAACCCCACTCCTGTCCTGGCTGGGGACATCTATGGAAATTTCCTGTATAAGGATATTTCCTATGTAAGGATATATAAGGAGAATCTTGAGAGGTTTCTTTCTCTTCATTTGATCCTCATGGGTGTCTTCTGGAGAGGATGTTGAATTCGAGCCAGCAGTGTGCCCTGGCAGCCAAGAGGGCCAGCAGCACCCTGGGGTGCCTCAGGCCCAGCACCGCCGGGGGAGGGCAGGGGGTGTCCCAGGCGCACAGCTGTGCCGATGGCATGAAGCAGGTCTGCAGCTGGAACCAGCCCTGAAGGGCCACCTCCACACAGAGGAGACCCACGGCAGAGGCAGGGCTGGCTCTGATCTGTTGGTATGATTTTCAAACTGAACACTGACGGTAGCAAGCAGTAAATCAGAATTTGGGCCTCTTGTAACTGCTGGGCCACATACACTGTCCTGCCTTCTGGACAGGGAGCAGAGGTCCGTATCCCTCCTTTCCTGCGGGTCTGCCAAGGCTTACACTGTGCTGCAGCCAACCGCAGCTGCTCCATCTCTCCCAGAAAAAGGTTAGAGTTCTGTCAGGTGCCTGGGACAGCAGCTGGTTGCCAGGAATCAGATGCAGCTATCACAGAAGAAACCTTTTTCGCTCATCTCCATAAAAATCAAAGGGTGACACAGCCACAGTGTAACCCCTCAGGCACACACGTACACCTCTCAGCATATCCCCATACCTAAATGCATCCTCTCCGTTCCCAGACCTGGCAAATCCTGTTTGCTCATCCTTGGGAGCTGCAGGAGCAGCCAGCAATGCTCACAGCCAGCTCCCTCCATCTCCACCGCAACTCCCCAGGCTGCCAGCATCCCACCACCACTGCATCCTATCACCACTGCATCCCATCACCACTGCGTCCCACCACCACAGCACCCACCACCACGGCACCCACCACCACGGCATCCCTCCTGTGCTGTGGGTTTGTACACACGCAGTTCAGCTCCCCCGTGTCCGCTCCAGCCTGGCAGCCAGGGACGGAGCTCAGGAATCCCTCCTCATGCCTCTAAGCCTGGTTATCCGTTTATGGCTGGGGGGGTGGGTTTTATCCAAGCTATTGTTTTCTCTTTCCTGCCTGGCTCCTCTACTAACTTCAGTGTAGCCTCCTTTATCTCTGCATTCCCAGTCGGCAACACACAACTGGGAGAGTAAGTCACAAGTGGTAATCACAAAAAAGAAAAAAAACTTTTGCCCTATCTGGGGAGCTTTTCCCCTGTTGCTCAGAGGTGTGACAAAGCCATGCCACGAGCAGTGTGCATGAAGCAGCCGGGGTGTCCCACCGAGGCACGAACCCGGTGCTCCGTCACGGTGGGGAGATGCGGAGGCTGAGCGCTGAGTCACGCTGCTGGGAAGGAAGCCTCTGCCAGCTTTGGGCTTTCTGATGTGTTCTGAATAATCAGCTGTGCTGCATCCCACGGAGGGGTTAAGCTCAAGCATTAAGTCACTGCGTGCCGGGATGGAAATGAGTTGCAGGGTGTTTCACCACGCCTCTGCCCCTCCCTCACCAGAACTGGCAAACCCATCGGGTTCTTCTCTGTAAGAACTGGAGACTGCCAAACCGCTATTAAGCCCTAAACTTATGCTGCTGGAGAGAGGGAACTATTTATAGAACGAACAAATGAATGAGTTTGCTGGACCTAATTCATACTGGGTGACTTCAACAAGTTATATAAGGGCAGATTTTAAACCACTACCTTGAAGAATTCTTCTTGGTCTTTTCCCAGGTTTTCCTGTTGTTTTGCTCTCCTCTGTGCTGGTTATAGAGCTCGGCACTGTTCCACAAGAATATTTTAATAGGGATACGATATGATATATGATATGATGATATGTTCTTTATGTGAGCTCTAACCCATGCCGGGCACCCTCAGCAAACCTTGCCCACAGCCCCGCTGCAGCCAGTGGGCTCCATCAGCCTCCCAAACCCAAAGGCAGGACAGCCCATAAGCCTGGTAGTGTAGTGATGATCTTAGGAGGGATGGAAGGCATCCCCTTCCTTCCAGCTGTTCATCAAAAGCAAGTTCTGAATACAATACTCAGTGTAAAAAACACTGCAACTTAATTTGGCCTATCGCTAACAAGAGCTTTATTAAAAAATGCTCCCCAGCTTTCATAAAAAGTGCAGGACAAATGTCATAGTTAAATATATAAATTGAAACTTGAAATATATAAATTGACATGTACAAATTGATCCCAGAAGCCCAAGAATCATAGATGCTCAGCAGTTTCGGAGTTACTGCCTTCAGAATGGAGACACAGGTTGCTCTGTTGATAAAACACTGGCCAGACACAACCGAGCAGCCTTCAGCTGAGGACGCAGCATATTTACAGTCTGGAGGAACACGGAGAACTGCTTTCCTGTCCAACACAGCTCCTGCAAGCTGCAGAGCACTGCCCACGGGGCGATGAGCAGCCCCAGGTGCCGGGGCAGCCCCAGCGCTTTCCAGGAGGAGCGGAGCTCTGGTTTCCCGCTGTGCTGGGACCTGTGCTGTAACCAGGGCAGTGCACCCGCTCCCATGGGCAGTGCCACTGTGCTCCTCTCATGGAGGATTGCTTTTTTATTTCTCTGAGGTACATCAGAGCAATACATGACTATCCCCATCCCACTGCCTGGGGGCTGGCACGCATTCACAAGTCCTTTGTACAGGAGAATCCAGCGCTGGTTCGGGCGTCCCCACCCAGCCCAAGTCTGCACGCAGGCCGGGCAGCGGCTGAGGTGACGTGTGAGGGCTCTGACCTCCTCGCGCAGACAGGGACGTGCCCCCGGGGACCACTTCAGCTGTAACATTTCCTCTGTTGTAAACAACGCGTTGGGCCCTAGGAAAGGACCTGCTAAACGGATCTGCAGGGTGAAAGGTGCTCTGCTTGCAGCTCAAATGGGCTCTCCCTGCCGGTGCCAGCGGCCTTCAGCCAGCTCAGAGACACCAGCTGCCCCCAGCTCCCACAGCCGCTTTTGAGGTAAAAACGAGGAACTGAGGTCTAAACTGCATAACGTCTGCTAACACAACCTCTACTTTTCACAGACTGAGGGAGTTCTAACATTTGGGAACTTCAGATCCGCAGGTGAAAAGAGATCTTCTGAAAAGTAAAAAGGAGCTGAGCAGCGTTTCAGGCCTACGGCTCAGACAGTCCTTCGGGGTTCCCAGGGATCCCAGCTACAAGGATGAGCTGCAACACAGTCCCTGGCATGCAATTCAAATATCTTAGATATGTGTCACACAGCAACCTAAATCATTTAGATACTGTGCTGGCATGCACAAAAAGCCAGGAAAGGATGTGGGCTTTAAACAAAAGCAAGATATTGCAACAAGAAAAAAAAATTAAATGAAGTGTAGGAATAAAACTTGGATGTTCAGCATGCAGTTTTAACAAGCTCCCAGACAGTGCTTGAAGCAGGGGTTAAATCTAATTCTTGAATCAGACAAGGCTTGAAAAATCCTGTGAGAGAAACATGATCCTTCTGTGGGCTGGAGGACATTAGCAGCACATAGCTGACATCTATGCAGCGCGGCCGAGGAGAGCAGGGCTGCAGCAAGCTGCCTCCTGTCTGCAGCTACCCGGAGCGAGCACGGATCTCCTGGGACACACACGCAGCCCTCTCTCCCGCTCCCAACACTGCTTCATCAGGGAGTTCCTGACGTCCTCACTCAGCAGCTCCTGTAACTGTGGGAAGGGCTGGGCTGAGGTGGAGGTTCGCAAGTGACTAAATACAGCATTGAGCACCGGCACAGCGCGATCCTCCCTCTGATATGCCACGTACAGTCACGGTGACAAAGTGATAGAAGCTTCCCAGAGAGACTGCACTCAGGTCATCAGCGCCTGTTGCACAGCAGTGCCTGAGAACACAAACAGCCCCACCTCAGATAGCTGCCTTTGAGCTGTTTACGCGTCTCCTAAGCAGGAACCGACGCATCCAGGCGAGGCGGACACACCTCACCGCTGGACTGAGAGTTCTAACATGGGTTCAGCCTGCGCAAAATGAGGACAGAAGGAAAACCACCAAGGTACTTCGTGGCAAGGGCAGTGCAAATTAGTGTGCGAGTTCTGTTACCGGGATTATAATGGCTTTAACAGGCATGATGCACATCTAGAAATGCTTCGACAGAGATTAGATTTCAGCTATAAACTCCAGATTACTTGATGTCCTTCGCTTCTCTGTTCAATTAGGTTGCTGCAAAAGGCTGTGAGGCTTCTGTTCCCCTTTGCTTTATTTGATCAGGAAAAAAAGCAACATTTCCAGCTGTATTTTCCCTAATGGTAGGATGAAGTGCTGTGGCCACACTCCTCCTTTCAGCTCAGAAGCTGTCCTAGAGCAGGCTGCTGTGGTTTCTCAAGCTGTCCTCACTGGGAACTACAAAGGAAGTGTCTTCTTAGGACAAATGCTTTACAGGCAAATGCTTGGAGGAAACAAATGGCACCCAGAGCAGATCCATCTGGGTATATGTATACCCACATTACCATGTAAACTAAGATGCTCTCAAGTATCTGGCAGTGGAAGCTTCCAGCTTGAATGGGAATGAGCCCCTTCCTGTCCATGCAAGGCATACTGAATATAGTGCACCTTATAACGTGTGGCAGACATTCCAGGAAGTATGCCAGGGAACTTCTGCTCAAACTTTGGGGAATGTGAAAGGTAAAATTCACATGGGAAGGTAGATAATAGTCTTGTGCTTAGGGACCAAATCTACTGCAGGTCCAGCCATTTTCACCAGAGAGGGGGAATTTTTTCCCCATAATTAAAAGAGAATCGTTTTGAACAGAAAATATTTGTCCCTGAGGCACCCTCTCCTTTGCAGAGACAGATCCCTAACACTTTAGTGCAAGAAGAGAGATGCTGCGCAGGGCACACTCCCCATCTCCTGCAGATGAACGTTTGCTAAGGTTTATCCGTGTGCCTCAGGGCTGTGGCTTTGCAGGAGGCTCACAGTCTGGCTGGTGCTGGCTCCAGACCCAGATCTAACTGCAAAGGAATGCAAAGAATGTGGGGAAATGGAACAAAAGTGATCTCCTACAGTAAGAGATGAGCCAAGAGAGGGCTTGCTTTCTTTCTCTTTCCATGCCTGACTCCAGCTGGAGGGATGTCAGAGGGATAAGAGTTATATACAGTATATTTCACAGACTCTCTGAGTTCAACAGCACTGAGATAAATACACAATAAACAACAACTGTGTCCAGTAAGGAATGGCAATCCCTTCTCCAGTGCACTGAGAGGCACTTATGCCTAAAGAGTAGCACAGCAGTGGAACTACAGCTTAAACACTAACACAGGAACGAGAAAGGGCAGCACTGCATGTTCAGATGTAGCTTTACGACTGCTCAAGCAAAGGAGGCACAAGCATGTCCACCTCCTCCCTTTTGGCCTTCTGAACTGAGAGAGAGATCAATGTCACTGAAGGGCGTTGTCCTTGTCTTCACCTAGGATGCTTGTGGGAGAGCTTGTAAGCTGCTGTTAACCAGGCTCGCTCCCACAACTGATTTCACTTACTGCAAACTGAGAGAGGTTTAAACCCTGTCTGGAGGCAGATTCAGTAAGCTGCTGGAGGAGTCTAATCCATTCAGCATAAAAGTAGGTGCATCCTTCTTCTGAAATGACCCCACATTCTTTTACTGACATCCCAGCTCCCTTTGCCAGCTACCCAATTTTTGCTGCGTCTCCTGCTGGTTTTGTGGCAAACAGCCAAGGGCTGCTCTGCAGTATTCCAGCTGGCGGCAAGCTGATTTACCACTGCAGTTCCATACTGAAATCTGGAGTCTATGGCTTTGTGAGAAGACTGTCTCAAGGCCCCATCACTAGTAGGTGCTCAATGCATGAAAAAAAAGCCCACAGGGGTAATAAAAATAAAGGAAATAGAGCTAGGGTGCAAGAATGGTAACAGAGCACCAAGAAAAGCCAGCGTGTCCTGCTACCACACATGATTCCCGGAGACACGGCTGCTCAGGTTCTTTCTTGGAATCCCAGCTGGAGCATCATTCCATTTCACAGATAGGGGAAAGGATCATTCCAGAAGATATCATACAATACATTGCACAGCAAATGTTCAAAAAAATCTTTCTTCAAAACAAGATCACAGACAACAAGAAATCTGCTGCATACCCCCAAAATGCCCTTCCACATCCATCTCAACGTTGGTGCTTCCTCCTCCACTTAGCTGGTTGCCTAGATGATGGAGCACCTCCAGGGATGGGGCACCCACAGCTCTCTGGGCAGCTGTGCCAGTGCATTACCACCCTCATAATGACCATTTTCTTCCTTATATCTAATCTAAACCTAACCTCTCTCAGTTTAAAGCCATTATCCCTTGTCTTATCACTACATGCCCTTGTAAAAAGTCTCTCTCCAGCTTTCTTACAATCCCCCTTTAAATATTGAAAGGCTGCAATAAGGTCTCCCTGGAGCCTTCTCTTGACTTGGCTAAATAACCCCGACTTTCTCAGCTTGTCTTCACAGGAAAGGTGCTCCAGCCCTTGCTGGACTCGCTCCAACTGGTCCGTGTCCTTCTCGTGCTGAGGGCCCTGGAGCTGAAGGCAGCATTGCAGGTGGGGTCTCACGAGAGCAGAGCAGAGGGGGAGAATCACCTCCCTCGCCCTGCTGGCCAAAGGCTAGAGACAGCTAAAGGAAAATCACATCAGCTGGAAGGAAAAGTCCTTTTATTCTAATGGTGCTTACTGAACAAGGGGGAAAAAAACTTCCAGAGACATGTTGCTGGCTTACAATTAAATTAACGCCCTCAGCTTTGAGCCAGCATCAATTATTATGATGAGGGAAATTGCTGAGCTCAGGCTGTGCAGACACTTGCCAGAAGAAAGCAATTCTGAGAGTTGCTATAGGGAATTCTCTGCAGCTTCCCTGTCATTTTGCAGTGTACTTCATGCTGACCTGCTGGAATTATAGGAACTTATGCCAAATGTGGTCACCTCCAACAGCATGGAAGATGCACATCCACCAGGTGCTGCTCACACCGGGTGGACGTCTGCTTGTGTCCAGTCTGGGGGCACATGCTGAGGGAATAGGGTGTATTTCTTCCACTCTGCCCTTACGCTCATTAAACAAAATCTGAACTTGCCTGCTGGCAACGTGCTTCACAGTGACATCCTTCAAAGCGAGGACAGCCCTAAAGGTGCCCACTTACTAATTTGCCTCTCTTGCACCTTGCTACCCCATAACTTAAAGCAGCAATCAGCCCTCCTGGCGGAGTTGCACACACCAAAGAATCTCTCCAGCTAACAGCCCTCTAGCCTTCTGCTCCTTCCCTGGATATCCATGGGGTGTTTAATAAATTTCTCAGAGTTAAAAAGAGAGCAAAGCACTGCCTTTATACAACAGGACCAGGGGACTAGCAAAAATTTGGAAAGACAAAATCTTTGTAACTTAGATTTGTTTAGCTCTGGAAAGTGTCTGAGAATGGAGATGTCTGAGGAAAAGGCAAAAGGACAACTGCACTGAGCAAATCCCTGTAAACTTCTTGTTCCTTTCCTTTGTGTTTCCTCAGAGCATCAGTACAACAAGGAGAAGAGAGGCAGAAGAGGCCAGGAAAGGGCTCATAGGCTGCAGCAAAACAGCCCTTGGGGATCACAGAGGGGCAGATAACCCCCCTGGAGCCCATTGCTTTTAGTACTTTCAGCTTTCAAATGCTTAATCCTGGTTTTCACTCAATGTTTAGCTCAATGTACTCCTTGTTATTTATTACAAAAATCACTGAAAATGTCTTTCCATTTCACAGGAAGTGTGATTCATTCCGCACATAAAATAAGGTAAAATGTACACATGAATCATGATAATAGTACCCCAAACACAAGAAGACATGCAATAAGCTTGACTAATGCCTTACACAAAGACATATCTATTTTTCACTAAGCGGCTATTTGAGTCACACCAGGAGCACAATGTGTTTCTGACTCTGAGCCCCTGAAAGCACACAGCATTTCTGTGAGGCCTCCTTATCTGGCTGGTCAGGGCACTCAGCTAGGGTGTCCACTGCCTCTTCCCACATCTGCACAGGACCTTCTCTAATATTAGTCCTTTCGAAGTTGCTGCAAAATGCACTCCGCAATAAGACACTAGTATCTGTGCTCCATCTCTACCTCAACAGTGGTGTTATTCATCTAAACATGCTTCTTCCAAATCATTTAATTGTCATTACAAAGCCACTCAGGCCTCAGGACAAGGGACTGTTTTGCTATCAATGTGCAGGACAAAAGACTGAAATGAAGCAGAAGCCTCTGAATAACCAGAATAACTCTAGAGAAGTCACCAGGATTAGGCTGATTGGCTCCCACGAGGATCTGTGCTGTGTCCTTTGTTTATCTACAAAACATGCCCTGCACAACTAATTAGGGCTTCTTCAAGCTTGGGACCTTGCAACAGATCTTATTTAATGCTTCCATTAATGACCTTGGCACAAGAAAATGAAAACCTGGTAATGAAAACAGAACATATTACAAGATTCAAAGGCTCCGTCAGTGCAGAGGAAGATCGAGTTATTATACAGGTGGGCTAAAAGTAACACAGGCAGGATAAAACTGAAGATCATGAAATATAAGGTCCCATATTTAGGGATTAACACCAGAAGGTGCTGAGGCTGCTTTGGTGGAGGGAAGGGGGGAGATGCAAACAGGCTAGCATGCAGGAGGTTCAGGCTACACTTGTGCAGGCAGCATGAGGGTGTCACAAGGATCAGCTGCAGCGTTTGAAGCAGAAGCTGCCAGCCAGGCATGGCCCTGCCTTGACATGTGCACAGAATTTGCTCTTACGCTTTGGCGAACAAGCACAGGGCCTTCCAATATCCCTCGTACTGCCTTCCCAAAGGCACCCAGGGCATACTTCTACCGTTCGTAATTAATGACAAACCTGAGAGGAGAGAGAGGCCTGCAGGAACAGCTCCCTCAGAAGCTGCCTTAGCAAAGTGTTGAAAAGTGGATCTTCCTTGCCAAATTGGACGAGGCATACCCATACATTTCCAAGTAATGAAACACTTCTTTTTGCTCAGATTTCTCAGCAGGGAATCCTATCCCAATGTTTTGAGATTTGATCCCATTTTTCCCCATATGCTCACACTTCCCTCACACCCCAACCCATGCCTTCCACAAGCTGTCTGTGAACACCCGAGGGATGACTTGAACTAAAGAAGGGAATGTCTCACGTGAGGCTCTTAAACATGGGCCCTAAGTAGCTCTTTTGCAAGGAAGCAGCATCAATATTCCAGCAGCTTGAGAACAGTGGAAAGCCCACATCAGACTAGGATCCAGGCAACCGCTTGGGGATGTGAGAGATGCCAGGCCGTAGTCATCCTAGGTTGAAGCTCTGGGAATGTAACATTAAAAAAAAAGAGAGCTGAGTTTCTAGAGATTGTGGGACTTCTGTACTACTCCATGCTTGTTGAATGAACCACAGCAATGACAAGCAATGTGCAGAAATATCCCTTTCTGTTAACAACTAGAAAGACTGATGGGAGAGAAAAAAGGCACAGGAAGCCTTACAATGATCCCAGTGCAGTCTGGTCCACTTTGTACAGTCTCCAGTGCACCAAAGAGGCTTGTGCACACTTCAGAGAACAGAAAATGCACCCCTCACCTTAGCCCACACTTCACCTCACGTTCAAGAATTCAGCTGCCAACCGGTAGCAGTTTGGTGGCTAAAGACACAACTGCATGGCTCTGTGCACTGGAGGAAGCACGCACTGAGGGCTCCAATCCTGCAACTCCTGCAGGCCTCTTGGAACCACCCTGAGATTGTGAGGCCACCACAGCTGCTCACAGCATGATCTTTTATCCAAACTGGTTCAAACTTCAGCCAATGCTATGGTCTACAGGGACAAGAAGATTTTTTTAGCTGCATTATCAGCTGTATTAAGGTCTGCCATTTTCACTGATGTAGGTAAAAAAGTGGGAATACGTTTTACTTTCACTGAGGCCGAAGATTAACTGCACGGTGCCTGAAGATGCAGACTGCTGCTCAATGTCTTGACTAATGATCTGGAAAAGAGAGTGAGCAGGGCGAATTTGCAAGTGACACAACGTTATTTGACAGGCAAAACAGAAGCCTGAGATAAGGCTGTGAAAAACTGCATACAGACCTAACAAATGCAGGTTGAATGGACAACAGAAGAGGAGGAAACTCCACGTTATCGAGTACAGTCTTGGAAGAAATCATTTGAGTATTGATGTGGTCAGCAAAATAGGAACATTTGCACAATGTTCAGAAACACTCTAAAGAGCTGACAAAGTATGAGAAAGTATTGGACAGAGAAAAAAAAAAGCATTAAACCACTGTCTAAATCAATACAGTCTCACCTTGCAATTGGTGCTCCGTTCCAAGTTTGCCATCACAAAGATGCATGAGAAACAGAACGTGTCCAGAGAGGTAGAATAGAAGAATTTCAGATGCAAGGTTGGACTAAATCAGATTACATAAATCTTACAAGGGGCATACAAGAAAAATCTTAAAAGTAATTAATTCAATACAAAAGAAGTACACATTCACCACAGGCAACATTTTCCTCTGATTTGCACCACAGAAAAATCTGGCCTTATCCGTGTAGTGTGAGTCACAGGGAGTTTGAGCTCTGTATAAGCAAAGCACTAAATGACTCCTGATGACAATCATCTCACTTATCAGGCCCTGCAACTACTGTTTGCTCAAACCAATTAAACCGCTGTGTGCTAAGAATAATAATAAAACCAATTGCATCAGCAACACAGAATATTCTTCTCCATCTAAAAGATGCATGACTTTGAATGAAAGTATGTGTGATATAAAGGGAGAAAATCTAGAGAAATCAGGCCCCTGACAAACGACGCTTCAAACAGTACAAAATTTAGCCCTATGTACAGACATCAGAGAGGGCCTCATCACCACTTAGGTGCCTCCTGAGCGAACTTAGCCTGCACCTAATTAGTATATAGTTTTCGTATTGGTCCGTTAGGAGTAAACTTCAGCCATAATGAATATTTATGAAACTGCTCTCATATTTCTAGACTCTGGCTTATGTTCAGCCAAATTCATTTTGTTCAGGAGTGCAGCCTCTAAAGGATCTGGAAAGAGACATCTCCAGAGGCTCAGTGGGATGGGAAGAATTGTCCTCTGGAAACGCCTTCCGCAGGCAACTAAGGGATGCTAGGGCCTCTGTGCTAAGAATTTCAGGAACTTGGAACTATACTTCTCTTACTGGGGAGTGTCTCTATGTCTCTCTTGCTGGGGAATGTGCTAGCAAAATCTTGGAAAACAGAACTGACATTCCAGGATACAGCCTTCTATTAACCTGTAAGAATAAATACGTATTTAGTAAAGATTTGATGCTGTATTTTTTGTTATTCCATGAAACTGTTCCATAAGACTGCAAAATGGATTCTTAGCTCCCGTGCAAACTTATGAAACTGGAGAACTAATTACTTCCCAAACAATTGCTAGTCAGGAGAAGTCTTTGTTATCTCACATCTACATAGCCCGTTTGTTACCACCATGCCGGAATCTTCCCTGGGCAGCTACCTAGCAGAGACTGTTGCAATACTCTCTTATGGACATAACCTTATGGACATAACCTTTTCCATACAAGACTTTTCTGCCCTCAGTGATGGCTACCTGCCAATCCTAAAGAATCTTAAATCCAGTCAACTTTACCAAAGGACCATTTTCTTACAAAGATATTTGGAATCAAGATGAGCTGTTTAAAATGGTATAACTACCTTATAGCTCAAAAACACAGCAGGGTGCTGGCCTAAAAAGAAAGCCCACGACTACACCAACACCGAAGCACAGCACTTTGCGTGATGTCCCAGACACTCAGACCACTTCCAGCAGAAAGGCCTTCCAGGCTTGAGAGGTGCAGCTGCCATTTTCCATCTAAAAGTAAAAAAGAAAGTGATGCATTTTCACTGGACAAAATATGTGCAAAGCCACAGATTTTGATGGCTCTCACGAAAAAAATTGACTTGCTTTGAGAAGGATGAACTTTATTCGTTTGTTCACAGAAAGGTCGCTTCCGACATGTTGTAGGAAAATGTCTGTCAAGGTTCTCTTCTCATATAGTGTTGTTAGTTTGTTTTTTTTTTTTATAATTCTGACACAGAGTTCAGTATGGGATAGTATGACAGCCACAGTAACAGACACAACATATTTTTTAAATTACACATGGTAAGAAGAAAAACCTCCTCATGAAGAGTAACAAAAGCTTGGTTTTCTGCATCATATTATACAGCCAGACCTTTCTTCTACATCATGCACATTGATTCCATGGTATAGGAAGGATGGACATTTTCTGTACTCATTTTCAGGGAAATACTTGGACTGAAGCCAGGAAACAACTCTGGCCTTGGTCCAGAGTTATCTGCTCAAACTCAAGGAGGGGCTGCTGGAAAATTAATGATCAACAAAACTTTAACTTTGAGAAGTTTCTTGCATTGGAGATAAGGAAAAGACAAGAAAGATCACTCGATATTTAAAATTAACCAATGAAATAAAAAATAGCAAACCTGAAAATTTTGAATAAACTAGCTAAGAAAGGTGGCAATCTATGGCATTAGAAAAACCGATTTATGGAATACTTGATATATTTAAACATAATCTTTTATACTAAAGTTTTTCCCTTAATTATATTACCATTTTAATGATCCGTGTATAGCTTTTAAGCACAAAGTTTTATAAAAACACGGCATTTAAACTCACATAAATTAGAGCAATTAATAAATTCCCTGTTCAAAGGAAGGAGGAGGGAGCATGCTAACTATGTATCAGTAACTTCTAACCACTCAAAAACACTTTACTGAATGTTACAGAAACAAGAACAATTTTAGAAGAACAGGAACAATTTAGCTGCACTAGGAGGAATCCTTTAAAGAAACAGAACGAAATAAATGGAATTTAATTACAGTTCTGTATCCTATTTGAAAGTCTCCAGTGTTCAAGTACATGGAAATTAGATGTGAAAACTCCTCCCAGTATCACTGTTCACCACAGTGAACATATAGTACACCCAGACTAAACTCCTCATGTGCTCATCCATGGATCAGTCCCACATTCGAATCTCTCTATTCAGAAAGATCCCCCACTACACGAGCAGCATTACCTAACAGAGCAAACAGCAGTTTGCTGTTTTGGGGCTGCAGGTTGTCAGCATAGCTGTTTACCTCAACAGAAAGCTTTACTCTCTCATTAGCAGCAGAACATGAAAAGAAGGAGGGGGGTGGAAGGAGTATCTCTCTCATTTAGGTTTCTCTGGAAGGCAAAACTTCCCGTAGGTAAGCTCATCCCACTGATGTAGGAGGCAACTCATTGCCTAGATACCTCTTGCACTAGTCTCGAGCTTTTCTCTTGCTTGCAGCTCCATGGATGCTCACCCTGCATATCAGAGGCTTCCTGCAACATTAATGCAAGCAGTTAAGTGATACAATTTGCATTCGCACAGGCCATCATTAAGCATCTTGCTTATAATTATGGCATGTAAGTATGACTGATAAAATATTTCAGTAAAGCAAAGGTGTTGTAGGCTAACCACTACAAGGAGTTCAGTTATTAAAGATGCATATGTGGCGTCCTGTTCTTGGCTTGTCAAAGAGCACTCCCGCCTAAAATACATACATGTGTATACATACATATATGCATGTGCCATCCCCCTCTTCAGCTGAAGGATTATTTCATTCTGCATATAAATCATTATTGTTTACCAGGCGTGTAATCATAACTAGATAGAGACCTAATATGCTTTGTCATACTCCTCGAATTCTGATCTTTGTACAAAGAAGACTGTATCGAGTCCCAGTTAAACTCATAACCAAGAATCTTTTAATTGCAAATCATAAGGAAAAATTCAGTACGTACACATCCTACTGTCAGGGTAAACTGACACAGGAACACTTCGAAACAGAGTTTGAAAAAAAAATCTTACCTTGAAAAAACTTATTTTCTAATTTTTTCTACAACCTTTATTTTGGCCTATGAAGTTCACATCAGACAGGGTGGTTGTATCACACCTTCCCACGGGTATTGCTGGTTAACTGCTTGTCCACCTTCCTTCCATCCCTGTCCTTTCTGTCCTCTCCCTCACATTCTTTATTCTTACAGTTTGCCGACACTGGGAATAATCTGATAATTATAGTTCTGCTGTTACTGCTCCCTTAGCAGACACCATTTCAGAATAAAAGTGGCTTTCTTTCTAGAACAGTTTTCAGGTGGGGAATCACCTCAGCTCACCTAACTGTGCAGGTGCTTTTTTTGATTTCTTTAGCAGTCAGAATCCCTGTACAGACAAATCCATGACCTTCAAATATCTGCCAGCCTTAATAATAATATGGCATAGAGCAAAGGAATATATTTTGCTTATACAGAGAATGGATGCTTTCAGAACAAATGCTTGTCTGCATTTTGCAACAGTTAATTGATTTAGTAAGATCATTAGTGAAAGATGCTGCATCTCTGCACCAGCTTTGCTTGCTTACACACCTAGCTACCCACTGTAGGTAACCAGACTAGTCTGAGAGGCTGGCAGCAGCCTGCCTGCCGGACCTGAGGCTTTCCCACAACCTCTGCGTGCTCCCTGCCATCCTCATCCTGCTGTGCCATGGGGATGGCTGTGTCACATCTCCCCTTTGGACAACCTGCCCATAGGGAAGGACAGAATAGAGATAAAAACCAAGAAGTGCAGAGATCAAAGGGATAACAGAGCTCTTGCTGAATTACTAAACAGCCAGCTGATGAAGCCTTGCCAGGTACCAGCGCATTGTTACACATTTCTGCCTTGTTCCTCAGTGCCCCCTTTCCCTCCAATATTTCTCACTGCTTTGAAGACACACCGAACAGGCACAGGGTTTATGCTCCCTGCCCTGTGCACTTCACTTTCGCCTTGCACATCCATCCCTGCTACCTGCTTCCTCATGTGTCATGACTGTTGGCAAAACAGCAGAAGAGACACAAATCTATACGTATCTCTTGCAATATAGACATTTTCTGGAGTTGGCAATCTCATAGCACCACAATAAACTGTTCACAGATGAGTGACTTTAATGGCCCACTCCCATAAATTGGGTAATTTTTCCTGGATAAAAGCAAGCTATATAATTAGAAAAGGGAACTAGTTACTTGTAATGAAAGAATAATCAAATCACCATTAAAGGGAAATTAGCTGCATTTATCTTAATTCTAGGAGCCCTATTGTTACCTCCCAATAGGAGAAGCTTCAGGAGGATAAAATTTACTTGGCAGTTTCTGTGACTTTTGCCACTCCTGTTTGTTCATGCAAAAGCGGGCCCTTTATTATGTTTTGGCAGAGCAAGCTGCATTTAACTGAACAAAAGCCATTACAAGACTATTTGTTTGATTTCCATAGAAAAAGACACACCTCAACTTTCATGGATGCCCTTTAGCTCCAGCCGCTCCTCTCTCCTCCCCCTTGCAAGTCACAATTGTTGGGACAGAGCCAGGGAAAACAAAGAGAGGCCCAAGGGAGATCCGCAAAAGCTTTGTCCCAGACCCATGCATGGCATTCCTGGAGAGTAATCCCCGCTGGGACTCCTCCTGGAGCCTCTCCTGGCAGCTGCAGACGGATTGGCCCTAGGGCTTTGGAGCCACTTCACAAGAGGTTCCCCAGACCTGCCTGGGACCAGTGCTGACAGACCCATGTTTCTGTTCTAACAGCAGGGAGAAAGGAGCTGCTCTGTGTTTAGCCAGCATCCTCCCAGGCCTGTGGCAGAGAGGCAGGCAGCTCACCCAGATAAAAGAGGTTTGACTCCATTCCCCAGAGCTTCTTCCACTCTTCCACATCACATGACACAGAAGGAAAGGATGCAGAGAAACACTGTTATATGCAATAATGTGATAGTGATTTCACCCCCAGAGAGAGAAGTGCAATTTAACATTAACTGCTGCTGCAATGGTATGAAAAAAGAAGCGTCAAATACTGAGATTTTACTACCAACCATGATCAATAGCTGCTTCAGTCTATCAGACTACAGCAGCATTTACCCCGGCAGCACATATCAATAACCATCAGCATCATCCTTCAGCAGCAAAGACAAACTGCTCCCAGCACAGATACACTTATCATGCAGCAAGTGAAACCAGACAAATGGCATTCACCAGCAAAAGTGAAATTCAATGCCACCATTCCACAACGACACTCACCTTCCTAACCCAGACGTGCCTTGATTTCTCTTCTCCTACCAGAAGGACACTGTTTGCATAAAAACTGCACCCATATAAACTACACACTCAACACATTCCTTTAGGGGCTTGCCCTCCCTGAAGCAACTCCTTTATCCCGGTGACAAACAAACCCTGCAAGCATTTTCAAAATGCAGAAAGTCTTGTGGCCTTCCTCACAGCACAATACAGATACAATACAGAGTCAGGCTGAACAAAGTCTAAGGAGCTCCATCCCAGCAGCTCACATTTATTTGTTACTTGCTGCACACTGATGGTGCTCTAGCCTCTTCGGTGGGTGACTTTTTACTTCTATTGTAAGTCGAAGAGTATTTGGCCAACCTCCAGCACCTTACATTGTGAGAACAAAATACAACTGTGTAGCAAAAGATCTTCACCTTATTCCTTTGTTCCCAAGTTCCCAAACCATGCGGGATGCAAGCAAGTCTAAGTAATATCTTAATTTATCCAGAAAAGTTGTGACCATCGTGTTGGACCCTCTCCACAAGCCTAAATACGGGTCAATCTGCATGAACACATTTAGGATGTTTTTCATGTTTTAGCTAAAATGGTTTTGCTCTTTTCTCACAGTGAAAATCAGGGAATAATTCAGTTTTGCTTATGCTAATGAATTTTTTAACCATTTATTTGAAGAACTCCAACAGCTACAACCACCAGAGCAGATCCTTTAAGCTTGTCAAGAAGCTGGGCAATTGGAGATCATCTCTTTTGCTGGTTTCATGGATACCTAGCCAAATGTGGTAAACTTAATGAGAAAACTGAAGTCAGCAGGACATGGACTTCAGTATATGTAAGCATTAGAAAGCAGAAATGAAGGTCTTCAATTTAGTGTCTAACACCCTGGAAAAGAAATCCTTACCTTGCTCCACACAGGTATCTAGAAGGGTTATTTTTTCACTTCCTGGACATGAGACAAGATAATGCCATCCATTTCATAATGGTGTTACACAGATAACATCGTTACTGTTTAGCAGGATGACAGCATTCCCGAAACGCTCTAAAGGAAATTAATATTTTTTATTTAATGGATGATAGTGCTGTGCAGTAAACTGTGCATTAAATTATACATGGAATAAGCATTAAAAGCAACATTAAATAGAAGCAAGGAATTGGAAAGCTTCTGGAGGTTAGTCCCCTGCTATCTCAGACAATTACATCACATGAGCTCTTTTATAAATTGATCAGGACCCACTTTCAAAGCAGATGGGCTTCCTGCCCTCAGTGCAGGAAAGTTGCCCCACAGCTTCATTGCTCTGAAAAATCCAAATCTTCTAATTTGCAGTGGAAATTCATCCATGCCCCTTTTATACCCACTTGTCTTCCTTTTAAATAGCAGTTCTCCAACCACGTTTATCCTCCTTTTGAGATGTCAAGGCTCCTCTTAACCTTTATTAAACTAAACACAACAAATTCTTCCAGCCTCCTCTCATACAAGCTTCCCAAAGGTCATCATTCCTACTTCATGATAGGGTTCCACTAAGGAAACGAGATCATGCCTGTGTCTTTTAAAACCATATCATGGTGCTCACAAACCCACAGCACTCCAAACTGAAGGCTGCGAGAGCTGGGGCTGTTCAGCCTGGAGAAGAGAAGGTTCTGAGGTGACCTGATAGCAGCCTTTCAGTATCTAAAGGGTGGCTATAAGAAAGAAGGGGACAGACTCTTTAGTGGGGTCTGTGGTGACAGGACAAGGGAGAATGGTTTAAGACTAAAAGAGGAGACGTTTAGATTGGATATAAGGAAAAGGTTTTTTACAGCAAGGGTGGTGAAGCACTGGAACAGGCTGCCCAGAGAGGTGGTGGATGCCCTGTCCCTGGGTCCCTTCCAATTCATATGTTTCTATGATTCTGTGAATAAGAAATGCAGAACCGTCTCAAAAGCCTGCAAGTACTGGGCATAGCAGGTCTGTGCGCAGGGAGCTGTGCAGAACCTGATGTAGCTGCGCGTGCCACGCGGTTGCTATGCGTGCAGGCCAGCTGCATGGCTGGCTCCAGAGCTACAGTGCTACAGCTGCTGCTGGCTTTCTGTTCATAGAATCATAGAACTGTTTGAGCTGGAAGGGACCTTTAAAGGCCATCTGGTCCAACTCCCCTGCAGTGAACACGGACACCTGCAGCTCGATCAGGGTGCTCAGAGCCCCGTCCAGCCTGACCTTGAGTGTCTCCAGGGACGGGGCTTCCACCACATCTCTGGGCAACTTGTTCCTGTGCTTCACCACCCTTACCATAAAAAACCTTTTCCTTATATCCTATCTAAATCTCTCCTCCTTCTGCATGTTCCCAGTAGGTGGGAGGGAGGTGAGAACTACGTTGTGTGAGAGACTAATTCTAACATGTTCCCAATTTTTGAGGGGAATCAGTGATGGAGGTAGCTTTGATTAGGCCAGCTGTCCTTCCTTAAGTAAAATCCACTCTTCGTGCCTTAAAAGTGGAATGGTTAGTTCCATCTCTGATGGGGAGGAGATATTAATCAGAAAAGGTCTCGCAGCATAATTGGCCAATTTTGGTCTTTGCTTCACATGTAAATTAAGATGATGACTTGGGACCTTGGTGAAAATGAGCGAATGTCTTACTGTTAAGGAAGAATAAAAAGGCAACCTAAAACTGTAGGAAATTGTCAGGGCAGTAATTTGTGGGAGAGAGTAATATACTTCCATAATCCTTTCTGAAAGAGTTTCATTAACTTCGAAAGGGGCGTTATCAATGGTTTTTTTTACAATGGAGTAACTGCACCCCCAACTCAAGCGGCTGACGGCGGTCTGTTCCCAGCATGGACCCAACGCCCACATGCACCGTCACAGCCCCAGCACAGCCGAGACAGCCGCAACCCGAGCCTGACTCAGAGAACTCATCATCCCAGCAGGATGCTGGACTTGCAGGACACTGCTGAATTTGGTGACGCTGGAAGCAAAGGCGAGGAACTTCACAGCTCCAGCGCTGCACAAGGACATAGTGAGGCCGGGGCCTGGCACCGGGGCACAGGGCCGTGCCTGTGTGCTGAGCACTGTGACAACAGCACAACCGCTCTCTCTCGTGACTGTTCCCCCCGGGATTTGGGCACACAGCTGCGTGGACCAATGCAGCACTCTGGAAACGCACGCAGCACTGGCTCATGGTTACCCCTTCATGGAGGGACAGCATTTTATTACTTGTGTGTGACAGCACGAGCCTTAAACTCGGGTCTGTGTGTGCTGCATCTCTGACCTCCTGGAAATTAGCTCCTGGAAATTAACTCCAGGGGCGGCCATGGGGTTGACCCCAGGCAGCTCGGTTCTGTCAGCGCAGATCCCCGCCCGGCACAGCCGCGTTACCGGCCGACGGGCACCTCCCTCCCGTCACCGGGATCCCGGGGGCAGAGCTCGGCCGCGGCCATTTGAGGATACGTCGCTGACGGAGGCGCGGCCGAGCGGAGCGGTGGCACAAAAGCTCTCCCGGGACGGCCGCTGTGGCACGGCGGCGGAGGGCCCCGCGCACGCCCCATCCCGCCTCCCCCGGCCGCGGGACCGCGCAGTGCCCGCGGAGCAGCCGCCCTTTGTTGCAGGCGCCTCCAGAACCCCCGCACAGCCGCGGCCCCCACAGCCCCCGCGGGCACCCCCGGGCCGCCGCCC
>WBMW01000973.1:21597-68922 GCA_013396635.1 Penelope pileata
GCCCGGCTCTGGGGCCCTCACTCTGCAGCGTGGGCCCTGGGAGCAGTGCCTGTTGCTGGGGGGGGGCTGGGGGGTGCTCCCTGTGGCCCTGGCTGCTGGGGGCTGTGGGGTCACAGAGCATCCCCAGCTGGAAGGGACCCATAACGTCCCTTAAGACCCAGTAATAAGCCCCAGCATGAGTCTAGCTCATGTTCTATAGCACTGGCTCCTGGAGTCACAGAATCATGGAATGGCTGAGGTTGGTGGGGACCTCAGAGATTATCTGGTTCCAGCCCCCTGCCATGGGCAGGGCTGTCCCCCCCCCAGCTCAGGTGCCCAGGGACCCACCCAGCCTGGCCCTGAGCACCTCCAGGGATGGGGCACCCACAGCTCTCTGGCTGCTGTGCCAGGGCCTCATCGCCCTCTCAGTGAAGAATCTCCTCCTGACATCACGGTTGCTCTCCCCTCTGTGGCAGGTTCTGAGGCGCGTTCTCCTCCTGGCAGCGTGACGTCCCCAGCTTCTCCCACCTCCACCCCGACGCTGCCCTCGCCCCGCTGCCAGCCACCATGGATAAGACCGAGTTGATCCAGAAAGCCAAGCTGGCGGAGCAGGCCGAGCGCTACGACGACATGGCCACCTGCATGAAGGCGGTGACGGAGCAGGGGGCCGAGCTGTCCAACGAGGAGCGCAACCTGCTCTCGGTGGCCTACAAGAACGTGGTGGGGGGGCGGCGCTCCGCCTGGAGGGTCATCTCCAGCATCGAGCAGAAGACAGACACCAGCGACAAGAAGATGCAGCTTATCAAGGACTATCGGGAGAAGGTGGAGTCTGAGCTCAGGTCCATCTGCACCACGGTCCTGGTGAGTGGGGTTTTCCTTTTTGTTTTGTTTTATGGAAATAAAGGAGCAGTAGGCTGCTGTTAAGGCTGGGGGCTTGGCTGGGGAATATGTGAAGCGTTACGCTGGGTAGGGGGAGTCAGCACAGCGACTTCTGCAGCTCTGAGGCAAAAGATCATCTGCACTGTGCAGTGGGTGCTGTCTGTGCAGAGGTATTTGGGATATGCTCAAATGCAGCTGGGCATATTTGAGATGGGCTTTTGATGGAGCAGTCCATGTGCAGTGTTGCACGGGGTGACCACAGGGATGTGGAGAATTTAGGCTCGTGCCTGTTGGTGCTGTGGTTAGCAGTAAGCTTATCTATGTGTAAAGTAAGCTGAAAAGAAAACGAGAGAGCCCTTTATTTATCACTGTTGGAGCTAATAACTTGTTAAAAGCATTTAAATTAAGTTGGTGTTCATTACATTTACTGCTTCACGTGGGGAGGAACACTCTTCAGGGTCTTTAAGAGACATTTTGAGATTTTCTTTCTTGTGTGTGTATGTATATATAAGATTTTATAAAGTAAGACGTCTTCATTGAAAGTAGGAAATAAAGACAAGCAGGAATTGGTTTTGCCAGATTGAAGTTGACATCTCAGGGTTGTTTAAGATGAACCTGCAATAAGTCAGGGCTAACGTACAGCTAAGGTTTGAAAACAGGATGTTCTCTGACAGGTACGATGCACCTGAGCTTGCTTCAGAGCCCAGGAATCAGTCTGTGTAGCAGCAGCAGGATTCCAGCTGCTGTTGGCAGTGGAGCAGGAGCTGTGCAGCCCCGTGTCAGCAGCGTGGCTCGGTGTGGTCGGGGCGTTCCGGCCGCAGGAAGCTGCGCGTAGCGTGTGCCCTGTGGTGGGGGTTGTGTGCGGGTAATCTTCAGCAGCTTGCTCCTCTCAGTTCTACTGTGTGTTTCTGATCTCTGGTATTGCAAGCATGAGAAAGGAAGTAAACAGTTTTTGATTTCAGTGCATCTTAAATTGAGGTAGGAGACCTGGTTTGGAAGTAACTGGATTTGCATCTCGATAAAGTGCTCTGGCTCACGTGCAAGAGGGGCTTCTTTGGATTGTGTTCAAAATACCTATGTGCTTCCTTGCATGCTGCCACCTGGATTTTTTCTTCTCCTAACTGTGAATTAGAGGCCTTCTCTACAATGAGTTACCGTTGCTTGAAAGTCATTTGGAAATAGGTTAGTTTAATGACTCAGTTGAGTTAATTCCCTATTGCATTGAAGAGTCCATGTCTTCCAAAGAAGCTAGTTCTACAGTTATGGGTATAGTTAAGTTGCAAAATCTTCACCTTTGTGAAAATGATGCAACTTGTGTGGGGCACTGATTCTTGTTTCCTGTGACAAGGTTTTCACTGGAATTAGGGTGTCAGTATTTATGCTGTTGTGGTTCCTCTCCTTCTCCTTTGGGTCCCCTCTGGAACGAGCTTCTGGAGATCTGAGCGTAAAGCTCATTCTTCAGACTTCTGAATCCCCCTCTGTCCTCCTGCCAGATGTGGCTCCTAAGGGCGGGCTGTGCACAAAACCTCACGCTGTGCCATCCTAGCAAGGAGCTCGTGCTTCTGTGGGGAGGCAGAACGTCTCTGGGTGATAGAGGTGAGCCATAGCATGCAGTGGCTGTGCTGAAATTATCCCAGTTGTATCAAATGGTGGGCAGCAGTGCTAGCACAACCCTCTGAGGGAGGGAAAGCAAGCTCCTCCAGCCCTAGCTGACTCCTTCCCTCCATCCTGGCCTGTTTCCTCTGTTACCAGCTGCCGCCTGGCTGGCAGCTCCGTCCTTTCCTTCTCGCCTGGAAGGCCTCAGGAAGCAGCAAAGACAGAAACCTCTACCCATCTGCACGCGGTCCCCTTCCGCCCTGCTGAAGGTGTGCCTCCTCGGCCCGGAGCTGACAGCTGCCTGCTGCAAGCCTTCCTGCTTGCACTCTTGTGTGGAGCGCCATGCGCAGCGATGTTCTGCGCTGCCCCTCTCCTCCTCCATCCACCTCCCGCCGCTCGGCTGTGAGTCAGCAGCAGAGGCTGAGACTCACAGCGCTACAAGGGATGGGTTTCCTACAGCTGAGCCACAAAGAGCTTTGACTCCTTCCTCTTCAAAGGATATCTTCTAATACTGTAGTGTCTGCTTGCAGATTTTTAGCTCCGTGAATTCGAATCTGAGCTGCTTTTTAAGTTCTCGGAAGACAGCTAAACTGAACGGGCTGCTGGCAAGTAGTGCGGAAAGGTTGCTTGTCATCTGGAGCCTCTGGATGTAGCAGGGTGGATGTGTTGGGTGGAGTGGCTGCTGTTAGTCATAACTACTAACAGCCTTTTTTCAAAAGTTTTTTTTGATGGCTGGTGTGGCACAGCTTTTCCAAATGAAATATATCTGCTGTTGTAGAAACCTTCCAACCCCTACAGTTCTGTGATTCTGTGATTCCTTCAGAGCTACCTGTGCTGGCATTACAAAGCACTGCTGGTTGTTGGTTAAAAAATCACTGACACTGAATCTGCAATTAATTTTTTTCTATAAAGAGTGCCTCCAGACAATTTAGATAAGGCACTATTTTAGGCCGTGGTTTGATAAGGAACTTCACTACCACTAGAATAGAAATATTCAAAATTACATTGATATATATTGAATACATATGTTTTTGTGCGTATCTGCATCTATAAAAATACATACATACATATATATATACACACACACACACACACCTCTATTGCTAATTATTTAACTTTTTCCCCCTGTCAGTGGTCATGGTAAGACCTGAGGTGCTCCATGCCATGCCAAGCAGTGAAAACACTCAGCTGGCTGCCTTGCCAGTGGGAGCAGACGTGACCTGAGCCCCTTCCAGCTGTTGGCTGGCTGGCTGGTCTTTCCAGTGAATGTGACTCTTTAACGAAGAAGTGGTATGACTTTGTCAGACAACTTGCATGAAAAGCCTTGTTTGAAAGGTGCACCAGCAGGTTTTATTCTTGTATTGATTGACTAATTCTTTGGTAATGTGGAGAATTCATGTTCAATTGCCCCTTAGGAATCATAGTCCAAATTGTTCTTGAAACCCTCTTGTTTATGAATGAAGAAATAGGTTGGCAACTTTTACTTTTTTTTTTTTTAATACACTCTGAGAGCAAAGTTCATGTTCCTTTTACATTCTAGGAGTGATTTCAAGGCAGGGATGCTAGATAGCGTAGAAGAGACGGATGCAGCAACGATTTTCACATGATTAGTTAAATAATGTAAGAAACTTTGAACATGGAATGTATGACAGCAGGCTGATGCTGTATTTTATAGGCAGTCAGTGACTGTAGTGACTTCAGCTTTACCAGAAGGGTACCTTTCAAATGGAACTTCTCTGGGGATGCAGCTCGAGCTGCTCGGCTTGAGCAGCCCGGTCCATTTGCACTGTGTTCAATACCTTGCGTTATGCTCCATCCCCTTCGTTCTGTGGGGAGAGCTAGTGTAATGGAAAGGCCCTTGTCTGGAAGCACTTTGCTCTCCCCCTACATCTGAGTGTATCTAAATACAGTTTTTCCCCAGGTGTGTGTGGCAGTACGTGGCACGTGGTCAGTGTCTAGGTGCCAGTGTGGCTCAAGCTCTTCATGGGGCAGTAGAGGCTGAGATTTGCTCACTGCTGCTTATGGTTTAGAAGTTGGTGAGGATGTAGTGGCTAAGGTTATTATGTTGAAGGTGCTTCTTCCTCATGTCTCTAGCTGAAACTCAAAGTCATTCTAATTTTTTTTTTAATTACCGTAGAATAGTTGCATTTGAGGTTTTTTGGTTGTTTCCAAATGCCTCCCTTGGGGTGTCCTCTGCAAACAGTCTTCCATTGCGCTGTTGGGTCCCAGTGTTTCTAGGAGTGAGTGAGTCCATGTTCAGCTTTTAGAAGTGGACTAATGGTAATGTCACTTGGGCTCGTGATTCGTTTCTGTTCCCAGTGGCAGTATGTGCAGTGAGCCAGTCTGGAGCTGTATCTTACTTCAGTTATTACTGTGTTAAGGTTGAGAGGATGCTTGTAAATGTTTGATCTTCTTGAGGTTGCAGTGTTAATTTTTGAAAGCGGGGCTTAGCATAGTGCTTTTGCCAGCTCCCCTTTCCTTCCTTCCTCCCTCCTACCCCCTTAAGATTGCAACCTTGTTAATACTTCTGCTTTGTGTAATTCAGAAAGAATAAATGCTAATAATAAAAGTAAAATCTGTCCTGGTTTTATTCCTTTTGTAGATCTTGTTCTAGAATTAATCTCTTCAATTAAAAAAAAAAAAAAAAAGGAAGAAGAAAAAAGGGGTGGGGGTAAAAATAAAAATTAAAAAAAAAAAAAATTGAAAAGCACATGTTAGAGAAAGCTGCTGTTCCAGCAGCACAAATTTGTACCTTCACTGAAAATGAAAGCTGCAGAAGCAAATAAATTGCTGATGTCTACTAAAGTATCTGGTGTTGGATGATGAATAAGCTTTGAACATAACCCTGCTTCTCACTACTGTTACCTTTGGCCTCACAAAAAAAGTGAAATCTTGATTTATTTTTTATTTTTTTTTTTAATTTTATTTCTTTATTTGACATACAGGAATGTGGTGGATTTGATAAGTACCGGCTTGGTGCTGCTGTGTGAACAAATGGGATCCTGTTACTCTGCTTTCCCATTCTAAATGAACCCCCAAAGTTGATGCAGAAATAGCATCACAGAGGTGGAACTGGCAGCTGAGTAAAGGGATATTACAGTCTGCTGACACTGGGAGCTAGGTAGGATGCAGTTTTAATCTGAAGGTCAGGTATACTAACCACTGAAGCTAATGCTACTTCTGGACTTGTATCAGTTGTTCTGACCGTGGCTGGGACAGTGTCTCAAGCAGTTTTTTTGCCTCTTTTACATTGAAGCAAATGCTGTTGACTCATCCTCTTTCAGTAACTGGCTGAGAGCAGCAGCTACTTCATGGCTCAGAGCCAGGCCTTAGATTGGGAACAGTCCTTCTTGGCAAGTCCACAATTGTGGAGTTAGCATTAAAGAATGTTTTAAATTTAAGTTTGGATCATGCATTCTATATTTAACTTATTCTCAGTTGTACCTTATGTCTTTTTTTTTTTTTTGCCCTTCATTAGAATCTGCTGCTGGAGTACTACACTTTTTCCTGCAAGAAAAATCCATTTCTAAGAGAGGACCGAGAGTTGTAGAGGCAATCCTAGAATGCACTGAGGTTCTTGGAGTGACTGAGATGTGCTAGAGCCCAACTAAAAATAGTTCAAGGAATGCTGACAGCAGCTGAGGCCTCCCTCCCATGCACTCATCACTTGCAGCATCACCCACCCAGCTGGGGGCTGAATTTCTAAATGCCTGTAAAATGGTGAAAGAGGCAAGATAAATGGCTGCAAAGTATTCTGTCTGAGGTTCTGGAAAGCTGTGCCTCTATATTTGTGTGTGCAGTGTTATTTCCTTTTTCAGAAGCTACTGGGGTGAGTTTAGATCACTGGTTTGATATGCATGGATATCTAAATCTTGAGGTGAAGCTGAGAGTGGGGCTAGTTAAGGTCTGTTGGAGGTAGAAAAGCATTAAAGACAGTGGCTTGTCTATTCTTAAGTTGAAGAAATGGTCACCACCACTTCTGCGAAGTCATGGCTACTAACAGCTCTGAAAGACCTGTCCTGGTGTGATCCTATGGGAAGCAGGATGTGGAGTGATGGAAAATAGGAAATCATAGTACTAGTGCAGGTGACCCAGCTGTTGAGAGGAGGGCAGCCAAAGCCCCATCCATCTCCAGTGTCAAATCCATATTTTAATGAGGTTAAGCTATAGATTAACTAGCATGGTTATAGTCAAGCCTATTAAAGTACCCGAGTCTGCTTGTACATCAAGAATTATTAGATTCTGTAGAGGTTGTCTATTGGTTTGGTGGCCCTGAGGAAATAGGATGTACTTGCAAGCTAACAAAGGCACAAATTATTATTATTAGTTTTTTTTTCCTGCTGATGCAGTGCTACTTTTAACAGTCTTTTTTAAATCATTGTCATGCAGAAATTTTTCCTGTCTGACAGGTAAGCAAGAACTACGTTAGATAACTGCACAGTAGATGCCTTTTTGAAATAAAGAGTAGAAGTCTATAGATTGAAGAAATAGAACTTGAAGTAGAAGGGAAACACTAGAGCTTGAAGGCTATTGGTGGGTGATTTCTTTGTGAAGGCACAGATTGGGGTTGTGCAGCACACATCAAAGCAGTAGATTGTACTGGTTTCTGTAGGGGAGCAGAAGCTTGGTACTCTGTTTTCAGCAATGGGAACTATCAGATTTTAAAGGAAGGTGGTGAGGAAAACTGGAGGTAGGGGAAAAGGATGTTGAAGCACGTGGAGATAATTTTTTTTGTCAAAGTTGCTAGGTGGAGGTATTTGTTAATGAACCAAGTTCTCTCAGTTGTGTAAATCCTGCACCTTTTCTCATGTCAAGAGGCAGTAGGGAGGCAGGGCCTCAGCACGAAGGTCACAGTTCACTTTCTGTGAGAAGCTGTTATAATGAGGTTGTCTGGAAGGCTGGCTTTTGGCTCTCGTAGCTTACAGGTTAGACTTTAATAGCTGAAGGTTGTCTGGTTTGGAGAATAACAAATTACTGGCATGCTTTCAATACATTAAAGAGAAAAATACATAGCTGTCTCTCCCTCAACGTGAAGATGAACAATACCGAAGGCTCTTCGAGCAGCACTGACGACAGAGGGAAGCCCATCTTTTGGCTTTTGGTGAGAACAAACCTCTGATCTAAGGCTCCCAAACAGTGAGTGGAACTGAACCAAGTAAAACTTTCAAATAGCTGTCCTATGGAGTTTCATATTATGATATGACAGGTTGGCTTGAAAAGGAGTTGGCTACACAAGAGCAGCTTACCTTGCACCCTGCGTAGCTCCTGCTCACTGTGTTCAGTTTGAGCGTGGCTGGTGGTGCTGCATCTCAGTACCTTCAGGCCTTCCATGCTGCAAAGCACAGGAATAATCTTAAATGCAAGTTTAGGCTTGGGCTGTTATGCTGTCTTACAGGTGGAGCACACTGGAAGAGACTTTCAGGTACTCAGGATTCTGGAGGGAAGAATTTGTTGTCGGTATATGTTTACTAAGGGGAAAATAGCACTTGAAGTATTATGAGATATCTGGAAAGTACAGTCATGGAAGAATGCTGCCAGTCAGTTTGAGATTAATCTGTCAATACCAAAAAAAACATTCCCGAAAGCTTTGGCAGTGCTGTGCAGCCATTATTTCATCAAAAACTGCAATTATTGAAAAATGACATTTTTTGAAGTCTCATTTCCACACTTGGCAGGAGGAAAACTGGAAAACTTTAGACCTCTTTCATAAAAACTTTGAATAATCCTTTGACTTTCACTGGATTGTTGGTTTTGTCTGATGAAGATCTATAGAAAGGAGAACTTGCATTTCTGTGCTCGTAGTTCCTGGCTTGCACAGTTCTTTGGGGACCACAGAACTTCGTTTTAGGAGACATGTAAGCACTCAATGGAAGTGCTGGATGGAATTCATCCCAGCCCCAGGTGGGAATAGTGTGGGCAGACGTGCTAGAGCTTCCAACGCATCTGCTAAGTGGGATTCCAGATCCTCCGGTCAGGGCCAACCCTAATTACTGCCTGCCAGTTTTTAAAACTGTGTAGACAAACGCTCGGAACTGAATGGAAAAGATGAATGAGGTCACCCTCTCGGTCCCCGTGCCAGGTGTGTTTGTCTGTTGTCTGCAGCGCTTTGTCAGGTCGTCGTGAACAGTTGTTAGGTCACGCCGATACTGGAAAGGCACAGGCTGTTTTGTTCGGTATATAAACTGAAGACAAATGTCTTAGGAGGTCTGCATGAAAACTGTTTCATGTTCTCCCAAAAGGAGTTGATGCTTCGAGCTCGAATCCAGAAGGATGGAGCGCTTAGTTCTGCTGAATTACAGCTTTGCAAGTAAAGTGATCTTACTGTTGCAGCAGGGACTCTCCCTTTCCTGTTAAGAAAACAACTGCTGAATGTTAAAACACACCTAGGTTGCACTGAGTCATACTGTGGACTTGGGAATGACTGATTTAGGCTTAGAAATAGCCAAGGGCTCTTAATAGCAATTTACTGGGTGATTAAAACAGGCAGGCATTTCTGGTACGAGCACTACTGAAGGCTCTGAGCCTGCACCGGTGGCCAGTGCTGTCAGATGGCTGGAACTCTCAGTATTCACTGTTGAAACTTGCAGGTGATAATTGGCTTAAAGGAATTTGTTGGTCTGAGCCTTCTCACCAACTTTCCAGCTTTACTTTTTTTGACTGCAGTGAGTAGAAGCCGGTTCCCCATATGCTGCTTGTAAGTGACTTTTCTCATACAGAAGTACGATGGACTTTCAGAAATACCTGGAAAAATTCCTTACTCTCAAGTATTTTGTACGTTGTGGGCCTGGCTGAATTTATGCAGTGTTGCACGCTTGCATTGGATCTCTGTTGGGTTTCAGCTGCTCGTCTGTGGATTGAACCCATGCTCAGAGTGGTGAGTTAACTTACGGAGCATGTGTGTGGGCTTCTTGGTTGTTCTTAAGGTACCTTGTCTCAGAAATAGATTCACTTTGAAGCAGTTTCTCTGCTTGGATGTGACTGCCCTGGTGGGCTTTGGCCAGCAAGCCCTGCTGTTAGAGGCAAGTGCAAGGTGTAAGCAGTTGGAGTTGCTTGTTCTCGCCTGTATCCTGTGTTCTGCTGGTCAGCTTCAGTGCTTTCAATAAAATGAAGTAAGAGCTGAAAATATGGAACAGGGTGTCAGCTCGGGAAGAGAAGGAATGCCTAGGGAATGCTGATAAACTGAATTTAGTCCCTTAAAGGCCTGTGGAAACAGCAGCTGAGGAGCAGCTCCTCTGGCAGGGCTGAGGAGCATTGGGACAGCAGAGACCCCGTGAGCTGCTGAAGCTTGAGGAGCTGATCTCTTCTTGTTCTGTGTCACTGAACTCCTGTCCTGGTGCTGGGGGGGACAGCAGCTTTAATACTATGCATAAATACTGATTTGTTCCTTTGTCTATCAAGGAGAAATCCTATTGGAATTTCTTTTCTGCAAATGCTTTCTTTTTCTTTTTTTGGTCATATTAGTGAAAGCCTACCACAAGACTTTGTCTTAAATCACTGAAACCTGTAAATAGAAATTCCTTCCCCACAAGCTGTTATGATGTTTGCTTTTGAAGAGTAACAGAATTCTATGCACACAAGATGGAGATGGCAATGGAATAAGCTGTTTTAAACAGCTTGAAGTAAGATGCCTAGGCCTTAGGTGCAAGAATGTTGCTGAAGCGGTCTGACATGAAAAATTTAACTTCTACCTAAGTTTATTCACACAACTGCCAGGGATTTTGAACATCAGCATGCTTCTTCCCAAAGACCAGGCAGCAACTTATGCAATTTGTAGTCTTGGAAGCAGACTGTAGGAGAAGTTGCTGTTTATGATGCTTGATTTTCATATTGACTGACTTTTTTTTTTTTCATGGTGGAGCAAAAATATAGAAGAATCACAGAATATTCCAAGCTGGAAGGGACCCGCAAGAACCATTCAGGATCACCCAAAATCCAAACCCTGTGTCTGAGAGCAGCGTCCAAACTCTCCCTGAACTCCGGCAGTGTGGGGCTGTGCCCCTGCCCTGGGCAGCAGTGCCATGCCCACCGCCCTCTGGGGCACAGCCTTTCCCTAACACCCCCTGGCCCTCCCCTGACACAGCTCCATGCCGTTCCCTCAGGCCCTGTCGCTGTCCCCAGAGAGCAGAGCTGAGCGCTGCCCCTCCGCTCCCCTGTGAGGAAGCTGTAGGCCATCAGATCAGTAGATAATCTTTGGAGTTGACCTGGTTCATTTTCACCATCTCTATGAAACTGTTAAATGTGAAGAATATAGGCACTAGCATTAACCGATCTATGCGTTGGCATATACATGTAGATTTATATTAGTGGACTTCCTTGATATAAGCAAATATGGTAGTGGTGCAAGTGCTGAAGGCAGCTAAAAGATCAACTTTTACTCAAGAATGTGTTTTTTAGAAATCACTTCGCTGTCAAGATTCGTTATAGCCAAATATCTGGGAAGAGAGAACAGCACAGCTCAGCTAGTGGTATTATTTCCCTGCCACTTGAACATACACAGTTAAGTTGTACAGAAGGGATTTAATGCATGTTGTGGTTGAACTGGATGCCCCAGTCAGGCTTGCCTTCTAACACAGACTCAGATTGTGGGGAGGGGGCTGATCTGCCTGAAAAGAAGGCGACAGAAAGCATGTGTGGAGTGCAGCTGGTTGGTGAGTGTAGGGGCTGGGTGCATGCACAACAAATTACAAAGGAGCTATCTTCAGGGAGCTGCTTTGTCTCTGTCAGGTGCTCAGGAGGCTGGCATGTTCCTTCAGGGCTTGCTTTTCGTTGAGCATAATGATAAGGAAATGGTGGGTGCAGATGAATTAGGCTTAATGTTTCTGGCTCTGGTTAGCTGCAGTGCCTGATGCTGTGACTACGTGTTAACCTTTGTTGCTGCTTGAACACTGAGGAAAGGGGGTACACGTACAGACAGCTTCTCCATTGGGAAAGAGCAAAAGGAGGATTGGAGAAGGATCCAAAAAAGGCAGTTGGAATATTCCTTTACATGCCAAGAGAAAATTATTCTAAGTCTGCCAGTGGTGGAGGGGGAAATCACAACAAAATTCAGCTTTAAAGGGGGAAGGAATGGACTGCTGCCAGGCTCCTAGCCAGCTCCCCATGGCCCCTTCAGGCAGCCGTGGATCCGTTCCAGGGACCATGTTCTGGCATCTCTTTCAGAAATAAATAGAAAAGCCTCCCTTCTGCAGGAGGGCAGTAAGGATGTTGTCTGTGGGAATGCAATGTTAATAGGAAGGAAAGTGTTAGCACATGGCAAAGGTACAAGTGGATTGAGACATGTAAGCAACACTAGTGGGAAGAGAGGGGAAATCCTGTCGCAATACGAGAGGACCCTAACATTGCCACTTGAGAACAACATCTCGGTGTGGAGGGAGCAGCAGATACCAACAACTACAAATCGTCCCCGTGCAGACCTGCTCTAGTGCAGTCACACCGAAATGAACGGCCTGGCTCGAGAGCAGACTCTGACTGCTGCTGCTTGGTACTGCTCATGGTTTCGAGTCAGCCGGCAGCAAAGGGCTTTGAGGATGGTGTGGCTTTTCAAGGAAGCATCTTAAGGTATGCTTTGCTTCCTAGAACAGGTAATCACTGGTTCTTCGGGTGTTCAGAAGCTGCTAGGAGCTATTGCAGATCTTAATGGTGGTGGCAAATGTATTTCGATACGTAAATTTCTCTAACCCACCCCCCAAAGAAAAAAAGTGGTGGGCACGTTTGCTTTATGTGAATCTGTATGGCAGTCTGCTGTGTTATGAAACTTCATCAGAATCATACATATGGGGAGTGCCTGACTGTTTTTAGGTAAAATTAACCCTAATGAATTTTGAGGTAGCTGAGATCTTCCTCATTATTCAGACAACCCATTTTCATTTTACTATTAAACTCGTATTTCGCATGAGAATTTATGACTGATTGCTGTCTGATGGAAAGGCAGAGAAACCTAAGTGGGGAATGGATGTAGGAAATCTTGAGTTTTCTTGTCTGTTACCGATTGCAGCACTGTGAAGCAAATCATTCATCTTACTGTGCTCTCACTGCCCCACCATTTTCCATCTATTAAAGGGAGGGTGAGATGGATTGCAAGACATGGTAATGATGATGCCGTGAGATGAATGGCTCACTAAGTGCTCCAAATCCATTACAGATTTGAAAGATAGTCTGGATAGATAAATTAGCTTTACTCAAAGTCTGTTTGCATTCTCTTCTATCCTACGTGATTGATAAACAAGAAATCTGGTTCCATTTAAGGCTATTTTAAAAAAAAAATAAAAAAAAATGCCCAACTCTAGAACAAAGATGCTCCACTCCAGCTGATGGAGGTGCAGATCTTTTGCCACGTGATGTGGTGAGTATTTAGGAGGTCCTAGAGATGAACTGAGAGTGGTAGCTGCTATCTGGGCAGCTCCACTCCTCCAGCTGAGGAGTGCCTAGGTAATAAAGCAGCATATGTAACCTGCTGTTTGCTGTCTGGAAAGCTGAATTAATTCCAAACATCAACTTATTTTCTGGAAGTTTCTCAGACGTCTGGGTGGAATCACCAGGTCTCAAACCTGCATCATGCAGGCAACAGTTTGAGGATGCACTGATACGCTGTGCATCTCTGGAAGGCCTCCCTACCCTCAAAGGACTCAATGGCTCCTCCTAATTCAATGTGTGCAAGCTTGCTTAGTGTGTGCTCAGCTCCTGCATCTGGGTCATTGATAAAAACACTGCAGAGAATGGCTCTAAAATCTAGCTATGGGGAACCCCACTAGTGTCTGGCCACCAGCCCGATGCAACCCCATTTACTGCAACTTTGAGCCTGACCTGTCAGCCCATGTGTTGTGTCTGATCCCTTGTATGCTGGACACTTTCTGCAGGAGGATACTGTGAGAGGCTGTATCAAAAAGCTTTTCTGGAACCCAACCCCCTGGTATCTGCTAGGCAGGTAAATTTGTTGCAAAAGGTTACTAAGTTCCTAAAGCATGACTTTCCCTTTATGAACCCATGTTGGTTTTGTCTGATGACTGCATTGTCTTTCAAGTGTTCTTTCAATAAGTCCTAGAATAATTCTCTCCATAATTTTACCAGGCACTGAAGTGAAAGTGACAGACACACAATTACCAGTCTTCTTTCTTGCCCTTCTTGAGAATCGGAATATCGTTTGCCAGCTTCCAGTTGACTGGAGCCTCTGCAGATTCCCCAGACATTGACAAACAACAGAGAGAGGTCTCATGGTACCAGTGGCCAACTTGTTCAGTACCTGGGATGGATCTCATCAGGCCCCATAGACTTGTGTGCATTTTGTTAATCCTGTACAAGTTCAATGCCAGCTTATCCCTCCCACAGCTGCGGCTTTCCAGCCCGTTGTTGCTGCTAAAAGCAGGCAAAGAAGGCATTAAATGTCTCTGCTTGGTCTTCCTCCCTGTTGGAGGTGACCAACTTCATCAAATAACAGTCCAGTGTTTTCTTGGGTTCTCCTTTTGCTGTTAACATACTTTAAAAGCCATTTTTTGTTATCCACCACAGTATTAGCCAACTTAACTTCACTTAAGCCACGGCTGTATTAATTTTCCTCCTGCAGTCGTGAACAGCATCTCCATTGTCCTGTGTCACCAACCTTGCTTCCAAAATCCGTGTACATTCTTTTTGTCTGAAGTTCCAGGAGAGAAAAGGTGACCTTCAGCATACTTTGAGGATCTTCTGGACCTGAGCAGGGTCTGGGTGCAGCTTCTTGTTCTTCCTGTTGATTCCTCATGCTGCATGCATTGCTGTTAGGCATTTCAAATGCGTCCCAGCGTACTTGGTATGTGAGGGAACAGAGTGAAAGCTGTCACCAGCCCGTTGTCCCTCAAATGCTGGCATCCATGGCATACCACTAGTAAGCCTGGTTTTATCCCTTTTCCCCTTTGAACCTACTCCAAAGCTCTTGCGGTCAGCCCTGCTAATTCATGAGAAAAAATCCTCTCCTCCCTTTGAGAAAGGTGAATTTTGTCACCCCAGCAAGCCTGATGTCACATAGACCATCCCATGATTGAAAAACCTAAAGTTCTGTGTGTGACACCAGCCTCAGAGACAAGTAGTGATCAGCTGGATCTGCCTGCTGCTTTTGATTTCCTTTCCTACACCTGGAGGATAGAGGAGAACGCTGCCTGCACTCCTGGTCCCTCCACCAACCTCCCCGAGGCTCTGAAGTCTTTTGTTCACCTTTAGACTTATGGTGACTTTGTCACTACCCCTGTGGAAAACAGATGATAATTTTGGGGCCCTACCCAGCCAGGAAGCTTCCTAGTAACATCTTTAACCTGAGCTGCAGGGAGGCAGCACGCTTCCCAGAAAGATGGATCTGATGGGACCCTCTGCTCCCCCCAGAATGGAGTCACCTACAACAACAACCTGATGTGTTGTCTTTGTGAGGTGGTGCCCAGCCATAGGGTAAGAGGCAGCAGGCACAAAACTGAAACATGGGAAGTTCAATCTGAACAGGAGGAAACATTTCTTTACTGTGTGGGTGACTGAGCACTGGAACAGGTTGCCCAGAGAGGCTGTGGAGTCTCCATCCCTGGGGTTTCTGTCCTAAAATGCTGTGCAATGCCCTTCTTGGTTGTCTGCTCAGTGCTTCTTACACTGGCATCATTTTTCACATCTAGTCTGTGTATGTGGATAAATCAGATCTGTCCTGCTTGAGGTAGTCCCACCCGTGGAATGTCCTTCAGAGGTGCCAAGCATTCCTGACCGGTTTAAGGAACCTTTCTGAGCACAGGTGTGGTAAGTGTCAGCCTTCTCATTTCTGAGCAGGTGTTTGTTGAATCATACTTCTTGTTGTACTTGAGGTTACTGCATTGCCATCTCTGAGATGCTGAAACCGCTTTGTGTAATGTTGTGCTTTGGTGGCTGACATAGGCATCTATCTAAGGAGAAAAGCATCAGGAAAATATCTACGCAGAGCTAAAACATGGAGTTCTTCTCCCTGCAGAAACCTGGAGGGTGGGAATAACTCGCTGTAATGTGAATGACTCATGCAAAATAACAGTATTAATGTGGTTTTATTACCCATCTGCCTACTCTGTCTTAATTCTTGTTTTGAAACACATCTAAGGTTTAGCTGCTGCTTCCCTAACACCGCCGAGGTGTGCTATTCAATACCCATCACTGCGTTAAGGAGGGCCTTTTTAGAAGGCTTTCTATGCCATACTAGCCAGTGTCTGGTCTTTGGTGGTGTTGTAACATTACAGGAGGTCCTAGAAGTGTCCCTTTCTGGGTTGGTAAGTGGAAGGCTGTCAGGTGCCAGGTATCCTCTTACCCTCCTGCTGTGTTCCCGGGGGTGCAGGAAGAGCACTTACAGCTCTTTGCTGCTTCCTGAGGCACTGGTAGGAGGAGCTTTGAAGGAAGCGTGTGTATGGAGCTGTATGTGACGTTACATCCACAGAAGAACACCGTGCAGAAGCAAAAAGGCTTTTTTTTCACCCAGTTGGAAGCACCCTGCCACAAATGGCAGCTTAGAATGATTGCAAACACCTCAAAAGGATTGGGGCTGAGAAAGCTCCTGCAGGTGGGCTGCTCAGCTGAGAGGGGTCACTGAAGGCAGTGGCAATGCTATGGCTCTGGAAGAAGAATGTTTGTATCCTAAATTCACTTGTGTTCATTAGTGCTACAGTTGCTAATTACATGTTATTTGCTGCAAAAGCTTTTGGTCCCTTGAACTCGAAGGTTACATTTGTAGCTGCTTGGAGTTTGGCTACATGCTACTGTAACAAAAGCCTTACCAGTCACAGTCTGCAAGCTTTGTGGAAACTTTCTGCTGTTTTTATGACCTGTTTATTTTCCAAGTAACTGAACACAGATCTTTATCACTTAAATTCTTAGTGTAAAGTTGTTCAGAGTATTGTGGGGCTTCCTTGAGTGTGTTGGAGCTTATTGGCATCTTCTGTAAATTCCAGAGAGCATGGCTGTAATGACTTAAGATCCCTGGGGCTTAGGAACAAGGAGGCAGCCAGAAAATGTTCTCCCTTTCAGTTCTCTGAAGCACCTGAGAGCGAAGTACTGCCATCTCTGGGTGGAAATCCAAGCCTCCTCCTTCGCTGCTGCCTTGGAAGGGCTGGGGAGACTTGCAGCCTTAGAGAGATGTATCTCATCTGTCCTGGAGGTTTGCAAACCTGTCCCTGTTCCTTTGGTTGTTGGGAATTGTAGAATATCCTGAGCTGGAAGGAACCCACAAGGATCATAGAGTCCAACCCCTGGCTCCACACAGCACCACCCAAAATCCAAACCCTGTGTCTGAGAGCAGCGTCCAAATGCTCCCTGAACTCTGGCAGCGTGGGGCCGTGCCCACTGCCCTGGGCAGCAGTGCCATGCCCACCGCCCTCTGGGGAAGGATCTTTCCCTAACACCCCCTGGCCCTCCCCTGACACAGCTCCATGCCGTTCCCTCAGGCCCTGTCGCTGTCCCCAGAGAGCAGAGCTCAGCGCTGCCCCTCCGCTCCCCTGTGAGGAAGCTGTAGGCCTCCATGAGGCCTCCCCTCAGCCTCCTCTGCTCTGGGCTGAGCAAACCAAGGGACCTCAGCAGCTCCTCACACATCTTGTCCTCCAGACCCTTCACCTTCACAGCCCTCCTTTGGACACTCTTTAGTAGGTTTATGTTCTTCTGTTGTGGCACCCAAACCTGCACCCAGTGCTCAGGGTGAGGCCACACCATTGCAGAGTGGGACAGTCCCTCCCCTCACCCTGCAGTGCTGGGCCTGTGGCACCCAGGGTACAGCTGGCCCTTTCCTGCCAGGGCACACTGCTGACTTAGATTCAGTGTGCTGTCAGCCAGAACTCCCAGATCTCTTTCCACAGGGCTGTTCTCCAGCCTCTCATCTTCCATTCTGTACGTACAGCCAGGGTTGCCCCATCCCAGATGCACAATCTGGCACTTAGTGTTGTTGATGCAGTTGGTGACTGCCCAGCCCCATTACCCAGTTTGTCAGTACCTGAAGGGGAGAAGAGCTGTGTGAGCAGCGGCTCAGGATGGTGCTGGAGAGCTGGGTCTGGCTGTCCCAGCTCCTGGGGCTGTGGAGCAGAGGGGAGGGAGGGCTGCCTCCTGGCACTGCCCCACGTGTTGCTCCGGGTGCTGCCAACAGGATGGGTTCAGGGCTGCGGCTGTCTCTGGTGGGTAGGTTGCAAGTTCTTTATCACAAGTCTAACTGATGCAATTTATGCAAAAATACTGCAGTATTCCTCATATTCTTTCCTGTAAAGGAGAATGAGTACTTGCTTATAGCTCTGATTATTGCCCAGTGCTTCATTTTTCCAGTAGAAGCTTACTTGTTTGAAGTGATGTTTTTAAAGCGAGAAGTGCGTATTCTAAAACACAACTCAGTCCTGAAACTATATGCCAGTAAGCCTTTTTTGTTACTTTTTCTGCAGCCTGATCAGATGGCTGGCTGAACCGGTCACCCTAATACGGTATCTAGCTTTGTGCATTTGCAGGTTTTGTTCAGTCTGTCTGAAATGCTCTTAATTTATGGCTAACGTTTGAACTCATCCAAAGATGCTGGAGAAGGAAATTAAACTTAGTCGAACCAGTTTTTATAACGTGCCAATGTCTCGTTTCTGTTTTTTCTGCAGGAGCTGTTGGACAAATATTTAATAGCTAACGCAACTAATCCCGAGAGCAAGGTATTCTACCTGAAGATGAAGGGAGACTACTTCCGATACCTTGCTGAAGTTGCCTGTGGTGATGACAGAAAACGTGAGTGCCTTTTGCTCTTCAGGTCTTTATTAGCTAATGAACCTCAGTTCTGAGCCATGGGGGAGGGAACAATAAATGAACTCCATGTCAGTACCTCACTCTGAATTTGTATGGAAGTTGGTAGTGTGGAAAAGACCGTTTTTGAGCTGGAAATCTCCAACTGTTCCTATAGGCAGAGGGTAGAATTCTGAACAGACCTTGAACACAGCACACAGGGGAGTGCTGGCTGGTGTTCTTCCCATCTGCCCTGTACTTCTGGGTGCCTGTCTGATAGGGCTTATTCAGAGCTGCTGGAAAGCACCTAGGTATAGGTCTGGGAGCATGCTTCATGTCCTTTGTTTGTACTTCTGTGGTAAAATAAAGTTGGTAAGGAAGAGAGAGCAGTTTCCTGTAACTTTTTTTTTTTTTTAACTCCGTGAATGAGTCCCGTTTATCTATAACTTTAACTGCTTAAATGTGAAGTGGACTTCATTGTAGTCATCTGACTAAGGCAATAAATTAGTAACAAAATCAGTAGTTCAGTGCACCGTGGAAAAATGTCTGAGCTCCCTTTGAAACTGTCGATGTCAATAGGGATAACACCATCCCTGTAATTTTAGTTTGCCCTTCTGGAGCCAACTGAAAAGGCCTGGAGAACTTCATAGGTGACAGGATCGCTTGATGCTGGGCATCCTAAGAATGCAGTTAGGACCACCTGTGCATGTGCTCTCGGTACCTCAGAAAGCTCTTTGGGGAGTATTTTAACTCTGCTCAGAGGATGTGCTGAAATAACAGAGCTGTCTTGCAAGGTGCCCAGGCACTGCTGTCATGTTAAAAATCACAGTATGGCATAAGCTAGGGCTGTCTTTCTGTGTAAGAAAGCAAAAGTAGATCTGGAATGGTGCTGTGGTACAGATGGGAGATGGCAGATTTCTGGGAGCTGGCAGAGCTCTGAAGTGACTGTCCCTTTGGGTTGGGCATGGCAGGCATCTGACATGGTAGTTTAAACTGATTGGATGCAAATGGAAGGACAGAGCTCACTGGCACTAAAGGCTTTGTTAGTTTCCTTGCGTTGTGAGAGGAGGGACGTTGCAAGGTGAAAACACAGAAAATAGAGTAGAAGTCTTGCGTTAATGAGTTCCTTTCCGAAATATTTAGCCATTTGTTGTATTCAAATGACAACAGCAGGTCCAAGTTTAGTAGAAACAACTTGTCTTTGGCTTTTTCAAAGACACTCTGATATATATTTTTGTTTCAAGCAACAGTTAAAAATCTGTGGGCTTCTCTAAGCAGAGGAATACCAGCTTATCTTGGTGGAAAACACTGCAGGTCAAGTGATATGCGTGCTGGTACAGGTCCTTGCTGTAAGAGAAGGACTGACTGATCACCTTACCAGTGGAGATTTTGTTGTTTTCTGTCTGAAGAGCTTGTGTTACACGCATCACCATGCATACATCTGGTGCTCGGCTTTTTGAAAATTTCCCTAATTTCTGAGTTAATTTATTTCCTGCAGTTGTTAAGCTTTTCACCTTTTTTCTCATTCCCAATAAATTAAGAATAGTCCATCAGTGCTCATTGTATTGTAACTATTGAAAAATTTCAGGGTGTGTTATGACTTGCTTGAATACTTAACAGATTTTACTTACCAACTGAAGGCATTGGTTCCCTCAGAGAACTGGGTTCTGAGTTCTAGGGCTAGATTCTCGCCGCAGTTTCCTTTCATTTGGCAGGTACTTTGAGGGCTGCTGTTGGCCCCTTGGTTGTCTTCCAGAAGACAATCTTTGCTGGACTATATGTAGCGTTCCAAGTGCATCTCCTTGGGCCTGTTAACTCTTCTCTCTGCAGTATTTCTCCAAATTGATCTAGGCATGCCCTTTTTTTTTTTTATTTTTAATCTGGACCTCGTACTTCTCTCCACCCAATAGTTGAAGGCAGATACTTAGTTTTTCACAAACATGCAGTGCATGCCTTCTAGACTTGCTCAAAAAGAGGCAGGGCTGTACAAACAGCTGCCATAATGCTACACACCCAGCTCAAACACGAGCGTGTTCATCCTGTGCAAAGAATGAAGTAGGAGCTTTGTAGGAAAAGTAAGGAATTATTTCTTTTTTTTTGCTACCTATAGATCGTATTGTATCAGAGGCCAGACATTCATATGTCAGGCTGAGGTACCGTAGTCATTTTCAGTGTTTGTACTTACTCACTCAGTATGTTTATCTGTCCTTTGAATACCTTTGCTCTGCAGTAGTTTCACCTGCCCACTGTGGTTTGTCAGTGTGGTAACTCTACTTAAAATGAGTTTTAAATGAGTGCCGTGATTTAAGGAAGTGTAGCGTTCTGCTAAAAGGAGGCTTCGGTGGTGGGCCGTTCCATCTCCTGCTGAAGTCTCACTTTAAATAGTTGTATCTTCAATAAAGGAGCTCTAACTAATATGGAAATGTTTCTTATTCTTTTAACAGAAACAATAGAAAACTCCCAGGGAGCTTATCAGGAGGCATTCGATATCAGCAAGAAGGAGATGCAGCCAACACATCCAATTCGCTTGGGTCTAGCTCTTAACTTCTCTGTATTTTATTATGAGATTCTCAACAACCCTGAGCTTGCCTGCACACTGGCAAAGACAGTAAGTTGTTTTTCAGTTCTCTGTGCTCGCAGGGACCATAGAAGAGCTTATGCTCTTATCTGAACGATTATTTCCTAGTGCTCATGCAGGAAATTATCCCATTTAATATAACAAGTTTCCAAGCTTGTGGTGTTAGTGGAATTAAAGGGGCACAAGCAGGCTGTATTTACAGTGTGACTTGAATTTAAAGCAATGCAGGAAGCTTTTACTGCCTTAGTGCCTGTTTTTAATAGACCAATTCAGGTCGCTGATTTCTGGTGTTACTTTTTTTAATTTATTAAACAAAACAAAAGAAAAGCTGCCTGTGCTGATAAATCTAGCTTCTGTTTTTTAATGACCAGTCAATAGATGAACTAAAGATGGCTTAATTGTTCTAGGCGTTTGATGAGGCCATTGCAGAACTTGATACACTGAACGAAGACTCATACAAAGACAGTACTCTCATCATGCAGTTGCTTAGAGACAACCTAACAGTAAGTTGACTTCTTATGTGCTATCAGTTCTGTTACCATCTAATTGCTTAGGCTGAATTTGTCATGACACAAAACCATTGTTTAGCACAAAACGTAGCACTGAGTCAGGCTGCTCACCCTATTGTACCTCTTCAACTTACACTACATTCAGACTAAGTTATGATGTCATCAGCTCCACGCTGTCTGATGCAGAATGGCAGCTTGGATGACTCATACTCTTCGTTTCTTGATGGCCTTTGAAGGGGAGGAGGGAAGATGTCTATTTTTTTTAACAGACAAAGTAGGCCAAAGTGCACAGAAATAGTAGTCCGTGATCTGTCAGGGATTCTTGCTAAAAATTCTTGGTCCTTCCCTCAGAAACAGATGTCTTTCCTGTTGGACTTCCAGTGTAGCTTGCTTTAGTCGTTTTCCTGACCTTTTTTTCAATAAAATACAAGGTCTGGAATTTCAGTATACTAGTGATGAGTTGATATTTGAGTGTGTATGGTAATGAGTAACTGTAAGAAAAGTGCCTAATGGAACCTAGGGTGGTTTTTTTGTTTGTTTATTTAAGAGAATGCCCTCTCTGTGGGTAGTCGCTGCACTTAAAATTGCAGCAACGCTTACAATTTTGCAATGTTTCTGTAGTAGAAAAGTCTTTATTAGCACTGAGCAATGCTTTGTGTGCTGATAATGCCTTGCTGCAATAACCAAAGTGGTGATCTTCACTCAGGATCTAGCCCTCTGCTTTTGAAAGTGATGTTACTCATGAAGCTGCCATTAAGAGCTGAGTGATCTCAGGTCAATGATGTAGCTTGCTGTTAAGCACAACAGTCTGGACTTCAGAATGTGGTCTGTTCTGCCTCTAATACCTGAGGGGCATAGCTAAGTTGTGCCCCATGCATGGGGAAATGTTTCCAGTTACCTCTCTGCAAGTAAGCAGTGGGAGCCAGGGTTGTACAGCTCTGGTGCTTTGGTACTTGGCAGGGATCTTTAAATCTAATTCATTATTTCTGCACAGTTAATCGTTGTCTCATTTAGGAAGTAAAGCTCTGCTTCTGACAGCTGACACTGTTTCTTTTCTTTCTAGTTATGGACATCAGACAGTGCAGGAGAAGAATGTGATGCTGCAGAAGGTGCAGAAAACTAAACTGCACACAGGGCGTCATCCTCCCTTTCCTTCTCAAGAAACCTTTTTACACGTCTCCATTCCTTATAGCTCCACTTGGATTTCCTATAGCAAAGAAAACCCATCCATGTGTATGGAAATCAATTTATAGTCTTTTCACACTGCAGCTTTGGGAAAACTCCATTCCTTGATTTGTGTTTGTCCTGGCCTTCCTGGTGTGCGGTTACTGCTGTAGAAAAGTATTAATAGCTTCATTTCATATAAACATAAGTAACTTCCAAACACTGATGTAGCGGACTAAAGTGTACCTGGTATTTAAAAACAAATCTGAACCAGTTCCTGCCAGTTGACTGTGTTTTATATTCCAGTAAGATATGAAAATGTAGTTACTTGCAACTAAAGAGTGTTCCACATAGCTTTTAATTCTCCACATTCCCTTCTTTTCTGCAGGTTTTCCTTTCCATAATTGACTTTCACATGCGACTGTGTATTTTTTTCAGGAGAGATACCGAAGTATCGGGCCTGATCAAGTTGAGCAATTCCAGCTTGAAAATTTACAAATTGAATTGCTTCCTGTATAATGTAAGACAGGAGCTGGTGTGTTTGAAAACAGGGGCTACTCTTAATCTTCAGTTGCTGCTGTTTAAGTTGACATCCCTTCCCAATAAAAGTTCACTTACACTCCTGCCTTCGTAGTTCTGGTATTCACTTTACTATGTATTAGAAGCAGCATGTTACTGCCGGAGTACAGGCAGTGCTTTTTGGCAGACTAAAGTGCATGTCATTTCTTAATACACTGGAATGGGAAAACCAATTGAAGTTCACATGTCCAAGTATAAAATTTAGTACTTTTCCATGCAGGTTTGTGCACATGTGAGAAGGTGTCAAGTTTGTCCAGTGATTGTTATTTAGAGAGTTCGGACCACTATTGTGTGTTGCTGATCATTGATTGTAGTCCCAAAAAAGCCTTGTGAAAATGTTATGCCCTCTGTAACAGCAAAGTAACATTAAATAAAATTACATTTTATAAACCACTCACACTGTTGACTTGTAACAATTCCATGTAATTGCTTAAGGGCTAAACTGAAGTATCTTGTGCTGGAAGTGTGGTTCTCACATTTAGTGCATACTTGTAAAAAGTCTGCTCTTGAACTCATGTCCTATTGGAACAATGTGCATTTTATGGAAACATCCTGGATAACTTTTCATAGTTAACCTGACATGTGGACTTCTCAGTAACTAAACCTACTTCAGCTAATGGCTTCACCTTATTAACGACTTAAGAAAAAAAGTAGCCCTTTTTTGATGTTTTTCCCTAGCTTGCAAATCCTTTCTTCTAAATTATGCCTTTTCTGTAATCTCTTGAAATTCTGATTTGTCCTCCCTTTCCCCCCTCCCCCCCTTTTCCCCCACTGATGGTCATCATTATTATTTTATGGTATTCCAGATGCAATTTTAGGAATGCTGAGGAATTCTTCCTTTAGAACATTAGTTTGTGTGCTGCCACATCATAATCTGCTTTCTGTCGTTCTTAGGCTGCTTTTAGTTATTACTGTTCCCCCAACTTTTGGCCTTTTTGTAATAATGCATTGCTCTGCATTTTTTTTGTTTGTTTTTTATTCCCTAGATCACTTAAGAGTTTTTTTTCCTAAATCTCTACCTCTTAGTTCCCCATGTTGGTGGGTTTTTGAAAATATTTAACTCCTTTTAGTGTCCTGGCTAGACAGGATATGACATTATGAAAAAGGACGTTCTGCTAGTCCGTGTAGGTTTCTGATGGTACATCTTCCACCTTCCATCTGTTTTGTTCATTCTTTCGAGTGTGCACAATGAGTATTCCTACAATAAAACTGTTCAGATTATATATGCTTCAACTGACATGCGTTGCTTTAAAAAAAAAACAATAATAATGTATCAACTCCATTTTCTTCATGCAGTCACTTTGAATTGCTGTCAAAGTATTGTGTGGCAGGATTCTACATAAACTCATATGCTTCTTAATTGGTGTTTTGGTTTCATAATTTCTTTCCCTCCCCCACGCATTCCTTATTGATCCTTTGTTTCATAAAGGTTTTTAACTGCTAAGTGCTCTCATTCTCCTCTAAGCACATCTCAGTACCTCACAGGCACCAGCAGTCGGTTTTAGCTGCTCACCTACGGGTGTGCTTTCACTGCTCCTCTCTCGCAGTCTCAGCGCGCACTGCATTGTCAGCTGATGCTTTGCTTTTCATTTCTTCCCTCTGCAATGTGCAAAGTGAGTTGTCAGTGTTTGTTACAGGAGCGCTGTTTGGGCCTTGTCTCTAGATCACAGCTTAATTTGTTTAATGTTCTTTCTAATGTCAAGACGGGCAAATTCTAGCTGCTGCTTGTCTGTTGCATCTGTGGTCTGTGCACAAGATGCATCCTGAAACAGGAACACCAGCTCTTGAATTTCAGTAATGAAGTGCAGAACCTTCTCTTCTCATACTGTTAGTTACTTCCAGAAGGCAACAAAAAGTTCAGGGAAATAGGATGATGATACAAAAATAAGACTACAATTTCCTAAATGCCTTTGGAAAGTCCCCTGTCCCCCAGGTAAATTCCATGATGGGTGCAACACGCAGGCTAATTAGTGTACTACTGTGGGGTTAGCTTCCCATTCCAGGAGGTAATTTGCACTTGTGTGCTGCCCCACCTCACCTAAGAGGATGACATGCCCCACAGCTTAGGGAACACGGGACAGACAAACATCAAATCTTGAGCCCTGCTTACTCTTTGCAAAGCACGCATACAACTGGCAGTGTGATCCAACACTCTTTAGTAAAAATAATTGTCTTGTTAAAGGGGATTTTCACGTGCTGTAGATGTTTGTATACAGTAAATCCTGTGGGGTGGAGTTGGCTTTAATCCCTGCAAAGGATTTCCCACTAGTACAGGGATCATCTCAGCTCCCTTCGTATTCTCAGCGTGCTATGAGAAAGCTGAACTCCAGAGCTCCTCACTTCTCTGCCAGGTGGGGGGTGGTGGTACAGATGCTCCTTCACTTGGGGCTATTTTCTTTCTTTTCAGGTATTCGTGCAGTAATTCAGTCCAGCAGTGAAACGGAGTTTTGTATTTCTTAGGATCTTTGCTGAAAGCGTTAACATGAACAAATCCCATTTTCTTCTCCTTTAGTGTAGTTGGTGCGATACCATGCTATTTGTTGTACCAGAAGACAAATAATTTTGATTGTGTAAAGCATACAGCACATGTGAACTTTGCTATGTTGACTCAGGTAAGCAGAATTTAGGTGAACATACAGAAAGTGTCAGTGATTTGATTGTTGATGTGGTTTTCAAGCATGGACCATGCAGCTGAAGTAATATCCCAACTATGTCTGAGAATGGCCTGATGCCACCTAAAATGCCATCCCATCTGCATGGAGATGCTTATCTAACTGAGAGTCCATTAAGAAGAGCATGGCCAGCAGGTCAAGGGAGGTGATCCTCCCCCTCTACTCTGCCCTGGTCAGGCCTCAGCTGGAGTACTGCGTCCAGTTCTGGGCTCCCCTGTATACAAAAAGACAGGGACCTCCTAGAAAGAGTCCAGCGGAGGGCCACAAAGATGATAAAGGGGCTGGAGCATCTCCCCTATGAGGAGAGGCTCAGTAATCTGGGTCTGTTCAGCCTGGAGAAAAGAAGGCTGAGAGGGGACCTGATCCATGTTTATAAGTATCTTCGTTGCGGGAGGGAAATGGAGGTGGGGAACCTCTTTTCGGTGGTCAGTGGGGACAGGACAAGGGGCAATGGCCTTAAGCTGGAGCACAGGAAGTTCCACACCAACATGCGGAAGAACTTCTTCACAGTGCGGGTGACGGAGCACGGGAACAGGCTGCCCAGGGAGGCTGTGGAGTCTCCTTCCCTGGAGATATTCAAGACCCGCCTGGATGCCTACCTGTGCAACCTGCTGTAGGGATCCTGCGCTGGCAGGGGGTTGGACTCGATGATCTCTCAAGGTCCCTTCCAACCCCTGCAATTCTGTGATTCTGTGATCTATAGAAAACATACAAACTTGAAATTTATTTCTGACGTTACTGGAAGACTGCGAATTTGAAATCTCAATGCTACAAAGGAAATCCCAGACTTCTGTAACAAGATCCAGGGCCCTCTTACGTGTGAGCGTAGCTAGGTGACACAACTGCTGGAAGCTTCAGCAATCACAGCACGGCCAGCTTTCAGATGAATAGAATGCCAGTGTGGGAATGTTAGTGCCAGTTCTGGATTACTGCCAGGATCTTTTCCACTGTACTCTGAAGCCTCTAACTTCATCGAGGCGTGTCTTCTAGTCGTTCTGTGCCAGAATTCTGAAATAGACAAACAGGCACGAGCACACTTCTGATAATAAATGTGGCCTCAAAGTATGTGACTGAGTATTTCAAAATTCAGATTTCTGTACGTGAAAACTTAGAGACAAGCTTGTCTCCAGCATAGTGTCTGTGATTCGACATCAGCATAAGAACTGTCTGAGCTGGAGATTCTGTAAATGCCATTAGAAGTGGCTCATAAACTCTTTTATTACAAATGATATTCTCAGTTGTCCACTTTCCCTACTTAGTTAAAGCCTCATTCCTTCTATTGTAACGATCATAATTGTAAAATCCCTCTACATGAGGACAGCATGTAAAGCCTGCTGGGTGGGGGCGGGGTGTGCCTTTTTTTTTTCTTCGGGTTTCAAATTAAGGTATGGCTGCTGATCTTGTTATTGCTGAGCAGATGCTGGGTCTTTCAGAATTGTCATAAATCTGTTGGAAGCAATAGAAGAGGCTTGTTTTTTCCGTGCTCTAAATAACTCAGATTGTGCTCTCCATGGAAAACTGATACAGCCAGAGAGCAATAAAGTTTGGTCTCAGCAGTGACAGCAGTAACAAAGCTGTACATCATCGTGTTACCCATGTAACTCAATCTTCCAAAACAGATTTTGGGCATGTATGAGAGATCTGTAGTGCAGGATGCAAGAATTAGCCCATTTAAGTTTAGATTAGGAAATAGGTAAGCTTTTCCTTGCAGAAAAGTGTCTGCATGTGGTGGTATGGATGTATGAACGGGGAGGCAGCTGAATGTTTCGGGGCTGCAGAATGAGACCTGTGTTAATGTTTCATGAAATGGCCGAAGAAATGTTCTGCTGCTTCGTCATCTCTTGAAAAATCGGGACTGCCATTAGAAAAAATAAAAGCTATTTTTGCTGTCAGGATAACTTCCATTGGTTTCAATGTTCAGATGGTCTGAATTCAGCTTATGCAGTTAATTTGGCAAATCACATTCAGAATAAACGTTCTGAACAAGATCTTACTGGTTTAAAGGGCTTCAGTTGCTGATGGACTTTATTGATCGCTTAATTCACTTTTAATGTTAGAATTAATGAGTTCAAACACAGAACCCTGAGAATATAACTCAATTTTGATAGATCAGGTCTTCAGTAGGGTTTTCTGCAAACACTGGTACTAGCTTTTGGGGACGCTGCCGGTTCTCATCACGTTCACCTTGAAGGTACCGACAGGAGGGCGTGGGCTCTGGACCCAGTGTGCAGGACATCGGAGGGGAGAGGAACAGCTGAATGATGGCTGCTGAGAGAACTTGGTGAGGCGAGGGAGGGGAGAGAGCCCAACCATCAGAGTAACAGCGCATGCTAACAGCCCTCTCCCTTACTACTGCTTCCAAAGTGGAAAGAGCTTACAGTATCTCTCTGCTTTAAGCACAGCGATGCGGGGATGTACAGAGGCACGAAGGCTCTTCTGTGGCCACAGCTGACCTCGTGCTTACAGCTCTGTGTCCAGGGTGTTCCTTCTACAAGCAATGAAAAAGCACTTCTCTGGGCTGTTCTGTATCGAATGCACGGTCACCTCTGGTGGAGCTGTGGAATGTGGTTCAAAAACAGCAGCTTTAATACATCCAAAATTTTAATTTATAGAAATAATATCAAAGGTTCCTGTGGAGAAGAAAGCGTTAAGTGTGCCAGCCTAACCAGTCAGAATTTTGCTTCAAAGTGGGACAACGCTTGCTGTGGTTCATGTAGTTAAAATCAGATGGAAGGAGATCCCCGGGATCATCGCATCCCACGCAGTCCCATCACAGGCACACACAGCATGCTTACGAAGCCTCCTATTTAGATTCTCTTCTTCCTCTGCTCCTGGAAGCCTGTTCCAGGTCCTCGCTCTGCTGATAGCTGGAATCCAGATAACAAGCGTGTTCTGGGCCAGTTCGTACCCCTTTGTTTATGCATTAGCTCTGCCTGTCGGCTAAGCCAGCCATGGCAGCAAGCATTCCGCTGTCAGGAGAGCTGTGTCTGGGGCTGATGGATGGGAGCGCTCCAGGCACCTTTTGTGCTCGGCAGGAATGGCAGGAATTGGGAGCTTCGATGTATCTGAAGCAGTAGCTGGTTTTCAGAGGCAGCTCTCAGTGCTGCACAACATTCTGCTCCAAGTTCTGCTGATTTCAGTAGGGATTCTGCTTACGCTTTTCTGCAGTTGTTCAATTTCCATTTTGTCAACATATTTCACAGGCAAGGAGGGCATTTTGTTTTGTGCACGTGCACAAAATCTATTTAAAAGGTAAAACAGCTGCAGAAGGAGGAATCTTCAAATTCTCGTTTTGGTTGCTTAATAGAATGATCTTTAACAGAATGTGCATTGACATTCAGAATAAATAGTTTTCCTAAAACACTGCTCATTTTAAGGGTGGCCTCCTTGTTACTTCCCTGCCTTAAAAGACAGAAGTTGTTTCTTGCTGGCAGGCAGGGTTGCTTATCTGTCCATCTTGACTGATGGGTCAACTGCAAACACTATTTCTGTCCTATTAGCATGTTCTTGTCCAAGGAGCTTCATTCTTTTAAAGATGCTCAAGCCCTCTAAATGAATCATTGCATTTCCCACCCCGCCACCCAATCCCAACCTCTCCCAGCAGATCACTATCAGCATCTGGAAACTTCATTCCTTGCCTCTAAATTTCACCTGAAGAGACAACTAAGTGGGCCTCACTGCTACTTAATAAACCAGTGGAACTAAACAGTAAAATAGGAAGAAAACTGGGAAAGAAGATGGCTGTTCAGTGGATTTGCAATGCTAGAATGGGGTTTTGCTTTTCTCTAGTAGCATGACATTGTTACACCCATAAAACCGCTATAACGTAATGTATTCTGCTGATCACATCTTTCCTCACCAAGTGGAGTCTAAAACCTGATACTTCAAGAAAACTGATTAAAATTGTCATGTCAGAGTGCATCTCATCATTTTTGTCACAGTAAAGCGTCACAACCACGCTGTCGGGAGCGTTACGTAGACTCCTCTGTGTGCTTGTACGTGTCCCAAGGAAAGCACACTCAAAATGCTAGTCTTACTTCCCTGACTGATGACTTCTTTGGACAACATTTTGTAACTGATGGAGTGCTTTAAGAACTATGCAAAAACACGGGATAAATTAAAGCCAGGTCAAGCATTATTTTTCTAAAGGAATCGCAGAATGAGCTCATAGACTTTTAGAGATAAGTAGCACGGTGAGAGCTTGCCAGTGACCCGTGTGCTTATGGAAGAGATGAAGTAACCTCGCCATCTGTTTGGAGTCTTGAGTCTAATTTGCTGGGGACAAAAATGAAAGCTATATGGATTAAAGTGCTGATTTATTAAGGCAACAGTACAGAGGAATCTGTTTAACTCCTTAAGTGAGAAACACCTGAGGGGACTCTTCTTTCTTTAACAGAGGAGAGCAAAAGCCCTTCACCAAGAAAACCTGCAGTTCTTCTGGTGGGACACAAAAAGCAACCCCATGCACTTGTATTTGAGGTTGCAGTGGTTGTTGTCTTTCCAGAGACTTTCTAGAGAAGAAATTACTCATTTTATCACGATGTGCTTGTTACTGAACTGCTGGGTTGCTGCCAGCTCCTTAAATGCTCGAGTCCTCTCGGGTGAAAATGTTGCTGTGAGGGTGCCATGCAAACAAAGTCCTCCAGAGAAGGATAACGATCTAAAAACGTCACTCAAGAACTGATGTAGATAAACACGTGAAAGTAGAGAAGGCTGAGAATTTGGTGGCAAAAGGAAATGCTACAGCAAAGCTGAGCAGAGTAAAGAGAATGCCTGCCTAATTTAAGACAGCGAATCCTTAAGCGAAGCTACACTGGTGAAAACCAAGTAAACGAGGAAAGGAGATGAACCTGCCAGGAAATGTTTGGGCTGTCACACCACTGCAGTTATGTGATTGGTGTGGTCAAGGGGCTGAAAGATGGGAGTTCTCATTCGTGGGGAGCATGGAAGTTACTAGTGCTAAAGCTGCTGAAAGGAAAGCACTTTGCCATTTCCTTGCATATAAGTGCTATCACTGTTTTTCCACTTTTATTTATTTTTTTTTAATAAACCACTCCTGTTTTGTACAGTCTGAGTGCTGCCACGCTGAGATGTTCTGCTGAAGGATGGGGTTAGAGTAATTCACCAAGGCAACCTCGAGTACCTGCAGGCAGCCAGCACAAGCGCCGAGCCTCCTGCTGGGAGGCTGCTTCTGGGACAGCAGACAAACACCGCTAGTTGTCTGCTCCTTTAGCAGGAAACCTGTTGTTTCATTTCTAGAACTGAGTCACGGAAACTACTTCCTGTATGAGTGAAAACGGTGACCCCAGTTATCCCAAATATTGCACAAATTTTTTTTCCTCAAAACAATTTGCTAAATGCGAATCTTTCTGATATATTCCAACATTTGGTGTTTATTTTTTCCCCTTTATATGTATTTAAAATTGTTAGTTCTGAGTGTCCAGTTCTCAGGGAGCATTTCTGCCCAAGCAGGAGACCTCAGCAGCTCTGGCAGCCATAGTGAAATGGGACTCTGAATTGCATTTCCATCTTACAAAAGACAGTTGGAAAGATAACTGTGTGGGAAGTGATGCACTGCAGGGAACAGTCATGCCCTGGCAGTGAGGATGGACCAGATGACCTAATTTCTCTTTTCCATTAGAGCTGTCTCTGATTCCACAGCCAGTCATGCAAGCACATGACTGACAGTAAGGATAAAAAAAAATATGGAAAACGTATCTCCCCGTGTAACAAATAAAGCTTGCTCAACTCAATTCCATCACCTTGCAAGCGCTGATGAATTGAACACCATATAGTTCTCTATGTTTATGTTGGTCTTTAAGAGGAAATCTTTAAAAATGACTTGCCATCTGCTCTGCCTGGAATTCGGAACTGCTGTCTCAGCTGCATGAGACATCTGCTTGATGCAGCTGATGGATGAAAATAAGCAAGACTGGAGAAAGACTGGCTTAAAGACACAGTTGCAGGGATAATCTTTGCTAGGTCCTGTGTTAACAATATCCCAGACAACTTATCTACAGCAAGACCTTGAAAGTGTAGCACTGCATTGACTCCTCCATGATAGCTCCTTGTATCCAAACAACAAGGCTAAGTGGTGCCAACCCACCCCAGCACTGCCTGTGTAGCTGCTTAAAATGGTGTTAAGACTGCTTTTTGCCACTGTTCGTAAATCAGCCATGATCCGGCTGTCACAACCCAAAGGATTTTTTTTTTTTTGGCAGGTAACATGGTTGGTTGGATTTTCCTTTCCCATTGCTGGGTGCTTCTTGCTGACTGACTGCTTGCACTCCGCCAGGTAGCCTGGGGTCTCACGGGGTCAGATCTTAGCTGCTATATTAACAATTCTGGAGTGAGAGTCCAGACAACGCACAGCATTATCATTGGACAAGTCTTTGAAATATGTTATTACTAGAACCTCATACTTCAGAGTTTTTGTCTGAAATTTCATTCCCATCTCACGTATCCCATCTGTATCATTCTCTGCCAACACTATTCATACCATACCTAGAAAAGAAACAAACACCTACCCAAGTCCAAAGAATCGTGCTTTTAGCATTAAAATGAGAACAGATTACAAGAATGCACTTACGACTTTCATCTACATGGAGAGAGGTGATGAGGGTAAATGTTGTTTTGACGGAAAACTATACAAAACAGCCACACAGCTGAAAGCAACTATTTACCCTTGAGATTCCTCACAACTGATCTGCAAACACTAGAAGGATGCTGATCTAGGCAGCTAAGACCCATGAGGAATTTCCCTCTCTGATCAATTTTGCAAGAACTGGCACAAATTTCATTTCCTTCTTTTTAATCCAGAGTTGAGTGCTCATTGCTGGAACTTTATTTCATGTAGTTTATACTGCAGAAATGCAGGGCCTTTGCAGGGCCTAGTCTCTCCTGACTTTTCCTTGTGACTTTTTTTTAATAGTTCTGGCTCACAGTCTTTTTTCTGTTGGCATTGTTTGTTATATAGGATGTTGACAGCATGTTTTGTAGCCCAGGTATACAGAGTAAGTGTTCTGTGGAGCCTTTGGAAGTAGAGGTCTACCACAGGCTTGCTTGGGATGTAAAAGATTAGACTCAGTTACCAGTCCTGTGTTCCTTAGGGGATGGCAGTCAGCATTTTCTTACTTGTGTTGGCAGGAGTGCCCTGTCCATGCTGCTTCTCATGGAGCCAGAGACAAGGGTGAGATGGAGGGATGTCAGTTGTTTTCCATGCCCTGCATTATCATTGCAAGGCAAATTCCTGTGCAGTCCTATCCCAATTTCTAAAACACAATGAGAAAACAATCTTCAAGCTCTTAAGCTTTGTAAAAGCAAATACATGTGGGTTATAAAATCTTACTGATTAGTAAGAAAAGAAATCTGATAATGGAAAAGGTTTAACTGTAGAAATGAGGAATGCTTGTTACTACTGAAGGCCCTTGTGGAAGAAATGACCAAAAATTCAAAATTCTGCATTTAACAGCATATTTCCAGCCTAGTGCTGCTTGTTTTTCCCCTTGACTTATGAAGTTTTTCCATGTTTTCCTTTTCCAAATGGAATAGTGTGATTGTTGCTGTCCAGGGAAACGGAGACATACCTCACTGAGACAGAAGTAACTAGTGGATTCAGTTTGACGTATTTTATTTTGTTGTTCTTCCTTGTCACTCAGCTTTCATATCTATGTGCATCCACCCACCCCTCAATCTTTTATTTGCTATTAGTAATTGTTTACTTGTTTTCTTATTTCAACGATTCTTGCTCATATCCTGGGCTTAGAGACACTAAGTGTAGCTCTTAAGCAGTGTTGCGTGATGAAATCTATCAATCTGAGCCTTGTAAATTAAAGCAACCCAAAGGCTATGCTGATTTATACTTGCTGCCAGTGGTGCATGAGGACTATTTCATTAAATGGAAATTGCTATGATAAAAAGCTCCAGTGGCAACCTGTTCTCTCTAACTGTGCTTCCTATGCTGATAACCAGTTACTGCACGGGATATATCCCTCTGAGGCCACAGTTACGTGGTCGATTTAATCCAACATGAACCATATTGCTCCTTAAACCTTCTGCCTTCTCATCTGTGCTTGTCCCTGGTGCCTCCTTTAGGCTGACATTAGGCAGCCTGGATGCTAAACCGATGATGAAAATGGACGGCTTCCACGTATCACTTCCCCAACTGTGTGCTGACCCACACGCAAGCTGGTTCTGGAACACAAGAAATGTGTGGGAGGAGAGATGAGGAGGGCTTTCCCTCCCTGCGGGAATGCAAATTGTGTTGGAGTAATGTGGCTTCGTAAGGAAAGCCTGCGCACGACTGACGCTTTGAACACCCCCATCTGTCTGACTTAGGGTAGGTCTGTCTGATTTGCACTGGATTCTGGATTTGTCTTGTAATTTTTATGTTGGTTTAAAGAAAGTCATACCAGATTCTCACTCAGGAAGCTGCACAATAAATGTCACTTTAAGTGTAATACTTCCCAGTAATGAAAATTCCCAAGGTTCAAAAGTAAATTGCACAAAAAATACAAAAATAATCTTCATCAAGAAATCTTGGTAACCTCATCAGAACCATCAATCCAAATGACACCCTAGAAGAACAGAGGCATAGAAAGCAAACGTCTTACAATTCTCACTTCTTCTGTATGCTTTAAATTTCTTCCTACCTTCGCAATTGTGTTTAGGGTTAAAAAGTTTAAGCATGAAAAGACTAACCTCGTTTTCAGCTTTCCTGTGCTTATTGTGTGGGAGGCTATTTCTGCAGCGTTCCAGAATGAAATGTCCTGGTACTAATGCCTGTAATCAAGGAAACAGGAGAGCATGGGATTAATAAAACAAACAACTATCTACTAAAAATCAGTTCACTACGAGTTTAACTGACTAAAATGAAATAATCTAGGGCAAGACTCCTATTAATTTAAGTTGGGAAGCCAAGAATATTTGGAATCATAGAATGGTTCAGGTTGGAAGGGATCTTAGAGATCATCTTGTTCCAACACCCTTGCTATGGGCAGGGACACCTCCCACTAGACCAGGTTGCCCACAGCCCCATCCAGCCTGGCCTTGAGCACTTCCAGGGAGGGGGCATCCACAACTTCTCTGGGCAACCTGTTCCAGTGTCTCGCCACCCTCACCTTAAAATTGTAACTTAAAAGATGCAGCACATTTGTGGGAAGTAAAAGAGTGGGAAAATCATAACTAACGTGCCAACAAGTTTCAGGTCTGCTGGCGTGCGTATATTGAAATACATACACTGATATGCATTATGTATGCATTACGTACTGAATACGTTTTTCTACGTATTTGTGTGTGCATACATTCATCATGTAGTGAATGGCATCAGTGGACAAAGGAAGGGCAACTGATGTCAGCTACCCAGACTTGTGCAAGGCAGAAGTCCTACACCACATCCTTATCTCTAAATTGGAGAGAGATGGCTTTGAAGGGTGGACTGTTTGGTGGATAAAGAACTGGTTGGATGGTCGCAGCCAGAGGGTTGTGGTCAGCAGCTCTATGTCCAGGTGGAGGCCGGTAACAAGTGGTGCCCCCCAGGGGTCTGTCTTGGGAACGGTGCTCTTCAACAATAACATTGATGATGGGATCACGTGCACCCTCAGCAAGTTTGCTGATGACACCAATCTGAGTGGTGCAGTTGGTATGACAGAAGGGAGGGATGCCATCCAGAGGGGCCTGGACAAGCTTGAGAAGTGGGCCCATGTGAACCTAATGAGGCTCAACAAGGCCAAATGCAAAGTGTTGCACTTGGGTCAGGGCAATCCCGGACATGAGTACAGACTGGGAGAAGAACTCCTTGAGAGCAGCCCTACTGAGAAATAGGGGCTGTCCTGCTGGGGCGTCCTGGTGGAAGAAAAGCTGCACACGAGCCAGCAGTGTGCCCAGAAGACCAATGGTATCCTGAGCTGCATCAAAAGAGGGGTGGCAGCAGGGAGAGGAAGGTGATTGTCCACCTCTGCTCTGCTCTCCTGAGGCCTCACCTGGAGTACTGCATCCAGGCCTGGGACCTCCAACACAAGATAGATATGGAGCTGTTGGAGCAGGTCCAGAGGAGGCCACGAAGATGATCAGAGGGCTGAAGCACCTCTCCTGCAAAAACAGCCTGGAGTTCACTTGTTCTGCCTGGAGAAGAGAAGACTCCAGGGAGACCTCATTGCGGTGCTCCAATATTGAAAAGAAGCTTATAATCAGGAGGGAGAGTGACTTCTTACATGGCCAGACAGTGACAGGACAAGGGGGAATGGTTTTAAACTAAAAGAGGGGAGATTTAAATTAGATGTTAGGGGGAACTTTTTTACTCAGAAGGAAGTGAGGCCCTGGGCAGCCAGAGCTGGAAGGGGGCAACAGCAGGGGGGTTGGAACCAGATGACCTTTAATGTCCCTTACCACAAGCCATTTTAGGATTCTATGATGATTTTATGATTTATTTAAGAGATTTGACCATGTCTGTTCGCAGAAGACTGACTCACTTCATTTTGGAAATTAGTTATAATCAGATGGTAACAACTGCTGGTTACTAAGGACCTAGGCTGAACCCAGGCCAGTAACCACACATCATCAGCTGCAAGTCTTCAGTCCTCTGAGCCACTCAAGCCTTCTCATAACTCATATTTTTGATCTCAAATGGAGATAGAAAAAGATTGTTAAAGCTCATATTTTGCACTAAAAACATTACTTGGAGTATGGTATGTTAGGTCACTTAAAAACATATTCGGCACAGCAATTACTGGCTGTGTTGTCTGGAAAAAAAGAAATACAAGTAAAAATCCTTAAAGATGGAGCTGAAGTCCAGTTTGCTGTATGTTCTTGTAGTGTAATCTACAAATTGTCAGTTAGATACCTGTTCTTAAGGTAAATTTACCTTTTCAAATAGCTTATACGAACATTGTTTAAGTCATTATAGGAAATGCTAGAGGCTTGCACTGTAAAAACCATGTTAAACAAATTCATATAGTATAAAAAACATGCTAAAGTTTACCTTCTTTCATACGTGTAATACCTTTGCATTAATAGGAACAAGAAGAAAACAAGTAATAAGCATTTAGAGATCTTATAAAAGTGTCTCCCATACACCACTGTATTCTTTACATTGCACAAATTTCACCTGGAAAGTGCTTTTTTCTTTAATTTTGGTATAACTGCATCAAAAATGTAGCAACACATCCTTGATTGCCCTACCTTCAGCTATGTTTCTTTTCAAAATACATAGAGCCATCTTTTGGACCAAACGAATGCTTTAATTTGCAGAGAACTATCCACTGATGTTACTAAAATGGCCCCCACAGCAAGGCCTCTGTTCACCCAGTGGGAAATGACGGCTGTCCATCCTTTCAGACTGTAATCCTACTGAACACACCCAACAGGGAAGACCACTGTTATTGTAATTCTGTGGCCCTTGTGATGCAGACGCTGCTGCCCAAGAAGTTGTATCAAGAACACAAACTCCTCCGTAAGCACAGAGCTGTGGTATTCCGCCACCAAGTTTATTGCCTGAGTCTGACTCTTCCCAGGCAGCTACCTCTGGGGAGTGCTCCAGACAACCCAGGCATTGGAGCAAGAGTAGAACTTGGTTCTGCAAAGTCAGTTACACCTTTCATTCTCCTTTTTGTTATCTGTATTTGTGAAGAACACAAGTGGAAAAGAAAAACAAACAAACAAAACCACCAACAAACTAACCAGCCAGGGAAATAAACAAGGTACTTAAGAGTTCACCACAGTTCAATTGACATAAATGCAAGGACAAACCATACTCAGCACCATTTAACTGGTCAAACTGGAATATTTTCTCTGAAGCTCAAAGGGAAAAGGCAGAGCAGACAAGCTATCAAGGGGACAAATGCAAGATCAAAAGCTCTGACAGCATTAGAGTTTGATCTTTTTTTCTTAAATTTTGTTTTTCTTGGTCACCTTGTCGACCTCCTCATCTTTCATGGCCTTCTTCATGGCCTGTTCCAGCATTCTTCTTTGCCCTGGTCCCACAGGGCCAGCTTTCCTCATTGTCCCAGAGGGAGAGTTACCCACTGCTGATTTCTGAAAGCGGAGAAAACTTGAATTGGCTGAAGCCAGGTACATGAGTTGTGTAAGATCAGAATCAGGCCTCCTATGTGTGTCTTAGAGATATGAACGGTATCCTTTGAACTGCATTCTTGATGATATTTGTCACACATTTCCTCAGTAACTTCAAAAGAGTTTGATTCCTTTGATTAAAGTGTTGTTTACCTACTATCTGAACTAACAGGCAGTTGCTCAGAACAGTCACTCAAACATTACCTTTATTATTTTTTCCCTCAAGTGCAAAATACTTTCGTTTACAAACAGCCACATTAACATCCCTGGTTAAGTACAAAGCAATATTCTTTTGAGATCACAAGCATTAAAGAGTGATAATCAAGTATGAGTTTTGTCCTAGATTTGCAGTAAATTCTGTGCCTGTGCTCACTGCTTTAGGGACCTTAGCAGCTTCCTGCCTAGCAGTTCTTCACCATTAACAATATGGGGTCACATGTAAGAAACAGGAGAACTAAGTATTACTCTCACTTTTCGTAAAGAAAAATGTCCTGCCTCTAAAACGACAGCTTAAAAATGAATCTAGAGCGTGCCCATTTTCAGATTATTTCCCAGTTCTTTTAAATTGGTGCTTTACATTAACAGGTGCACAGTATGAACACTTGGCACTTACAGGGTACGCTTAAGGTATATCAGTACCCACACTTCACTACCGGAAACTAACTCACATATAGAAAGGTGATGACCTAGCCAAAGGTCTCTCACTTCCATAAAGGTTCCTTGAGTTAATTACAGCTGAAGAAGTATTTTGGCCAGCAGTTTCCTTACTGTGGCCCATGAGCTGCTGGTACAGACTGCAGAACCATACGAAAATCTGTTTTCAACGGAATTCACAAGTAGGCTCTTAGTAAGAGGGTACAGTAAGTTTTGAGAACTGACCACACTCCAGTGTTCCAAACTCTTTGGAGACTAATGGCCTAGTTTGACATTTGTGGTTATAGAATCACGAAACTCCTTACGATGGCACAGGTGTGCTGCCAGCACAAGCCAAGTTACAGCTCAATGGATAAGCCAGCTCAGCAGCTTATTTGCTGACCCAGGGGGCAGATGCCAAGATATTTTACTACCACTATGCAGAGTATACTTTCAACCAAACCTCCGAACACACAGTTTAATTACATATACATCCAGGAGAAGGATGACAGCCTACACAGGTGTAGCCAGGGAACATGCCTTCTAGCAGCACTCTTCTGAGGCAGGAGCGTCCCTTGGAAGTACACTTGGCTTTGTCTTCCTGTTGTGTGTACTGTAACAGATCTAGCTGGTAAGCAAATCACAAGAGTGTGATCAGGCAGGGCTGGGGAGAGGCAATTGTGTGAGTCACATTTTCAGCATATGGAACTGAAAGGCCTACAGTGGGGACAGAAATGAGGCACCATGAAAATGAGAGATCAAAGGCACATAAACACAAAGACATATAAATATAATGACTGAAATCTCATCCAGTGAGCAGGTGAGTCCTGAACTGCATGTAGATCTTAAGCTGTTCAAGTGTGGCTCCTACATCATCCCTGTCATGCTGATGGGGAGGATGGCAGGGCTGGGTAATCTGAACCCCAGCTGCTAGATGAATTCAGCCAGCTGGTGCCCCTGTGCCTGACATTGGAAGGTCGCCTGCAAGTCACACACATGCTGGCCCCTCTTGCAGCAGTGAACTGGCATCCCTGATGCAGGCTGTTCACAGATTTCCTTTTCTCTTTGGAAATAGGTTGCATGTGTGGATCCTAGTCACATAAAGGTTTTGGTACAGTGCTCATAGACCCAAGGCAAAGAAGTGACTTAGAAATTCAAAGAAGTGACTTAGAAATTAATCATCTTGGTCTTGCTTACAGAGTTAACAGGACTATTTGGTCTGAGAAAGAACTGTGAGGAGTCAGAACTAGATTACCTGCTCAGTGCAGTGAGTTACCTGGAGAAGCAGTGCTTCATACTTCCTTTGCTTACAAGACAGTGAGTTGACAGGGTCAAAAATAAATAAGGAGGGTCAACCTTCTGAACAGGCTGATAGCTTGTTGACACTGAAGGCTGTACCAGCTCAGCAAGAAGCTGCCTGCATTCCTCCAGTTCTGGTGCAAATAGGTTCATTCAGCCAGTGGGGCAAATTAAAGTAGTTCTGCCTCGTCCTTCTGCTGCTAAGATACCAGGCCGTTACATGAGATCAGAATCTCTTCTCCTCTTGTCCTGGTCTTCTCCCTCACTAAAGGCTTTCAAGATGGCACTCAGAGGAGCCTTAAGTCAGACACACAATTTCTTATTGTGTAAGAGGAGAATCACTGGAACATTTCTACATAGCAGAATATATTCAAGAGCAATTGGTTCCTCAAGAGACTCTGAGTTTCTGTTTTCAGTGTGGAAGCCAAGGAAGACGCATGGTCTTATTTGCTTGGCTGAGGCATTTGTCTCTTCTCAAGCTATTCTCAGCAGTGCCACATTCACAAGTATGGTCTACTACAGCTCTAATGAGAATACCAAGCAAAGGCTAATGCTGCGTTCCATGTATTCCATGAATTGCTCTCTATTTGAGTTCTTGCCAAGAATCTAGATGGCATTAATGCATTCCAGCACAGCTTTCTTCTAGCCCACTCTTTTTCTGTTTCTTGGTAATGTAGATTGTACAGCATTCAATACATTAATTTTTCATAACATTAAGTCTCCATTTACACTTAAATATCATACTGCCAATGTAGCTTGTGGAAAAAACACAAGAGTTCCACCTTGCAACCCTCACTTACCAGAGTAAACCTCACTTGTAAAGTCACAACTGAAACCAGCGTTTGTCCCATAGAGCTTCATTTGCCTTTTATAAGGCTTCCTTTATAGTTGTAGCTAAGCCTGCACAGGGGCAACTTTTATGGATATAGAGATGTAGACATAGAAATGTACACACACACACACAAATACACGGATGAAGCAGTCAGCATAAGGTAGATTCCTAGCAGATTTTTCCAAATCTTCATATGTTCAATTTAATCAGTTAAAATTTCTGGTAATGGTTTTTGCAGTTCAGTAGGTGTATGTTCAGTTGTTCAGCTGCCAGGTTTCACTGGGGTTGCTAGTGTATGCCAGCAATCGGTTCCCTCTGTGTCTCATACATCAAAATAGTACGCTGGAGACTAGCCCATGTTCCATTACTTCCCAAAAGCTCCACATTAGCAGTCCTTAGATTAACAGTATTTCCTAGAGACATTAATTAGCCTGATCAAAAAATACTGCCCAGAAGGACATTTTATCTTACCTAATACTTAGATTATCTTTTCTTCTATTGTACATCAAATAAGAAAACTCTGCTTTCTTAGGAGAGAAAAGAAAACCAATAAAAATACCTGATATCATCTGAAAAACAGGGGATCAGTGCCAAAGATGTTAACTTCTACCAGTGTCCACGACATCTGTTCTGTGGGAAAGAGAAATCACTGGGCTATATTTTGGAATCAAAACATAAAACCTAGCAAATTGAAATCAGGTTCTGTCCTTTTCTTCTTTCTTTCTGTAGCCATAAGTGTAACCAAACAATTGCACTGGTCTGAAAATAAAAGCTGAAAAATGAACTTAAATGGAAGTATGTTGCCCCGACACATGTACACATATTTATAAATGTAAATCCAATGCTGACAGTAGATTAAAAATTACAAATAAGCTATCACGATTGAAATGATCAAACCCAGCAGAACGTGTCCCTCCATTACATACTGCAAGGTCTTTCCAGGCCAAACTTCCATGATGCATGCACAGTGGACCCACGGGACCTAAATCATCGATACTAAGAGAATTGCAGAAATGGTCTAATGCGATTTAGGAAAAGATTTAAAACTCCATCTTGCTTGTGTTTAAAGCAGTGCCCAAGTTATGGTTCTCTGAACAGGACCGGGATATCTGTGAAAGCACGAACCACCTTGCCAGAGCGCATCCAGAGATGCAGAGTGCATCCAGAGATGCCTGTAAAGGCGAGAAAGGCAGGCGTGGAAACCAACCAGCAAACTGTAAAGATGAGTGTTTTATAGTCATCATTGCAACAAGGAGCATTAGAAAACTTTGGAAAACTCCTGAGTGACTTTGTCTTTGACATATGGTGGATCTTAAACGTGTATGCCCACTTTGAAGAGAGTAGCGAGCTTTAAAAGACAAAGAGGTTGCTGTCATTTTTTCCCCTATTAGAACAAAAGTGCATCAGTCAGATGGCAGAAGTATCTTTGTTATCTGTATATGTAATCCTACATAAACATGTCATCTTTCCTAAAAAAGGAATAGATGGAAGAATGGCAGCACCATCTCCTGGCAGATGTAAGAAATGGGGACCACTTTGTGTCAGAAAGTAGGGACAAGTAATTTCTTTGTGGGTGTTCAAAAGACTGTAACAGGAAGTAACTTCACAAGAGCACACTCCCTCCCTAGGAAGATTAATTCTGATATGCTTCAGGGAAGAAAAGCATTATGTGTTATTATAATAATGGAGAACATGCACTCACAACTATGAAGAACAAATTTAGGCTGCTTCTCCTTTTAAAAAGCTGTCCCATGTTTGTCTGTTTTCCTTTACTTTGTAGTAACAGCAGATTTCAAAATGAGCATGGCAGGTAAGTTAGGCCAGTTGTGGTGTATTAGTGTAGTCCTGGAAGAGCACAGAAGACCACAGAAGTTCCCTGTAGTCAGAAAACAATGGAATGTGTTAATTTGAAGAGTTGTAGCCAGGTTTCTGTTTTGCTGAGTAGGTAGGAGAAATAGCGGGAGAAGACTATTAGTGCCGTGAACCGGCAGATCGTTGATGTGGAATGCTACTACACGTACTCAGAAAGTGACAACAGCCCAAACTAAGTGAGGGTGAGGCCTCTGAAGTCAGGAAGGGGTGTATGGGGAAAAAATTATCTATGGAAATAAAAGTAAGGAGACTGAGCCAGACAACTTGGTGAAGGACAATCACAGAAGAGAACAGAGAAGAAAACAAGAAAAAAGAGGGATTCCTGAAACTTCTACAGCTTTTTCTTGAAGAGAAAAGAACTGGTATGCCACAGGAGTCCAGGTCTCTTTTATCAGAACAAACTCAATCAGCATGAGGGAAAAGACTTAACCTCAGCAATAAAGATGTGAGTCCGCCAACCTTCTTGTCTGTTAACTCTTCCAAATCTGTTCTTGGCACTAGGCCCAATTTTCCTGTGTATTAAACAAAAAAAAAAAAAAGAAAAGAAAAGCCTTCTTTGTGTTACATAAGCATGAATGATGGTTGGCTGTTTTTTTGTTTGTTTGCTTGCTTGTTTTTTAAGGTTTTGGGGTTTCTTTTGCTTTGAGAAACTCCCAAACGCTTTTAAGGATGTTTTTTGTGGACGATCACGAAAGTCATAACAGATGAGACTTATGAAATCATTCATTCCATCCTCCTCCCAAAGGAAGAACACTCCTTGTAAGACACCACGTTTCCCAGGACTTTGCCCAACTTAGATTCAAAAGCCGAAAGTCGTAGGGGTTCCAATGATTCCCATGGGAAAATATGCAGCTTCACGCAGCCCACGGTCGGGCACATGGGTGGGGTGCGGTTCTGCTTATCTCCTCAGCTCAGAACCCAGATCAGGCCGTCTGCCTCAGGGCATCATTCACTATTCAAGCATGCACAAAACAAAGGTAACCCTCAGTCATCCTCCAGGGCCTGCCATAAAATCTAGCTTCCTTTCTAACCAAGTTATTAAGTAGTATATTTTAGGAATGACTCTGGTTAGTGGGACAATGTCTTTTACCAGCTAGTTGTTCTTCAAGGCACTCTTCTGAACAAGGTTAGCTGTCTAGCTAGCTGCCTCTGCGCTTCTCTAGCTTTTATTACAAACACAAGAAAACACATTTTACTGGCTATATAGATCTAATGATTTTGTTTCTTTTGTAATTCTATGTACTGTATTTGTGCTATTCCTCACCAAAACACACTAAATGCTGTTTCCCCGTTCACGTCTAATCATCTCCTTATGTACTTACCATATTCCTGTGCAGACCTTAATCACATGAAAAACAATTCAAATTCCTTAATGGCGGAAGAGGAAAATGCATTCCTATCGATACTGGATATCAACAAGCTCCCTAAGTGCTCTTGTACTGGACACAAGATGATATGTTTGTACAAGTCCAAAAAATAAAATAAAATAAAACTGCACCCAGACATGCCAGCAAACTAGCCTACTGATATAAGTGACTCTTATTAACATGGAATAAACAATATTCCTAAATCAGTCACATTTTTCTTAACTACTGTTTCCTGTTTTACTATTATAGCATCTAAATATCTTAATTGTGCTGAACCTTATTGTGCTGGACTTTGTCAAAATACAAATCACAAACAGTCTATAACCCTAAAAATATTTATGGACAGACAACTTTTATTGTTAGCACGGTCTTGTGAGATACAAAATAAACAGATCAAAGAAACATCGGGTGGGAAAACGCAACTGCCAAGTGAAAAAGAAGTGTTTTACCTGGTTTTCTGTATCCTGCCTAGACATGTTACAAAGCAGTAAGAGATAAAAATTCCACACTTCAATAAAAAGCTGGATCTGTCCTGAGACACCTGCAGTTCAATAAATGATCTGAAAGTAGGCATAAATCATTTGTAGGTAAAAAGAAAAATCAACTATTCCGAAAAGCCCTATCTGGAGTCAATTCTGAAGGGCTGCAGCAAGATCCTGCAATATTAAATGACATCTGACACAACAGCAAGTGAAAATCAATGTTGACAAATGCCAAGATATAACCTTCACCAAATAGTCACAATGATGAACAGCAGTTCACCTAGTAGCTGTTACTACTTAGGAAAAGAGATCTTGAAATCGGGGTAGAATTTCATCCTTCTGAAATCTCTACTCTCTACTCAGTAGAAGTTAAAAGATAGGAAAGTCCCTGGAATTAAGACATAAGCAGAGGAAGAGGACATATACTACAGATATATTACATATAAAAATGCAGAAAGAGTCAACAGGAATAAGTACAAATATGAAACAATATTCCACACAACAGAAGACTAAATGAGATACAACTTTTCATTTTAGGGAAAAAAAAAATAGCCTTGGAGGGTTATGATAGAAATCATGAATGATATTGAAGGAAAGACTTATAAAAGGTGGTGTAAAACTCAACAACAAATCCTTTTCAAGAGGACTGACTGGAGAAGATTTCAATAATCTTAGTTTACCAAGTGCCAGAAGCTTTGCTAGGAATTCTGAAACCCACCAGGAGAGCTGAGTGTATAAGCAGCATTCAGAGATAAGGCTGTAAGACCAGGAGTAAACAATTTCCACAGTGAAAGGAAGTCACCAATGTACCTTCATATCTGTGCACTTATTCATAAATAATTTGAATAAGGAGGTGAGGAGTGGAAAGACAAAGCCTTCTGATATCATGTTGTTCATTGAAGGGAAGAAAAAAGGTGTGGCTGAGAAGGATTGCAGGAAGACCTTCCAGTATTCAGGGCTCAATTACCCACGCTCATGCTGTACAATATGGGAGGCATCTTAATGGCTCTGGCACGGACCCTAACAGAGACCCACGCTCTTCTGAATCCTCGGTGAGATATTCCATGTCATCTGCAGCAGAAACAAACACCCACATACGGGCAACTGAATTGACCCCTCAGTGCCTGGCAATAAAATGATAGATGATTTTCAATACAGAGAGATGCAAAGCGATACAACTGGGGAAAAAAACAGCTCTATGTTACATGTAGAATAATGGTGGCTGTGCAGGTCGTTACACTTCAGGAGTGAGATCTCGGAATCTTAAAAGGTTTCAGCTCAATGCTCCACGGTGTTCAATAGCATACTGAATGTTACAAATATTTAGGAACACACTGAGAACATAGAGAGTAACTGTGCCACTTTATACATCCAACATATGTCCAGATCTTCAGCACTGTATGTTGTCCCTGTCCCATGATCTCAACCAGGATGGAGCAGAATTGGGAAAGTCCACAGAATAGCAGTAAACATCTTCCCTAGTGTCAGAAACATGTCAATAATTTGCCAGGACGGTGTCTCTGATGAAAGCAGTTTTATTCGCAATTGCAATGGCGGGCGTCCTGCAAGCAGGAGCGCGCCTGCAGAAACAGTTTCACATCTCTTATGCCCTACGACCCGACGCCCCCCTTCCTCCCCTGGTTCCTCATTGGCTGAGTACTTCAGGTTCACAAAACTACTCGACGCTAACTAAAGATGGAATTATGCTGACATACCTTCTTCTTAATACTTGCAGTCAGTAGTTTTCCACTGATTCAATTGACTATTGTCCATTCTCACAACCATGTTGCTATCTTAGCAGCCACCAAGGCCGAGCTTTCTGAGCACCTGCACTCGCAACCATGTTGCGATCCTAGCAATCACCAAGGCCAAGCCTGCACTCCCAGCACTGTTGCCGTGTCAGCAGGCACCGAGGCCTTGCTCTCCTGCACTCAGTTTTAACATACAGCAATATACATTGCACTTATTTTGTTAGTTAAAATACAAAACAACATTCTATTCCCACACTAGAAAGAACTGCAGCTGACTTGGACTTGCCAGTCTGCAAGAGAAGCCTTGTCAGACTGCAAGGGGATCTGATGGAGGCCTATAAAGCCATGACTGCCATAGGAAACATCAAACTGTTCCCTGTCCATTCCAAAGCAAGAAGCAGGGGTCATCAGGAGGCGTCAGGAAACGTCAGGTTGAAAGCACGGTGATTCTTCAAGCCTGCAGTTACACGAGGGAGCTCCCAGCTGCGGGGGGCTGTGTGCCCACAGGCTGCAGAGGGCCAGCAGACAGCGCCCGGAGGGTGCACACTAGGAGGCCCACACTGCTGGTTCGTTATGAAACAATGAGCCGCTACCCGACAGCCATCCACGTGTTCCAGCTCAACTAAAGAGCAGTGTGGCAAGAAGGAGCACGGCTGCTGATGGTTTTTCTCCATTTCACCTCAGGTGCAGTTATTTTTGCTAGAAGCGTGTGAAAGCAGGCGCAGCTGATCTCAGAGAAGCGCAGCTCAGCTCAGCTCCACGCCACAAACTTCCTCACATGCCTCTTTCACAACAACGCGGGCTGCTGTGGAACACATAGCTCCGGAGGTACCGCTACGGGCACTGGGTGCCACGAACGATCCTCGGTAACACAAAAAACCCATAAGATCACCGTGCGAATGGGTCACCCGCACCACCCCGCACCAACTGGGACAACGTCTAGCCGCCCCCACCTCCCCTGAGCGCCCCGCGCCCCAAGATGGCGCCCCGCCCGCACCCACAATGCTCCGCGGGCGGCCGCGCTTCCGGGTGCGGGCCCTGGAGGGCGGCGGGCCCGGCGCGACGGAGGGGCTGCGGGCGGGGCGCGGAGCGGAGCGGGGCTCGCCGGGCGGATGTGAGCGGAGGGACGGAGGAGCGGGCGGACGGAGGAGCGGAGGGAGCCGCGCGCTCGGACCATGAGGCTCCGGCTGTGGCTGGTCCCTGCTCTGGTGCTGCTGTGGGGGCCGAGCGGGCTGGAGGCGCTGGGGCGGCCGCCGCGCCGGCAGCGCTACGGTAAGGGGCGGGGCGGTACCATGGCGGCCGCGGGGGGGGGGGGAGAGACCATCGCTGCGGGCGGGGGGGGGGCCCCCCCGGCCGGGGGCGGCG
>WBMW01000973.1:69002-79703 GCA_013396635.1 Penelope pileata
CTGCGCCTCGGGCCGTCAGACCGCGTGTCTTGTAAGGGACGCGCGCGTTACAGGCTTGTGTGGTCCTTGTCTGATTCTTGTGCGCGCTTGGCCTCCTACCACCGTGCCTGGGCTGCGAGCTCCCCGGTTCTGCTCAGGGAAATGTGCAGGAGGGAATGCCTTCTTCTGTTTGTGTCTGAGCTTTGGCTGTTGGGTTCTGTCGCCAGAAGCAGCGAATATGGAACAATTACCCATTTCCTCCACACTGTTACTGACTTACAGGCATTTACAATCGGTCACCTTTGTCATTTTTCTTTAAAGTTGGATAATTTTGGTCTATGTCATAATTCTTAGTATGGGAAAAAGTTCACAACTTCATTGGTCTCTGTTACGCTTGTGTACACACCTCCTGTGGGCTCTGGGTCTTTATTTGAGATGTACGACTAGAACATGTGTGACCAGGACACGCATTTCATCCTTTCAGAAAGTTAATAAATAGGCACTGGTTCCGTGAAGAGGTGCTATAGACCATTCACTGCCATCTTAGTTATCACAGAACGGTTTGGGTTGGAAGGGACCTTAGAGATCATCTTGTTCCAGCCCCCCTGCCATGGGCAAGGACGCCTCCCACTAGACCAGGTTGCCCAAAGCCCCATCCAGCCTGGCTTTGAACACTTCTAGGGAGGGGGCATGCACAACTTCTCTGGGCAACCTGTTCCAGTGTCTCACCACCCTCACAGTGAAGAATTTCCTCCTTATATCTAGTCTAAATCTACCCTCTTTCAGTTTATAACCGTTACCCCTTGTCCTGTCATTATCTGTCCTTGTAAAAAGCCCCTCCCCAGCTTTCCTGTAGGCCCCTTCAGGTCCTGGAAGGCTGCTATCAGGTCCCCCCGTAGCCTTCTCTTCTCCAGGCTGAACAGCCCCAACTCTCTCAGCCTGTCCTCGTAGGAGAGGTGCTCCAGCCTCTGCAGGTCTGGTGCTTCACAGTGTTGCTGTTCTCAGTTTGCCAGCGAAGCTGAGCGTGTTGCTGCTCGGCCCCTCGGTGCCTGGAGTGCTCCTGGAGGGTGGTGCTGCCCGTGCACCTTGCAGGTCGTTGGAGCAGGACCATGGGCGCCATATTGGCGTTTCAGGGTTTGGTTCTGGACCAGTTTAATCTTTTCAGTGCTTCATAACTATTGGGTTAATACATCCATGTGCTGTTCACTTATTGGTAATTTTAGTGGCTTGTTCTAGAGCCCCTTTTCCTGAGTCTTTAACTGGAGGCAGTTCTTTTGGTTCATCCTAACAAGACAAACTTTTAGTCTCCTCTGTAGTAAATGCATAAATGAATTATTCTTCTGGTTTTTTGGTGCTGTCCTTCAGCGTCCATTCTTGGGGTCATCTTTGCAGCTTAGTTGTTTTACAGGCCCCTTGGGTTATTCATCGGGGTTGTTCCTTTTGATGACAATAAAAGCTACTTCAGGTATTAGCTTTATGCCTTTGACAAGCTGCTCTTCAGAATCTCTTCACCTACTTTACTGTGATTTTATGTTCATCTTTCGGTGGAGTTCTGCTTCCCTAGCCTTACACAGCTCTGTTTTCTGAAATGTCATCTTTTCCTTCTAATAACATCTGCTCCGTTCTGTTTAACCACAGGGGCTGGGTTTTCTGAATTGAAACAATTCAGATCTCTGACAAGCACTCTCTTTCATGAAGTTTTCTCAGTTGTCATGTTAGAGTTAAGAACTTCCTTGCTCATCTCTTTCAAAGCTCTTTTTTTTTCAGCGAGGAAAAATGATTGTTTAGTGAAAACCAAATTTGACAAAGAATAGAATAAGTAGATGAAAAAGACTTGCATCCTTTCCTAGCATTTTTCAGCTGAAAGAATCCTAGGGTGTGGTGCTCCAGCAGTTTAAACTGATCTAAACTGGGACTGTCACAATCCTGCTTTCTGATCCCTTCCTCATTTTTGTGAACACATGTGTGGAGCTGAGCTGCCTGGAAGCTGATGGCCATCGTTCGGTAAGAGGCAGGGTGTTGCTGTTGGGGTGGCTTATGTCCTGGTCTCGCTGACACCGTGACTGACCGGGCACCCACCCTGTGTGTGTGGGTGGGGAGAGGCTGTGCACAGGGTGGGAGTTGGAGGTGGGATGGTGTCAGCCTCAGTTTGAGTTGCCTCTGTGCTGCCTGGAAGTGGTGCTGGTTTTTATAACATGGGCAGCAGGGATTCATTTCTGGGCTCACCACAATCACTGTGTGCGGTTTTGGGTACTACGGTATAAGAAGGATGTAAAGCTGTTAGAGGGCGTCCAAAGGAGGGCTACAAAGATGGTGAAGGGTCTGGAGGACAAGATGTGTGAGGAGCTGCTGAGGTCCCTTGGTTTGCTCAGCCCAGAGCAGAGGAGGCTGAGGGGAGGCCTCATGGCGGCCTACAGCTTCCTCACAGGGGAGCGGAGGGGCAGCGCTGAGCTCTGCTCTCTGGGGACAGCGACAGGGCCTGAGGGAACGGCATGGAGCTGTGTCAGGGGAGGGCCAGGGGGGGTTAGGAAAAGGCTGTGCCCCAGAGGGCGGTGGGCATGGCACTGCTGCCCAGGGCAGTGGGCACGGCCCCACGCTGCCGGAGTTCAGGGAGCATTTGGACGCTGCTCTCAGACACAGGGTTCGGATTTTGGGTGGTGCTGTGTGGAGCCAGGGGTTGGACTCTGTGATCCTTGTGTGTCCCTGCCAACTTGGGATATTCTGTGATTCTCTACTTGTCAATACAGTGACCTACTATAGTTTTGCCTTTGAAAGATTAACGTCAGCTCTCTTAATTTTTTTCCGTCAGTTGTCCTTTATCTCTGAAGATAAGCTTTTATAACTGTTAAATATTTATGCTGTTTGTTGGAGCTCACACATATCTGAATGATAACGGGACTTAATGCACTTGTAAAGAACAGCAATGCAAATACCCAGCTTCAGTGTTGTTGAATGTTTTGCGGTATCTGAACTGCTTCAATCTGTTCTACAGCTCAGTGCAAAGCAGTCTGTACCCAGGATTGCCCAGAATATAGCCTAACTATATGTAAAATTCATCTTAATCTAACGCTACTTGCTTTCACTGGGACCTTTTACCACAAAGTAGGCAGGGAATTGGAGGAAGTACAGTAGTGAGGAAGTACAATAGCTGTTACTGCCTTGGGCAGGTAACATGCTTTGAATCACTTGTGCAATATCAATAATGGATTGTGGGGCAGATAGCCCGTCCTTGAATTGTTTTATCTCCATACTTCCCAGATACCACACAGAGCTCAGACTGCATCAAAGTAGTGACCAACTGAAATAATTCAGTACAAACCTACATAATACACATCAGTAGACGAGAATTTACAGATTGTTGAATGAAATAAAATGGTAGTGGTATTGATGGATAAACTGGGGGAGCCGAGTGATGCAGAAGGCAGCATAAAGTCATCCACAGTCAGTTCTGAGTTACACATCACGCTCGGTGTGACAAAACACAGGAAGTCCTTAAAGCCAAGAGCATAACCATCTGCAGAGGAGTGAGGGGGCTGGAAGTTTACCTCATTGTCAGGAGTGTGCAGTGAGATAATTAATGACAAAATCCTTATGCAAGATTAAACTTTGTCCTTCTGGACTGAAGTGTGTGTGTTGGAGACTAGGGCAAGACAAGGTAAGGGGCAAATAACGTAAGTAATTCTGCTACCATGGTCTGCCATTCTCTTACTGTTTCTTATCCTATTTTAATATCCTCTAAAGCAAAACAGTTGTTTTGGTTTGAGCTGGCTTAGCAGTTTCACTCCAAAAGCTGAAGTTTGGGTGTGCCACTGACAGAGTGCCATGTGGAGGAGCATCCAAGAACACGCAGCCCAGAAGCGGTGCCTTGCAGTGTGTGAGACCAGCCCAGGGTGCTGTGGGATTATTTCAGTCACTGCAGAAATCTGTAGACGCAGTGGTTTCCATAGGCAGCATTACAGGCTGTAATAAGCCAGTAAAGGTACGGTCTCCTGTGCGCTTGTCTCCCGTAAAGCAGCAAATGCTTCACGTAGACACGGCCTGCCTTACTGAACGTAAATCATCAGTGTGATTTTTGTGCTGTGCACTGGTAGTTGTTCTGTAGAGGTACTTAACTGTGGCTGTTTCACCCTGATGGGCTGCTAACTCCACAGCTGCTCTCTCACTCCCCTGCCTCAAAGGAAGAGGGGAAGAAAATAGGCTGAAAAAGAGCTTAAGGGCTGAGGTAAGGATGGGGAGATGATTGATTCCTGACACAGGCGAAACAGTCTCAGTGTAGGGAGAGTATTAAATTTATTGCTTGTTTCTAACAGATTAGAGCAGTGAGAACTAAAAACGTGTTTCCCCCCCATATCCAGGGGAAGGAGGAATGGGGGCTGCAGTCAGTCCATAATTCTTTGTCCTGCCACTTCTCCGTGGTCACTCTGCCCCTGCTCCGTGTGGTGTCCTTCCCCAGCTGGTCCCACCTGGGCTTCCCATAGGCTGCAGCTCTCCAGGCACTGCTCCAACACAGCTCCATACCACAGGGCCCACCCTCCAGGCACTGCTCCAGCATGGGGCCCCACGGGCAGCAGCTCCCCCCACCTCCTGCCCCACCACGGGCTCCTCTCCATGGCTGCAGCTCCGGCCTGGGGCTGCTCCTGNGCAGTGCTGGGCTCTGCTCACAGAGGCCACCCCTGCAGCCCCCGCTACCAGCACCTTGCTGTGTAGGCCCTATACATCAGTATGCAGGCGTTACTTTCTCTGGCTTGTTTTGTCACGTTTGTGTGAATCAGTCAATGTTTCAATTTCCAGCTGAAAAAAAAATATGATACAAGTGTGATTTCTCAGAGGAGCTCTTAAAGTCAGCGAAGTGAAGAACATCAGCGCTACATTCAGTCCTAATTGTTGTGAACTGTCTTTAACTATGGCAGGATTTCTGTAATGAGAACATAACCATGTGGTTGGTGTGACTTTGGCTTTGGTCTGGCCTGTAAGCAGCCAAAAGTAAAATGCCTCTCTGCATTCAAGATTTTTCTTTGTAGTGTTATTTTTTTTTCCCACAGTAAAAACTGACAGTTTCGGTGCTGCCGTTGATGGCTGATAGCAGTGACTCATATCAGTTTCACTCTTTGACTGCTGTGGGATTTTGTGTGTGCCAAACCCCAGCGCTGCTCTGCAGTTACAAGGGGCGAGCGAGGAAACGTGGCCAGCCCAGTGCTCAGTGCCCCTGGCTGAACTCTGCGAAGGTACACCAGGATTTAATTATGCATTCAGTAGTCGGTAGAGATTTGTATCGGAGAGAAAAGTTTATATTTAACATTGCTATAAATAGGTTCTTTTTTTTTAATTATTACTTTTTCCCCACCAATTTTTTTTTTTAATAAACTGCAGGAGTTTGCCTGTTTCCTGGGTCGATCGAGGGACATCCTTTGTTAAAGTAGCCTGGCTCTTGGTTAACTTGCTCGTTTTGGGGATTTCCTGCAATCCTCTGGATACCAGTGGTTCTGATGGTCTTCCTGATGTGTCATTCTTGCAGATGTATGTGACCATACTGCTTGTCAGCCTGCAACTCGCTCACTTTTTAGCCCATGTTTGTGTGATTCATGCCTTTATCTCTGATCACAGAATCACAGAATTGCAGGGGTTGGAAGGGACCTCGAGAGATCATCGAGTCCAACCCCCTGCCAGAGCAGGTTCCCTACAGCAGGTTGCACAGGTAGGCGTCCAGGCGGGTCTTGAATATCTCCAGGGAAGGAGACTCCACAACCTCCCTGGGCAGCCTGTTCCAGTGCTCCGTCACCCGCACCGTGAAGAAGTTCTTCCGCATGTTGGTGTGGAACTTCCTGTGCTCCAGCTTAAGGCCATTGCCCCTAGTCCTGTCCCCACTGACCACTGAAAAGAGGTTCCCCACCTCCATTTGCCTCCCGCAACGAAGATACTTATAAACATGGATCAGGTCCCCTCTCAGCCTTCTTTTCTCCAGGCTGAACAGACCCAGCTTACTGAGCCTCTCCTCATAGGGGAGATGCTCCAGGCCCTTTGTCATCTTTGTGGCCCACATTTTCCCTAGGCTTCCTCTTACTATTGACATACTTAAAAAACCCCTTCTTACTATCCTTTATCTCCTTTGCCAATTTAAACTCCAATTGGGCTTTGGCCTTTCTTGTCATATCCCTGCAGTCCTCACAACATTCCTATACTCCTCCCAAGAGGACAGGCCCTTTTTCCACATTTCATGGACCTTCTTCTCTTTGATCTTGCCCATGAGCTCCTTGCTCATCCACGGCGGTCTCTTGCCACCCTTCCCTGATTTTCTGCTCTTAGGGATGCACCTAAGATCACACCTAGAACACCTAGATCACAGTATCTATCCTTGTCTTCCTGGGCTGCTTTTAGTATGCATTATTCGTCCTTTTTTATCCTCCTCAAATCTGCATTTTAACTTACATAGGTGGATGGTATGGGGGTTGAGAGGGGAAGGAGGATCTGCTCTGCACTGCAGCAGCCGGCCCCGCAGTTAATGAGATGTTGAGCAAGTACTTGGTAACCCCTGCATTCCCTGGCTTTGTTTTTCATCTTTCACATTTTTGCTGAGACCATCAAGCTCTGCCCCTCATTGCTAATGATGTGCCATGAATTTTGGAAGGCCACATCCGAGCAAGTGCGAAGTCCTATCCAAAAAGAGAAGCGTAGTCAGATGGGGAGAATGGGATTGATCTTACCATGCTACCCAGACAGTAATTAGTATCTGCCTAAAATCAGCCTCGCTCCATTTTTTTTTCCCTTGGGAAACAGCAGGATTTTGTGGTGTGTAAACTCAGTAGTGAGACTTGACAGTTTTTGGAGAGCCAGATTCATGATCTCTTTCCAGAGAAGACTACATCCTGTGACTTGGCTCTTCTTGTCTGCAGGATGTATGAAAACATGTGATTTGGGGTTTTTTCTGAGCATCGTGTCACGTGTTGCTGTTCTGGTTTAAGATGAGACAGCTGTATTGCCCTTGTTTCACTTGGAATGTGAGGATGTCAGTTCAGGGGGCTTCCTTATTTTTGTAATGAATTTGAACAGTCATTGCAATTTTTTTCCTCCAAAGAAGTTCTGCATGCTTTCACACGTGAGACAGATTGAGCTACTGAAGCCAACAGATGAAACAGGAAAAAAATGTTCCTCCTTCCTGGCTTCCATTTGAGAGGTGTGTAGTGAAGCAGAAAGTTTTGGAGGTTGGAAGCTTGTGAGGTAACATGCAGAAGCCTGGGAATGGCTGTATTCAAAATAACCGGGAATAGCAGCTCCATTAATAGCAGCTCTGTTCATCGTAATGGTTTCTGCCAAATAAAATCTGCACGTTTAAGGAAACATACTGCCCAGCAACAGATGAATATTTTTACTGTAATGAAAAAGGTACAGCTATATGAACAAGTTTTTCCTGAGATGAGCTATGAGGGTGTTCTGTAGGCTGCTAGCCTTCCCGTGGTATCCATTGCTGGGCGCTTCTGCAAGTGTCCTGTGTGCAGGGCAGCTCGGGCTGCAGCGGGAGCAGCCCGTGTCACGGCTGGGAGGCGGCAGCTCTGCTGCCTCCTTGCACAGCCCTCGTGCTGCGAGGTAAGCGCACCCCGAGGCTTCGTCTGCGCCGCGCGGTGACGGAGCTCAGGCTCCTGGTTTCTGATGTGGTTTAGCAGCTCTGGTGCAGTTGGGATGGATTCAGAAACATGCCTTTTCGGCACTGCTGACGTGGCCGGGCAGTCTTCTGACGAGTTTGTCCAGAAATGTGTTTTGCCAGCGGAAGCCTCCATCGTGCTGTTTTATAAGCCGGCTGACATGTACTGAGTTCTTGAGCCTGTTTCTCACACAAGTGCTGCTCACATACGCTCAGTGAGCAGATCAGCAGGCGTTTGGTGGAAACGAGTGATTTATCGAAACCATTAGGAGCGTGCATGGGCTCTTTCACATGGGATGAGAGCGCTTCAGTTCCTTTTGTTTCTGTCTGGCAGTGGCTCTGTACCAGATGTACCGGAGGAAGATGTAACAGCACATGTAACAAATGGCTGTGGAACAGCTTTCCCACAGATGGATCTCCTCACAGAATCACAGACGGGTTTGGGCTGGAAGGAACCCCAGAGCCCCCCCCCAGCCCCACCTGTGCCGTGGGCAGGGCTGCCCCCCCCAGCTCAGCTGCCCAGGGCCCACCCAGCCTGGCCCTGAGTGCCTGCAGGGATGGGGCACCCACAGCTCTCTGGCAGCTGTGCCAGGGCCTCACCGCCCTCTGGTAAAGAATTTCCTCCTCACATCCAACCTCTTTCAGTGTAAAACCATTCCCCCTCATTCTATCACTATCTGCCCATGCCAGAAGTCTGACCAGATCTTACCTCAAGTGTGAGGGCAGCTGTCGTAGGCGGGGAGCTGGAGACTTGGCTTAGCTCTTACGGTCAAGGCTGGAAAGACTCCAGGTCTGTTTCCTGGACCAAATGATGACTGTGAATTATATCTGAAGTGGCTCTATTTGCTTACTTTAATTCAAATATTTTTGTGTGTGGAGAAGAATGGCATTGGATGGTTTGATGAAGAATATGGAGCCCTTCAACCATTGAGTCATTGCCCAGCTGAATCAGAAAAGTTATTAGTGAGCTGCTCACCAGCTTTTGGGAGTGTTTGGCACCTGTTGGAAATCAGCTGAAGCTCAGTGCCACACAAAATTACAGGCAAGAGCCTTGTTTTCAGGCTTGGAGATCCCAGGGATTTGACAGTCATGCAGCAAAGCGTTCTCTGTGCTCGCTCCCGGGCTGCTGTCTCCTCACTTGTCACCCCACCCTGCTGCCTTTCCGCACAAGATTTATTTCTGGTTTTATTCCTTTTGGGATGGTTGGAGGAAAATAATAGCTGTAATAATTCCTGCAAGCTCCTCTGATGCTCTTGTGGTCACTTCAAATTCCTGAAGGTAAAGTTTTGAAACGCTGCTGGTTCTTCTTTTCTAACTAGAGACATTTTCTATCATCAGATGACTTTGAAGAGGGTTATTTTAAGATATTAACTATATCTTTTCATTTAAAACTTTGTATTTCCAGATAAGCGTAACCTTTACGTAAATAATGCAATTCAAAGGAATGCTTATGAAATAACTGACTTGCCTCATTTACTTTGTGCTTTCAGGGCAGTAGATTGAGCATGAGATCATGGGAATTCACTGTTCTGCTTATGAAAGCCAGGGTGGTTGGAGGAAGATGCTGTGGGTATTTGAATTGGTAGCTGAATGCTTGAAGAGAAACCTCTTCTTTTAAAATATATGCTGTGGCTTCCAATTCCACTGAACTGTTGCCCAGCACATTCTTGAGCTCTTTGCTGATGGAGTAGTCTGAAGCAATGCACGTCGGCCCGTAGTTCTAGAGGATACTTTCCTGTGTTAAATGGTAAAGTTTGGGGGCGGGCACTTAGCCCTAAAATGGGGTGAAAGAGAAGGAGGAAACAATTGTTGAGTTCAAAGTTGTGAGCAGGTGAAAAATCACAGCTGTGGATTTATTTTGAGGATTTTGGATTGTCGTCTTTGTCACTGCTGTTCTTCTCCCGTTTCTCTTACAAACTCAGATGCCTTCAGTGTGCATTTTGGGTTGTTGCCCTGGGAGAGAAGGTGTGATGGGGTGAAGGCAGGCTATTATAAAATGATAATAAAGTAAATATTGGGGTATTGTGCAGAAAGCAAGGTGTCCCTCCCCAAAAAGAGAGGAATGCAGAAATCTAGGAGGGGATGGAAGGGAAGGAATCACAGGAAAGTGGTTTGGGAAAACCTGAGTCAGTTCAGTGCTGTTGAAGCCCATAGGGACAAACTCTTGGACCACAGTGAGGATAACGAAGCAGGAGTGCCAGGCTCAAAAAAAAGTGAACCCTGGGACTGCTGTGGCTCCCATCCACCGACTGCTGTACAGCTGCACTCTGTACAGTGCTGTCTGTTGTTTAAAATGACAACACTTCATCTTTTATGTTTAATAAACCATGAACATGGTTCACAGTATAAAACTTCTAACAGGAAAAACTTGGGTTTGCGTGTCACGAATCTGTTTTTTCCACATCAGTCTGATACCTGAATTAGCTGACAGATTTATGTCTAGCAGCAGCATGTCTTAGAAGCTAATTACGTGTCACAAGTCAAATCAAAAGCAAACAAATTTAGGAAGGGCAAGAGGAAATGTTAACGAGTGCATTCTTGTTTCGGTGTCCCAGGAGCGAGGAGTGCCCTGTGTTTCAGCTGTTACTCTAACAGAACCTCTTACTCATCGCAGCCACTCCGTAGGGCTTGTTCTCGCCCCGTGCTGAGGCGGAGTGGGACTTCTGAGGTTCTCTTTGCCTAGCAAATAAAACCCTTAATTTCTTTAGCAGACTTCCCAGGTCACAGAACTGAGACACAAGTTGTTTTGCTGGCAGGGTGGCAGCTGCATCTTGCTCTTTGCCATGCCTTTCCCCTGGTTGTGGGGCTGTGCTTTGCAGGCAGGGGTGGAAAGCAGCAGCGGTGGTTGTGTTGTGCTGCAGGGGCTGTGCCCCTCGGGCAGACCTTGTGCCTGGCAGCTCCCTGGGCATGTCCCCAAGCAGCACGGCACAGGGGCACCGCACCTCCAGGTTTAATTAAAAAGAATGTAGGACTAGAATTTTTTCATAATTGATTCTCCCTGCCTGCCCCTACCCTCCTCCCAGGCAGGTCTGTTTGAGAGAAGGTGCCGTACCATAAGCAAGGAGTCACAATGTCCATCCTCTGAC
>WBMW01000973.1:79765-127598 GCA_013396635.1 Penelope pileata
TTGCCTAGGTATTTCTCCCCACTAGCTGTGGTGAAGCAGCTCTGCAGCAAGCAGGAGATGCGGGCACTTCCTGACGTGCAGCACCCAGGCACACAGGAGGGGAAAGCACCTCAGAGGGAGGTGATGGAAACTGGCTTTTGCATGTAACCCGAAATGCTCAGTAATCGATTGCAGGTGCTCTCGACCCGTGGGTTGTAAACAGAAATCAGGAAATTGCAACTGTGCTGCCCTTCCTGTGTTGCTTAATGGCAGGGAGGGGCCGCATGCTACAGAGCAGCCTGGGAGCTGTGGCCTGGTGGCCTCTGGTGTAAGAACATGCAGGTGGCTCGGCTGGGGGGGACNCACCCACAGCTCTCTGGCAGCTGTGCCGGGGCCTCACCGCCCTCTCAGTGAAGAATTTCTTCCTCATACCTAATCTAAATCTCCCCTCTTCAGTTTAAAAGCGTTCCCCCTTGTCCTGTCACTATTAGACCATGGCACACAAGGCAGTAAAACTCAGCACTCTGATAGCTGCTCACTTTCAAGTCCAATAAAATGCATGAGGTTATGTGGCTGGGTGGTGTAAGGCAAAGATTTGGGGCTCTGAGGAGGTGCAAGGCCATCTTTTGTTAATAAAAGTCTACCTCAGGAGCTGCTATATCTGGTTTGTCTTCCTTACACTGTGAAGCACAACTGGAGATGGAGGAAAAGGTGTTTTTTAAAAAGTTAAGAATGAATGGCTGAGCACTTCTGCCTCTTGTAATTCATGGCTGGCTCCTCGCTTGGAGCAGGGGAGGAAAATGGTGAACGTGAGTGCCCAGGTGTGGGAGTAGCGGCCTCTGTGTAAGGGTGCAAATAGCAAGGAATTGGTTGTCACCTGTGGAAGCAAAGGTCCCATTTTGGGTGCTCCAGAAAGAAGTGCAGGTCATTGTGTCTGGCAAGGGAGCACCGGAGGCCTTATCAACTGGGGTGAACGCTGGTTGCCAGAGGTGCTTGTATGCTTGTTAAATTTGCAAACCTCTGCTTAATATTGACTTGGGATTTGTAATTTGTGCACGATTTTCATGCCCTTTGTCTCCCTCCTCTGATGAAGTTCTGCATGATAAGGGACTGGGGAACAGTGAGATGCCTCGTGGGGTGCCTGGCTAGTTGTTTCTGATGGATGAAGCTATGCAGCCACCTATTTTCTGGCTCCTGTTGGACAGAAGGGTAATAAGCGCAGTCCTGACCTGCTGTGAGTTTGGTAGAAGTTTCCTTGGTTAAATTATTTTCTTCCTCAGATGTGATGGGGAACAGCAGGTGAAGATGGGAAGCTATTCATCCTGGAGCAATGGGAAGTGTTCTCTTCTGCTTGCTTTCCAGGAGGGCATGAGCTCTGCATGACCGTAGCAGTAAAAATGATCGCTTAGTTGCTCTGAAAGTGCTCTAAGAAGTCACCCAAATCCTGTTTCTCTGATCACGTCTTGTTTCACGCTATGATTCCTACTTGACTCCACAAAATGTACCTTTACGGAAATGTACAATGGTTATCCTAAAATTAGAGCAAGCTGTGATCCTGCTATAGCAGGCTCTAGTTTGCTGTTTGATGTGTGCGTTTGTGAAAGAGCCTCTTGAAGCTGTAAAACTTTCCCTGTTGTTTTTCCAGACGCAGTAGAATCCATGCTCTCAGACTATGACATCCTGTCTCAGTCCAGTATCCAGCAGCACTCCCTGAAGAAGAGAGACCTCCAGCCTGAGACACATGTAGAGAGGCTCTTAAGTTTTTCAGCCCTGCAAAGGTAATTAAATCATCAGCAATGAAATAACGTAATATTGTCCTCCAGTTTGTGGTGAAAAATACAGAGTTCCAAACCCAGAAATAGTTACTGTGTTTCTGTCACGATTGGCCAGTTCTTGCGAGTTAGTGATCTGCATGGCTGTGTGAATGGCTTCAGAGAGAGTCAGAGGAAACAGGAAAATAAGTCAAGGTTCATTGTATCTTGACTTCAAGAATTCAAGGAATTTCTGTTCCTTGAAATGGCAGTGATCTAAGTTTTCTCTTGCTTTTTTCATAGATCTAGTTTCATGTAGGTTCATGTAGACTCTCACTGATGGGGATGGGTTCCACTTTTACATCATCTTAGCAACGCTGTCAAACTTGATTGTCTTCTGCTTCCTGAAAATCTGTGCCTTCAGTCTGGAGAGTGTGTGTGTTGTATTGCCTGAGAGATTTTTTTCGTGATGGTGTAGTCCTCTTCATGCCCTGCATTAATTCTGCATTCAGTAAAACTGCTTTTCACAAGATGTGAATTACAAACAACGGTGAAGGGGGAAGGAGAGAGAAAGAAAGCAGGCATGATGGTTTCAGGGATGTTATTCAGCCCGTCAGAAAGTCCCTTACAGGTATTTGAGTGTAAAATTATGAATCTGCAGTAGGGGAGAGAGGTGAGAATAACACTTTGTGTTAATGAGTGCAGGTCGGTTTTGTTCCTCTCATGTCTTTTGTATGCAGTTTTTTTTTTGTGCCTTCACCCAGCTGTCATCTACACTTACAGCTGTCAGCAAGTTGTGCATCTTTTTTCTCTAAATGTTTGGGGTATAATTTTTAAGCAGCAACCCTAAAAGGTTAACAGGGTGAAATGTCTGGCTGTCCCTGCCTCGTGTACCCTGACTTCCTGGTGAGGTTCCACAGCAACCAATAGTCTGCAGTACTGCCAGTGATGACTACAAAATAATTGCAGAGGGGCATGGCAAAAATCTTTGACCCAAAGCCCACATGAGCCAAAAGCCCATGTGGTTCCTTACAGAGATGATCTCCACTTTTTGAGTGTCCGGGTTTTGGCTGGAATAGAGTTAAGAAAATGTGCAATTAAACCACAGCATTGTGATAGCCTTGAGTTTTGGGGGCACTGTCATAAATATCTACATAGTTCAGACTTCTGCTTATGGTCTTCTGATAGTATTATTTTAGTAAACAAGAGCTTTGAGGTCTTTTAACTTTAAAATAGATGAACAAATTCCCTTACCTAATGTTCTTTTAGTCAGATATTTTATGTGTATGGAGAAGGTGCATCATGAGCATCATGTTTTGTTTTGTTTTTTTTAATTTAACATCTTTAACGCTTTAAAAATGCTCTGTAGAGTACTGATGATTTACAGTTATGAGTTACATACTGTATGTTTTTATAGTTTGCTTATCAGAGTTAATGCTTCCTAACTGCTTTTGGACCTTCGGTAAAACAGAAACTGTTTCTGTCGTGTCTATGGTTTGCTTAAAAATAAATGGAAGTAAATTCTTTTACAGGCACTTTAAATTATACTTAACTGCAACTGCTGAACACTTTTCAGAAAAATTTCAAGCATTAATTGTGGATGGTGAAGGCAAGGAAAAGGAGTATCGCGTTCAATGGCAAGACTTTTTCACTGGACATGTCGTTGGTTAGTATGGACTGTGTGTCAGTGCTGAGAAAGCACAGCTGTGCCTGAGTCTCTTGGCCACAGTGAATGGTATATTGCATTCATTTTCATCAAATATGGTTGGGATGAATAATTAAACTTCGTTCTCATGCCCCTCAGGTTTTCTGATGGTTTGGGTTTTCTTCCTCGTTTTTTGTTTTTTAAGCTGTTGCACCAAGCTTCTGAGATTGGACTTTTCCATTTAGCTTGGCAGCATGTGGAGATATAATTTGTACAGGCAGTGGCTTGTGATTTTGTGTGCAATTTTGTGTGCTTATTTTTGAAGATGATAATGGAATCTTTAATTCCATCTGGAATGTGGGATTTAAAAGTTTCTTGTCACAGAAAGCAAGGCCCAGGTAGTGGTGGTGCAGTGTTGCCCAGACTGTTGCATTAAACCACTTTAACGGGATTCTTTGGAGGCTTTCCTGGAAAGATGGGGGGTGTCTTGCTCCGCTTCAGTTTAGCATTAACGCTTCTGCTAAGTTGTTTTGATTTTTATGTTGCCTTTGTGATGTGGTGGAAGTCTTTTCCACTGGAATGCACACTGATGCTGTGAAATTGCTGGCTGGTAATGGTGAGATGCAGACTGCTTTTGTTGGCAGAACAATCCTGTGTCCTCCTACTAATCCACAAGGCCTTCTCAACAACACCCGAAAACTATCAATTAAATCCAAGTCTTAATGCCTGTGACCATTGGGAAGTCAAGATTGAGGAGGGAGGGAGTGCTGGTTCATGTGTTTGTTTTTTTTTTCTTTTTGTTCTTTTATTTCCCACCTTCCGGAGTGTTCTCCAGAGACTGAAGAGGTTCATCTGTCTTGGAGTTTAAAATAATAACAATAATAAATCAGTATCTTTGTAGAATCAGTGATGTTTTTGTAGGAATGCATGCAAATAGAGCTGACGTGTTTTTTTAAATCTTTGTATTAAAGGGGAGCATGATTCCAAGGTTGTGGCACATATTGGGGATGAAGACTTTACAGTAAGAATCAATACGGATGGAGAAGAATACAACATAGAGGTATGCCTTACTGTTAAAGCAATATTCAAAAAACTCTTTTTCCTGTGGGTGTTTCTACTTCTAACTAGTCACAGTGACACTTCTGTAGCTCAGAATAGACGTGGTGGTGGTGGTGGTGTTTGTTTTCGGGTGAGTAGGGAGGTGGAATTAAAATGTAAAACCAGTTTGACTTCAGTAAGTGTTGAATTTTATTAGTGAGTGCCATTCTGTGACATTTGCCTGTTTTAGATACATCAGAGAGGAGATAGATCTTAAACAGGAAAAGGTTTGAGAAACAGAAATGGGTAACATTGGTAATTAGTGGTGATCATATCCTTTAGAAGAGCAAACAGTGCAGCCTTCTGAGCGGAGCTGAGGTTTGTCAAGCTTTCCAAAATCTTGCCTTTGCTATGTCTTGAAATTTTTCCCATTCTTTGAGCTTTGTTTAAAAGTCTGCTTTTTCCCCGTTCCCTTGTTTCTGTTTTTCACCATTTTCATTGTGTTATTTTAAACTACTCATTTTAAAAAAATTCAGCAAATATATAATTAAAGACTACCCTAATTACTTGTTCAGAGCAATGTATTCCCAGACACAAGCTGTGTTAAAATGGCTGAATAACAGTAATTATGGCTAAGTGTTATATGGATATTGTAATTGTCTCCTAACCCAAGGATATTCGGAATTATAGGTAAGCCTGAGAAATCTGGTCCTATGAAAGTAAAAAACGTGATTAGAAGACCCAAACCACTCTACTTGTGCTTTACATCGAGAGCATACAGTAGCTGTTTGATCATGGTATAAAGCATTTCTAGAGTTGTGGTCTAAGAATCATGTGAGCATATCTCGGTTTTCCATGTAGCTCCTTACTGGCTGTGTCTGCACAGCTAAACACAGGTAGGCACTGAGGCCACGGCTTGTCCACACATCCCCCGCTTTGAGCCATCATCCACGTGTGGTCAGAGCTGGTAGGTGCTAGAGACCATTCCCAAAAGGCAGTATGGATAAGGCTGTCCTACCGTTGCCTTCCTTTACTTCCATGGTCTGCACTGCTGGGAAAAGCAGTGAACCTTCATATAAATCCCTGGTGCCGTCCTGCCTTGCCCTGGGATGTGGGATGTTTGCCCATGGTTTCACAGCTCACTGAATTGTCTAAGTTCAGAGAATGCTCCAGAGGGGACCCGGAGCCAAGTGGTCTGCAGGGTGGTTTTGGACAGTCTGTGCTGCTCAGCCTTGCTCACAGAACAGTTTCTGGGTGGGTTTTGTTTGATGGTGTTGCTGTAGATGTTACTTGCAGATAATAATAGGGAAGTGGCAGTAAAAATAAATGATGTTCGGTATGTGTCTACTGTGCAGTTAGGTTTTTTATATTGAGATTTCGTAAAATCACAGAATCGTTAAGGTTGGAAAAGGCCTTGAAGATCATCTAGTCCAACCATCAACCCATCCCCACCGTGCCCACTAACCCATGGCCCTCAGTGCCACATCCAGATGTTTCTTGAACACCTTCAGGGACAGTGACTCTACCACCTCCCTGGGCAGCCTGTTCCAGTGCCTGACCACTCTTTCTGAGAAGAAGATTTTCCTCACATCCAACCTGAACCTTCCCTGGCACAATGTGAGGCCATTCCCTCTCATCCTATCGCTGTTAACTGGGAGAAGAGACTGACTCCCACCTCGCCACATCTTCCTTTTGGGGAGATGTAGAGAGTGATAAGGTCTCCCCTGGGTGTCCTCCAGACTTAACAATCCCAGGTCCCTCAGCTGCCCCTCATAAGGCTTGTGCTCCAGACCCCTCAGCAGCCTCGTTGTCCTTCTCTGGACATGCTTCAGGGCCTTGATGTCTTTGTCTTTTCCTTTTATTTTTTTAGGGATTTTCACTTGTTTTTAAGTGACTCAGGAATGTTGAAGAGTCTGCTTCTGATGGTGTTCTGGTGTGCACTTGGACATCCTGTTATCTTGTGCCTCCCGTCAGTGCATTTGTTAGCACGTTCTAGCTGTCTGCTCGCTAGCTGCCAGTCAGTAGCGGAGGGAGCAGAGGAGCTTGAGCTGCCTCTTCAGATTGCTTTTATTCCAGAGGGAAAGAAAAACTCCCTCTCTTGCAGCTTTATCAGATGGCTGCTGCTGCTCTTTTGGGATGATCTTGGATCTTTGGATGCATGTGAGGCATAAGGGGTTGAGTTCAGTTGGCTTTCTTGAGAGTGTAGTTTTGTTGGTAGACTTGTCTAGAGGTGGAATGAATGTAGTGCAGTGTGCACAGGTATGTGTACACGTAAAGCCACGGAGACTTGCCTCTGTGTGTGTACATATATATTGTTCAGTCTTCGCATTGACTGTGTTCCTAACTTAGTGCATTTCTGCTCCTCTTGTGCTGTCAGCCGCTGTGGAGGTTTATAGATGATGTTCAAGATGAAAGATTGCTGGTCTACAGATCTGAAGATATTAAAGATTTCTCACGATTGCAGTCCCCCAAAGTGTGTGGTTATTTAAAGCTGAACGAAGAAGAACTTTTACCAAAGGGACTGGAAGATAGCAAGCAAAATGAAGGTGGGCATCTGTACCCTGGGAGAGCAGAGCCTTTGAACTGAATGTTTGAATTCTGTTTGTGCAAGTCAGATCACAGCCTGGGCAATAATGTGTTGCCCCTTCCAGTTTAACTCTTTCAAGCCACTGGTTGGGAGGCACTTATTTTCATGCCCTCTTTCCCTCCCCCCATACAGCAAAGCCCAGAATGGTGAGAGGAAGAAGCTCTCCCTAGTGGCATGTTTCTTCCTGGCTTGCTGAGAGGATGGTTGGCTCTGTCCAACTGTAGGTGAAGTAGAGGAAGCTGTTTGCTCAGGCTGAAGTAGTGTTTGTTGTGACAGCTAACAGCCACGTGGGTAGGCCTCTTAAGGTGAACACTAAAACAACCTAATACTTGTGTGCACTGCGGCCTGTTTGACGTCTGTGGCCACTGCAATAATCCGTCTTGAGCTATGAGGAGTTTTTGAGTGCCACTTTCCTCTTCTTTATTTTTTTATTTAGTCTTCTCTCCTGTCAGCAGGGATGGGGATAATGACTGGGGTCAGGAGGAAGAGAGTTGTTAGGACTGAAGGTGATGACCTTAAAAACTCCATTGGTAAATCTATTGAGTAACTCAGTTGTAGGTTCCTTACAACAAGCTTGAGGACTTACGAAGACAAAACTTCGGAGTTATTCCCTCTCCACCTCCACTCAAAATCAAACAGCTAAAAAATCCCATCCAGACTCATGCTTAACACTGAAGTAAGGGTAACAGGCACAGCCATAGACAGCTTGTTGAGTGTTTATTTAATTGTATTTGAACATTCATATTAGCACGCATCCACCGGGAGAAAAGAGCCGTTCCAGAGAGCTCCAAAGACACATGCAAGATGTTGGTAGTGGCAGATCATCGTTTTTTCAAGTACATGGGCCGTGGGGAAGAGAGTACTACTATAAACTACTTGGTAAGTAAATATGCTCTGTTACAATTTGTTGGAATAAATGGAGGGGAAAAAAAAGTGATTCAGTGGTTGTAACAATGTATAGCTTACACAGATCTTCTACAGCATATGTGCATTGTGTGTGTGTATGTGTGCTTTTTACCTGGGAAAGTACTAAATCATGCTTCAGAATATTTGGTAGTGGTGGTACTGTAGTTAAATAGTTTTTGATTTTCAGTTCCCTTCTCTTTGCATGCTACTTGTGACTGTGCTATTTTCTCACTAAAAAAAAAAATAGTTTTTTCAGTCAGAGTTCTAGAATTTCCTAGACTTTGAGTTCCAATATAAATGGTCCAAACATGTTTAAAGTTCATGAGAGGCAAAAGCAACTGTGTAGTGTTTTTTTTTTTTCATCCAGGATTCTCTGTCCAGAACAACAAAACTAGAAATAGGAGCAGTAAACAATCAGTTTGGTTGTGTGTGTAGCTGTGAAGCAGAATACCTGCCTACAGCCCCACAGCAGGAGTGGAGAGTGTGGGGTTGAGGGCTGAAGACAAAAAGAAGTGAAACCACTTCTGGAGATCAGGAATGTTGCTTCTCAAGAGTCTCTTTCTGAGTCTGACTCTTTGACATGCTAATCGCTCTGTGCCATCTTTGCTGGCTTTTTGACCTTTCTGTCCCCAGAAAGGTTTACATTCCCCAGGTAACAGAGCCTCAGTTCATCTGTTTGCAGAGATTATCTCAACATCTGACATATGATTCTTCCAGGCTAACCTACTGTTGTGTTTCCTGGGTAGATGTGTGCTGTAAACAACACAGAGATTGGAAAAATGAAGTACAAGCTAGGATTAAGTGGCTGTAAATGTTATTTTTTATTCTGAGCAAGTTTGATGCTCTATATTTAGTAGAAGGTGATTTTTAAGAGGATGAGAACAGCTCAGAAAGGGAGATGCTGATTGTGGGTGCTGCAGAGAGACTTTCTGGAACCTTGTGCTTGAATCATAGTGAAGAAAATAATAGTTGACTGCCTGGGAGAGGAAAGCAGGCCTCAGGGGTCAGTTAGGTGCCCTGCTAAAACAAAGGAGTAAAAACAGCTTCCTCCTCTGCCCTTCCCCTCAGAGAAACCTGGAACACTACTATATGAACAAAGTGTTTCCTGAGATGTTTTGTTTTTAATACTATCTCTTCCACTGCATGGATGAAAGCAATAAATGAAAGTTTGTACTGCCTTTTTTTGATGGAAAATTTCGGGAATATTTGATAATGCTCTTTGGATCCATGCACTGTTGGTTGTGGATCAGTGAATGTCTGTTACGTTTTATGAGATTCAATTTGAATTTGAAGTGAGCATTTCTAGATAAGTGCTGCAGCTTCTGTTGAGTGTCTTGAATTTCAACATATGAAAGCTTAGAACTAAATAACTTGTTTTTCTTTCCTACGTAGATTGAATTGATAGACAGAGTAGATGACATCTACCGAAATACTTCTTGGGACAACGGGGCCTTCAAAGGTTACGGCATACAGATAGAGCAGGTAGGTATTCACTGGACTGTGCACAGGGCTTCCAATTTAAAGCCTAAGAACATGTTTTAGATGTCAGGGTCTCTGATTATTTTATCTAGATCATAGATAAAATAAATCTTACATTATTAACTGCATTATTAACTTACATTATTAACTGCAGCCAGCAGTGCTCAGAAATGCCGTCTTACGGGGCGTGGTGTTAATGATTTGACAGCATGCCTATTTCCAGTTTTGCAGCCTTTGAGATGGGAGTTCTCAGGGAGAGTCTTTCCATACATAATCTCAGTTCAGAGGTGCAGTTCTTGTTTCTCTCAGAACATACCCTCATGCACATACTTAATCTATTGGTGGCTAGTGCTTAGCTTGTAAAACCCGGGTGTGCCTCAAACACATGGAAAAAAAAACCCACAAATTCTGCTTGAAGAACATTAATGAGCGCACTTAGACATCATCATATCACAGTAGCGTAGAGACTGCTATAGGGTTGCGTATAATGGGTTCAGTTTTTGATGGCTCCTGGAAGTGAAAGCATAGAAATCTGGCAGAGGGCATTAAAAGGAAGAGGAATCTGTCTGCTCCGAGTGCTGCAAGAGCTGTGATGTGACACGCAGGGACTCTCATGGTACAAGCTCGCTGCACTTCTGCTGGGCACAGTTCTCCAGGACAAGGAAGGAGAGCAAGTTGAGGGGCAGGAGGAAAACAACATCCTGCTCTAATTCTAGGCAATCCTTTAAAATAGGTTTTGTTTACGATAATTCTGTGGTGCTTAGGACCTGTTAATCCTACATGTGAATCCTGGTTGTATTTGTTAGGAGAGTGGTTTTTTGTTTGTTTGTTTTTAATGTAAAAGGCATCTTAAAGCACAATACTTTGGTAGAAACTGTTGATGCTACTCTACAATGGCTGGTGTAGTTGTCTTCGATCTAGTCAGTGTATCTTAACTAGCAGAGGCTGAAAACTGAACATTGGGAGCGTGCTGAGTCTGAGTTCTTCTTGCAGATCTATTGAGACATTTAGGATTGCAAGGAAAACTTTTCTGTAGTTATAAAATTGACCAAAATTCCTCTACATTGTTGTTGCCCTTTTTGAAATGTAGATTATCATCCATAATGAACCAAATCGTGTAAGACCTGGAGAAAAGCATTACAATATGGCAAAAAGTCATCCAGATGACAAGAAGGATGCCTGGGATGTGAAAATGCTGTTAGAGGTAGGTAGTAACCCTTCAAAAATTGTCCCTTACAGAAAATTACTTGCTCACACACCTGTTCTGTAGTAATGGATGAAACTCCATCACTTCCTTCATGTGATGTACAGATGTTAGACAGTCACACTAACACGTTCTGTAGCCCGTGGTAAGGGGCTCCTTTGTGTAACCAGAGTGCCCACCAACTGGGATTAATTAACAGGTGGCTTGAGTCAGAACGGCGCTGCTGGGTACCTCTGGCCCTGAGACTGACGGCCGTGTGACCTTCACTAAATTAGTGTGGTTGGTTTTCCCCTCTGTTTGAAAAGTGGGAAATGAATAAACAAGTTGCTTAAATGAATGTGTACAATGTACATGGGCATTCATTTAACGTTTCAGATTTGTAGGACAGATAACCAGCTGCTTCTTCCTGACTTAAACAGATGGAGAAGGTGCCTGGCTCATTAGATGAATGTTACCTATAGATTTCTGGTAGGCACCGTGAAGCATTTTAGAGGTTTGACTTTTTGTTTTCTTTCCTCTATCTTTAAAGCAATTTAGCTTTGATATTGCTGAGAAAGCAGCTCACGTGTGCCTTGCTCATCTCTTCACATATCAGGATTTTGATATGGGAACGCTTGGACTGGCTTACGTTGGCTCTCCCAGACCTAACAGCCATGGTGGCATCTGTCCTAAAGGCAAGGCTTCCTTTTCTTCCTTTCCAACTGTGGGTTGAAAGCTAGTTTTTGTTACTTGTATTTAATCCTCTTCTAGCTTTCATGGAGCATGACATGTTATTTGCATAGTCTCTAGTGGTTGTCTTCTGCATAGAATAGGTGGCCATTTTCTTGGCTGGGGCTGGAAAAGGAGGGAGGGAAGGAAAAAAGTCATGAGGCTGTCTGGAGCAAAGCAGCTTTGTGAAAGCCACCGCGGCCTGGCTAGACCAAGTTGCACTTTGTGTGAGTACATCTCGCTACAGTTCTGGAATGGCGGATGCTGTTGTCTTGGAAATTTCTTCTGTTATCCCCCTTTGCTGCAATACATGAGCTGTTTGTGCTGTGCTTGAAAGAGTTCCCACTGCAGGAAACTGGCATGAGGCTCGCTGGTGGGTCTGTGAGAACAATACAGCTGTTCATTCTGCCAACGAGGAATAGTTGCCCATCCGCCCCCTAGAAAGGGAAAAAACTAAAAAATTGAAAACAAGAAAAACACTTGTCAATTTGATTTGTTTCTGTCTCACTGCTGTAGCTTATTACAGTCAGATTGTAAAGAAAGACATCTATCTGAACAGTGGCTTAACCAGCACCAAGAACTACGGGAAGACCATCCTCACAAAGGTAGGAGGGTGTCCTCTGCGGAGAGCGAGCGCTGGGTGTAGGCACTTGTCTGTTGGTGACGTGTTTACTGGGACTGTGACAGTCCTCTGTGCTCTGCCAGCAGCAAGCCGCTGGCTTTCAGATGGAGTCACATCCCTGGGGATGAGGGTGTAGGTCACAGAGCCCTTATCAACATTTTTGTCCTTGCTGACAGGAGGAGTTGGGACTGAATGCAACTGGAGACTGAATTCACTGGGGAACAGTAATGGAGGAATGTAGCCACTGTCTAATAGGAACCATCCAACAGTGATACAAATAGGATTTTGACATGCTAAGATTAAAGTAAATGTATTTTGCTTAAAAGAAAAAATCACTCTCAAACAAGACAAGCAATATTGTTCAGCAAATAGGTTTACAGCAAGAAGAAAATCAGTCTGCTGACTGAAATAAGAAAGACTTCATGTGTTTGCTGTTAATGCATCCACAGCGGGCAGATGGAAGCTAGCATTTGCCAGGCCTGTTCTGCATGCAAGGTAAAGCAGTGCAAGTAGTGCAGGCAGGGTAGGAGGTCTGCTTTGGACCTTGTAATGAAATTCATCTGCCTACTTCTTGTGTGTGCATGTGTCTGGAATAAGTGGCGCAGAAAGCAGCGTACTAAGCAGGGCTTGTTAGTGCTAATGCTATTGTAAATTGGTGCTGTCTGGATTTTTTTCGTAGCTGATGAGACAGTAAAGACATAAAGGCCTGAATATGAGCTTTGTCTCACTTGGGAAGATAGCAGAGCAGTGTCTGCATTTGCAGCGACCAAATATCTGCAGTCGGGTGTATTTTTCTCCTGCTGACTTCTCAGCTGTTCTTTGCTGTAGCCTGATTATAAGGGGAATTCATAATTGATGTGTGGGCTAAAACTTGGCACAGGAGCTGTCAAGAAGCTGGGGAAAAAAAGACAGTGAAGCTTTGTGCTGGAGGGGTGTTGACAAAGAGCTCTAGCTGTTGCCATGCTATTTGCATTTGTTGCCCAGTCTCTGAGCTGGGGCCCTGTCCTGGATGACAAAGGAGTGGAGTTTGACGGCCCAGCAGGAGTCACAAAGCCTGGGCTGGGGCGGTGGGCACGTACGGGCTGATTTCACGGGGAGACTTCTGCACAGTGTCTGATCAGGCTTAAAAAAAAAAAAAAAATCTGCTTAAAACCCTTCCACAAACAAAACACCACGAAGCACTGCAAGGATCTCTGGACAGCTCTCCTGCCCCAGCTCCCACGTTGGGCGTGTGTAGGCAGTGGGCACCAGCAGCAGTGACGGCTGCCTCACCAAGCTTCCTTCTCTGTCATGAACCACCCATCTCCTTGAGGTGAACTTTTACTCTGTGCCAGTTTCCTTTGTCACCTTGCCACCACAGGCTGGCTGAGGCCGTGCTGGGAGGCACTGTGCCACCAGGCAGCTGCGTTGGGGTCCTCAGCAGAAGGAGCCCTGCCTTGCATAGAAGGTGTTGGAGGTTCCTCCCTGTTGGGCTGCGCCTGTAGATGTCTTTCTTAGCAGTCATACAACAGAAGAGCTTATTCAGTGCTCCTGATGTAATCGTCCATTTAGAAGAGACAGTTCTAATGGCAAGATAAGCTTGAGCAGGAGATTGGCTGCTGGTGGTGGCTAATGTTGGGTTGGGGTTGGGTTTTGGTTTGAACTTTTGTGCCTTCCAGCTGTTTCAAATCAGATTTTGATTTTGAGTATCTGCTTTGTGTTGAAAACAAAATTGAATTGGTGTTCTAGGGCAGCACTTTGCCTTTAACAGGGTTTGGTATTCAGACCTAGCCCTGGAACCTGTCTTTGGACACAGGCCGTAACTTCCCTTGCCTTTTAAGAAATGGAGAAATTGCTTTTTGATCTCAGTGTATCATGGAATTGCAGATGACTTAGGAGTAGTTGGGGTCTTCTGTCCTGCTCAGACCGATTTCTTTCAGCATTGCTGTTTTCTTGTTAATCCTCACAAAAGGAGGCCGACCTGGTCACGACGCATGAGCTCGGACATAATTTTGGAGCAGAGCACGACCCTGACAGCCTGCCAGAATGTGCCCCCACGGAGGACCAGGGGGGGAAATACGTGATGTATCCAATTGCTGTCAGCGGAGATCATGAAAACAATAAGGTAGAGTTGCATGATTTTGCTTCCCCATGCAAGTCTGCTGTGGTCAGCGACCCGTTGCACAGGAAGACTGTTTAGTTAATGATTCTTCTGCCTTGAAACATCCAGGAATGTAATGGATTAGCCTTAAAAAGAATATGTAGCTGCCTGTTGGGTTCTCTGAGAGATGAGCTCATCTTTGCTTTCTGAGTTTCTCTGGAATTCATGGTGTGTCCGGCTGCTGTTTGTGGTTGGTTGTTGTGGCTGTGGCCACAGCACGTTGTCAGCAGGAGTGAAATCCAGGCCCTGCAGCACCGGGCACTGGGTGTGCTGGCAGAGGGATGCTGCCAGGCGCCACACACGCAGGGCTGTCTGATACCAGGCATGTGCACTAGGGGTCTGGGCTTGGTGCTGTGCTTGTTCCACAGATGGGGAACCAGGGTTAGGAAGGGCTGGTCTGCAGCCTCGCCTGACTTGCTGGGATGCAGCCTGACCCGCTGCCAGGAGGCAGCACGGGCTCTCCCCACCGCTGCCACCTCGCAGCCCTCCCTGAAGCAGCAGCAGAGCTGGGTTTGGCTCTGTGACCCCGAGCCAGGCTGTGTGGGCCCCTGAACATTGCAGTGCAGCTGGGTCCTTCAGGGACCCAACCGTTACTTTCCCACCTTAAAATTTTTCCGAGCTGTCAGAATGGCAGTGTGGAGAGAATAGCTGCTTCCTAAGACACCGGAATTTGGAGGTGAGGAGGCTGAGACCCTCTGAGATGCACTCGTTGTCAGAGGGATGCACTCCTCAGCGCTGCTCTTTCCCCTCGTGACTCTCCAGATGTTCTCAAGCTGCAGCAAAAAATCCATCCATAGGACCATAGAGATCAAGGCCCAGGAGTGCTTCAAAGAGCGCAACAACAAAGTGTGTGGCAACTCCAGGGTGGACGAAGGGGAGGAGTGTGATCCCGGCCTCCTGTACCAGCAGGCCGACCCCTGCTGCTCCGCAGACTGCAAACTGAAGGATGGGGCCAAGTGCAGGTGAGGGGAAATGCACTGCGACGTCTCGTGTGGGGCAGGGAATGCCAGGCAGGGCTGGGAGCCCCTGAATCCGCTTGCAGCACCGTGTGCCTCCTTCCTGACCTCAGAAGTGAGGGCCATAGAGGATTCCTGGGAAGGCTGCGGGGTGCGTGCACGTTAACTTTTATGGCATTCTCAATTTTTCTGAGAACTGCCAACAGCAGCGGGCTTGAAGGCTGGTATTACGAAGAGCAAACTCAGGCATTCAAAAAGTTGATACTAAAATTTTCTTGTGCAGACTTCTGCTGCTTTATTTTTTTTTTTGGTTGTCTTGCAAAGCATCCTTAATCTGGGAGGTACTGAAGCAAACAAGGCAGTGAGTGCACTGAACGAGCACTGTTTCTGCCCTTGTGCTGTCTGTGGCCCTGCTGCAGTGCAGTGCCACTCGGCTTTGCAGAGTTCAGCCCTGTGCTGTGCTGCAGTAGGTGCAGCTCATGCAGCTCCTGGTGTTCACCAGGAAATCCCCTCAGCTTTGGTCGGTGTGGCTGTGCCGGGGCCCTTCCTGCATTAGGTACAGAACAAAGAGAGGGGAACCCTCGGGACAGGCGGGGAGGGGGAAGCCTGGGGGGAAGAAAACAGTGGCAAATCTTGTCCCAGGTTGCACAGCAAGTTGATGGTGATGAGGAGAATTCAGGTGCCTTGAATAAGTGTAAGGGCCCTTGTGTTGCCTTGTAATAAGTTTTGCTTTCTGTGCATTCACCTTTAGTAAATAAAGAGTGAGTGAATGTGTAGAAGGATGGTTCTGAGAGGGAACGGGGGGGCAAGGATTTTGGGCTAGTGAGTGACTCTTGAGGTAGTATTTTTTCCTAAACATCCTCTTCCTCTGCTTTTGTCATACTTCTTTAAAAAAAAAAAAAATTAAAAAATAACAATAATTAAAAAAAAACCCCTCAATATTTCTTCCTTTCATTTTGATCTTTCCACAGTGATCGGAACAGCCCCTGCTGCAAAGGCTGCCAGTTTGAAAGTGCCCAGAAAAAATGCCAAGAAGCCATCAATGCCACTTGTAAAGGAGAGTCCTTCTGCACCGGTAGGACAGAGCTCTGTGCCTGTTCAGCAGCCAGCCGAGTGCTCCAGGCCTGGTGTCTGCCCATCAGCTTCCAGGCTAGCGCCCTTTATTCATCCATCCGGTACAACTAAAATTAGAGACCAATTAAGCACCACAAAATTGCCCTATAATGAGTTTCTTTGTAGTTCAGGAGCCACTTGGTGATTTACTGCCCAGGAGAACATGAAGAGCGTCTATTTCTTCCTCCTCCCATCTTTTCTTCCAAAAAACAAAGGCAAAACAGGGCAGGTCACCGGGAGGGGCCACGGATGAGCTGAGTGTTACCAGAGAAAGGGTGGAATTACTGCAGCTCTGTTTCTCTTCCCCACTCGTTCACTTCCTCCTGGCAATCTTTTCTGGAGGCATGGGGACGAGCCAGGGCTGTGTTGCTCAGCGGATGGGGCCTCCAGGGTCTGCTCCGCACTGCCACCGTGCCCTCTGCTCTAACCCAGTGCCCTGCTGCCCCCACCTGCAGGGAACAGCAGCGAGTGCCCTCCTCCGGGGAACGCTCCCGACGACACGGTCTGCGTGGACATGGGCAAGTGCAAGGACGGGGAGTGCGTCCCCTTCTGCGAGAGGGAGAAGAACCTCCGCTCCTGCGCCTGCAATGGTGGGTGGGTGGCGTGGGCCTGTGCTGGGAGGAGGAGGAGGAGGAGGAGGGCTCCCCGGGGTGCCCAGGGGTATGCTGTGCCCCATCATGTGAGACAGAGGGCACAGCTGAGCAGAAGGGTGCCAGGAGGGCCTGAAGCCCAAGAAGTCTTTAAATCCGTCTTGGATGGGTGCATTTGGAACCTCCTCACCTGCCTGTTGGTTCTGGCAGTGCTGGGGTGGCAGCCTGCAGAGCTTGGTCCCACCGTGTCCCCCAGTAAATGAGATGGGGCATCTGAGCGTCACGCTTGGTCAGGGGGGTGCCCAGAACTGGGCGCAGCCCTGCCTTCCCCCTGGGGAAGCTGAGCAGGGGCTGTTGGCCAGGGGACGCGTGGGGCCGTGCATCTGTGTGGTTTTGGGTTGCAGGGGGCTGACGGGGCTGTGCTGCTTTGTTGCAGAAACAGATAACTCCTGCAAGGTGTGCTGCCGGGACGAGCAGGACCGCTGCACGCCCTACGTTGACGCCAACGACCAGTTCCTGTTCCTGCGCAAGGGGAAGCCGTGCACTGTGGGCTTCTGTGACACCAACGTGAGTGTTCCCTGGAGCCACTGCACTGCCTGCCTCTGTGGCTGCGTGTCCGAGTCCGCTGTGGCTCCGGCTGTGCTGACAGAGAGAAGGCAGAGCTCAGCCCTTGCTGGGCCTGGCAGGGCGGTGGGTCCCTCCAGCCCCAGTACTGGTGCTGTGGGGTGGGCTGGTGGGAGGCCCAGCTTGCCCGCCTCTCTGGGGTGGTGCTGACAGGGGAGATTCTGACTTAGGGAAGTGGGAGGTGGTTGGTGAAAGATGAAATTTTGGACAGAAAGAAGGTCCAAAACTTGATTTACTCCTCCATGGTAAATGTTGAAGGGTGTCTGAGGCTGCAGACAGGAGGCAGTTCCCCAGAGAACACAGCTCGGTGTCTGGCACAGCTCGAGGACCACAGCCACATGGGCAGCACGGAGCCTGCAGGCTACTGGGGGCCAGGCTGAGTTTGCTGTTGGCAGAAGTGAACTGGGGGGGGCATGCCCCAGCCCTCCTGCTGCAGAGCGGGCAGGTCCACGACGCTCTGCTGTGTTATTTCATTACAATCCTTGCATCCTTTTCCCTCTCCAAGAAGAAAGCAGGTGATGTTCACATAGCCTAGGATTATTTTGTAAATAAATGTTTACTTTTGCAGGGCAAATGTGAGAAGCAAGTGCAGGATGTGATTGAACGATTTTGGGATTTCATAGACCAGCTCAGCATCAATACCTTTGGTAAGACACGTAACTGTGTCCTTCGTTTCTTTTCAGTTCGTGACCTGGACCCCTCAACCACAGAGGGAGTTAACAGCCGACTGTTCCCACTCACCTCTATGGCAGTAGTTAGCAGCTGTGGTTCTGATGCTTGAGTGCATTTTTGTGCCAGGTTTGATGGCATTGTGAAGCACTGGTGGCCTTAGGAGGCCGAAGGGTTGGAATTATTTTGCATTTTTCCACTCTGTTATTTCCTAGTCATCTTCCAAGCTTGTAAAAGAGGTGATAGCTATTCCAGAAAGCTTCCTGCCTAAGCACCAGTAAGTGGGTCGATTAGAGGAAAGGAATAACAGTTCTTTAGAGGTCAGCTAGCTTCAGCGTGGTACAATTAAAATAGGCCCCTCGGTGGGATGTAAATGCCACCAGATGGGGAAAGGAGCACTGCATTTCTCTCAGAGAACAAAGCCCCCTCCAGCAGCGTGCTGCCTGGAGTCGCTGCTGGCAGAGGGGAGGGCCCTGACCTCTGCGTGCAGCCAAGCAGGCAGCTGCCTCCTGGGCAGCCGTTGTCTCCTCCTGCTCCTTCATCCTGCAGAAGCTGCTGGTGAGCAGGTGCTTGGGTAACTGCAAGGTAACAGCGCAGGTGTTCTGGTAATCCTGCGCATGCGCTGGGGCAGCGAATCACAGAATGGGTTGGGTTGGAAGGGACCTTAAAGTCCATCCCGTTCCAGCCCCCTGGCGTGGGCAGCGTTGCCACCCACCAGATCAGACTGCCCAGGAACCCGTCCGACCTGGCCTTGAGTGCCTCCAAAGATACGAGTCTGGGGCTTCCCAACCTAAGTGCTAAGGCCAAAGAATTGTTCTGTAGGTAATTACGAAAGCTGTGTAGTCTGCTCAGGCAGAGGCAGCACGTGTCTCTGCCCAGCAGTGGGGGTGCGGTGGAGGCAGGCAGCTGCCAGGGGCTGGGCAGTCAGACCTTGGTAACAGGAACACAGCGTCTGCTCCCTGGGAGAGGAAGCCTGGCTGCGTGCAGCCTGCTCCAGTCCGCTCCTGCTGAACGTTAGGGCCCCTCAGCATCCCTGTCAGAGAAGAACAGGGAAAACTACTGTCAGCAATTCAAGTAAATTTTATCTAATCTTTTTTTTTTTTAAACGCATAATTTCCTCTTACGTTGGCCCAGTTCTGCACCCTGTGTTTTATCTGAGAAATTCCACAATGGCCGTGGGATGGGGACTTGTGTGTAGGCATGGGGCTGCACCTGGCAGGTGACTAACGGCTCTGCACTGCCCCCCAGGGAAGTTCCTTGCAGATAACATAGTGGGCTCCGTGCTCGTCTTCTCCCTGCTTTTCTGGATTCCCCTCAGCATCCTTGTGCACTGCGTGGTGAGTAAGCCTGAGGCGACGGCTCTTTGGGATGTGTACGGGATGGCGATGTCTGGGGGGAGGTGGGGGGAGCTTTGAGCAAACCCCGAGGCAGAACCCAGCGATGTCCCTTCAGGACGCCGGGCTCCTGCTGCCCACTGCCAGCCTCTAGCAACCCCGGTGCTCCGGGACTGTTCTGGAGACATTCCTCTTCTTTCCAGGGCAGATTTTCTTCTGCCTTCCAAATTCTGCCCAGGTATAATTCTGGTAACTCCCATTAGAGTAAAAATCTTCTGCAGCCCTCCTAGGAGCCACGGTGTGGGGGGAGATCCAGAGCAGGAGGCGGTCTCGGTTAAGCTGGAGTGGAGAGAGCTGACAGCAGCCGAGCACGTGGGGTGGGAGCAGGGGATCGCTGTGCCCATGGGGATGGGAGGGCAAACCCAGCCCCACTCCTGCTGTGTCCCTGCAGGGGAACTGGGACAGGGACATTGCTTGCAACTGGGAATAACTGTATGCATTTCTATTGACTTTTGGTTTGTTTTCCAATAGGACAAGAAATTGGACAAGCAGTACGAGGAGAACACCAAGTCTCTGTTTTGCCCCAGTGTAAGTTGCTGCCTGAATGTGGCCGGCCAGAACGGTGTCCAGCGTGCGTTAGGAGACCTGAGCCTGGGGCTCCTGCAGTGCTCAGCAAAGCAGTGGCAGGATGCACCCAGAGCCCCATGCACTGTGGGTGGATGAATCCATTTGAGGGAGACGTTTCTCGCCTTAGCTGGCGTTGGATGTATCGCACCTGCAGCTCGGGCTGGTTCTTCCTTCCTGTGGGAGCTGTGCCCTGGCCTTGCTGACAAGGCAGCAGTCTCACCCAGCTGCAGCTCCCAGGGCAGGAAGCTGCTCTGCTCGGCTCTGTGCAGCGGGTGCCTGTGCTGCGGGGTCCCCTCGGCATGGGGCATTTGGCAGCTCTGGCTGCAGAGCGGCTGCTCCCAGCCCAGCGGTGCCAGCAAAGCTCGGGGCTCACAGGGTGACGCTGCAGGGCAACCTGCAGAGTGTGTTGGTGCCTTTGCTGCAGGACGTTGGCAGGACGCCGATGGCCAGGTGTGCTGGCTAATGGGAGAGTCAGTTGGTTCTCATGGTGGCACATCTCCCTGTGTAGTACTGATCTGGGGAAGGGCAAAAAAGTGGATAGAGAAGTTTTAATTACAGTCCAGCTGAGGGCATCTGCTGATAGATTTTGGGGGTATCCAGTCGCATGCTTTGGCGCCCCAATTTTTATTAATAACTGAAACATTGTTAAGGAAATGTCATCTTGCAGATCTCCTTTGCAGCTGCAGAGGGAGGCAGACTGCCTCTGCTTGGACACAGCTGCAGCTGATGGCAGCTGGGGTCCTGTAACTGCCCTTGGGTGCTGTAGAAAAGTCTCCTTGGGTCGTTGTGCTTGGATTCAGTTGAGATGCAGCAGCAGATGGAGCTGCAGAGCGCAGCTGTGGGCTCCGTGCAGCAGTAGCAGCGTTAGCAGAGGAGCCCCAGGATCCCTGGCCATGCTGGGCACGGAGCAGTTCAGAGTCGCAGTAGTCAGCACACAGGTGTCTCACGCTGCTGTTGGTGGCGTTCCCTTTCCTGTTCCCCTTTCCCTGCCCGTTAGTCGCATTCTCTGAGGTCTGTAGGGATTATCCATCTCTGGATATTTCCCAAACCACGCTCAAACAGAAGCAGAAATGGATAGAATTCAGCACTTCTCTCCTTCCCAAGGGGAAAGAGAGGGGGAAGCGGTGCCCTTCAGCCAGCCCAGCAGAGGGGCAGGTGCTCACCCGAAGGTGCTGTCAGCCCGTTCCCCTGAGCCCAGCACCAATGCTGAGCCATCACCCAGTTGCTTTCCCCGCTGACGCAGCTGCTTGTGTCTTGCAGAACGTGGAGATGCTCAGCAGCCTGGACTCGGCCTCTGTGCGCATCGTGAAGCCCTTCCCCGCGGCGCAGCCCAGCAGCCGGCACCAGCCCCTGCAGCCCATCGTGGCGGTGCCCGCAGCCGCCGCCGCCCCCAAGCAGGACCACCAAAGGATGGACACCATTCAGGAGGACCCCAGCACTGACTCTCACATTGACGAGGACGGGTTTGAGAAGGACCCCTTCCCAAACAGCAGCTCGGCCGCCAAATCTTTTGAGGACTTGACGGAGCATCCCGTCACCAGGAGCGAGAAGGCGTCGTCGTTCAAGCTGCAGCGCCAGAACCGCGTGGACAGCAAGGAGACGGAGTGCTAGCGGCCTGCGCGCCCCGGGCCGCGCCCCGTCTGAAACCATTTCATTTCTATAAATACATGTATGTGTATGTGTACATATATTTTTGTGAGGGAGCGGGAGAAATAAGGAAGTGACCTACTGCAGATGCTGGTCATGTGTATGACCTTCCTTAACGTACCTTTAGTAGAGCATTATATCTTTTAAAAACGAAAATCCAAACTAAAACTGGCTTGTTTTGGAAGCTTATTGGATTTGGTTTTCTACTTTCTTGACCTCTTAACATTTCCTTCAACCTGTGGTGCAAAACAGTGCGTCCCCTGGGTATCGGGTTGTGTGTGTCAGCCTTTCCTATCGGAGTGTTTTGCAGTCGGACGGCGCTGGTGGGCGAGGAGGGGCTTTGGGACAGGGGAGCTCTGCAGTGTGCTCCCCGGGGAGCGGATCGCTGCAGAACACGGAGGCAGAGCTCTGGGGACCAGAGCAGTTACACACAGAGCTCAAGGGCGGCCGCTGAAGATGCACGCTCAGCATCAGGCAGGGTGTTAGGCTGCTCCTACCCAAGCAGAAGGGTCACAGAGGTGCGGGGCAGCGCTCCGCTGGCCCTGAGGTTGCCTTCGTCTGTGTGGTGTCACCGCAGGGAAGCGCTTGGGCTGGGAGCTCTCCCCCTGCAGTGAGGGTTTGTGAGGTGCAGCTGCCAGCTAAGGGAAGGAAGGGGAGAAATCACTCAGGTGGATGAGGGCTGTTGTAACCAATGGTTTACAGGTGTTCCAGTGCAGAAATGTTTCTCTGAAGGTTGTGTTTTTTTAAATAGGTAACACTACTGTTGAGATTTTCCAAGGGCTGAGCCTGCTTTCAGGGTTCATGTGGCCTTTGGAAGCTCCTGCTGCATGAACAGATGGAAAAATCCTTCACTCTGTTGCAGGGGGGCAGATGTTTAAATTCACAATTGTTCTAACTAAAAAAAAAAGAAAAAAAGAAGGCTTTGTTAAACTTCCAGGGCATGTACTGGGCAGAGACATAGTGAGCTGGGGTTCCCCTGCAGCTCACGCAGCGTCACGGTCAGGGCTGGGCCCTCCCAGCGCCGTCCTCTCTCGGCAGAGCTGCAGGGGCTGCGGGCGGTGTTTCAGCCTCGGAGCAGAGGGGCTGGCACCCTGCAGTCACAGAGCAGCTGCTGCCAGAGCCCCGCAGCTTCGTTCCTCCTTTGGTTTCTCCCATAATTACGTGTCCTGTAAGCCGCCGTGGTCTGTGAGTGGCGGCGGAACCCTTGTAACTGTTACAGTCCTGTGCAGGGCCGGGAAGAACCGCAGCTGTGGCACAGCCTTGGTTTTTAAATGTGAGGGGGAGTAACCAAACCTGTGATGTGTGCGTGCCCCCACCTCCCCCCCGGATCCCTGTTACACTGATACTTGAACGCGTGCCTTATGGTATTCGGATCTGACAGCTGTTGTGTTTTATGGACTGGCTTTGGTTTGTTTGGTTTTCTTTTGTTGTTTTTTTTTGATTCAGTGCAAAGTACACGTGTGAGGAGTTAATTTAATTCCCAATACAGTAAAAGCTTTTTATATTAAAATCGATTGAACAAGAGCTGTTTCTGTGCACTCCTTTCAGAAAAGATCTCAACTCTTCAGCTGTGAACCTGGGCTTTACAAGGGCTCTGGGGGCCCAGGGCTCTGCTCCCAGTGCCAGCGCTGCCCCCGTGCTGCCTCGCTGTGCTCTGGGGGGCTGCAGGGGCCAGGTTCTGCCTCCTGCGGGCATTGCTGACCTGCAGGCACGGCCAGGAGCAGCGTGTGCCATGGCAGTGCAGCAGGACACGAGCTGGTCAGAAGTAGCTGCGCCCTCTGCAAGCCACCTCTGCAGGGTCAGCCAGGTCCCACACCCTGCCAGGCTGCCCGGTGCAGCTGGACTCCCCCTGTGCCACGGGGCTGCTGCTCAGCTCTGCAGGTGGGAGCCCTGCCACAGGCAGCAGTGCTTGCTCAAACGCCCTGTGAATGGCAAAGCTGTTCGTACACGTTCCCACTAGCAGGGTCACTACCTCCCAGATGAAAACCATCCCCTGGTGGAGGGGTGGGGCAGAGCTCTGCGATCATACAGCCCCTCCTCCAGGCTCACGGCTATTCCACAAATGTGGAACCGGCACCGCTTGTAACAACTGAAGCAGGAAGGTGACAGCTTCCATAGGGTGCCCTTTCCACCCTTCAGCAAGTTTTTATTGTAAGAAATTATTACAGAACGGACAGTCCAGTTTAATCTTCATCAACATTTACAAATAAAGCAAACTTGCTTCTGGTCTGGCTCCAGGACCACGAGGCAGCAGGAGCTGCAGGCCCCTGCCCCCCGCTGTCACACAGCAGCTGGCAGCTCTGCCCACGTGCCTCGGTTCTTCAGCAAAGCAGGGGGGATCTGTGCTGCTCAGAGCAGCCTTGGTGCGCCCTCCAGTCTCTGTAACACACAATCTGCTCTGTTCCAATATAACCGTTAGCACACACCAGAATGATATTTTTTCTTTATTTGCAGTGACAGCACACTACTCATTTCTCTTTAATCATTTCTACTGCTGCGTAGCTGCTTAGCCAGTTATTTCCCAAACTACTTGTTACATTGCAGCCAGGTTTCAGGCAACTTTCTGCAGTTTGCAAAGACAGTTTTGTAGTATAATTGATTGTGTCCTCTGGGCTGAAAACTATACACGAGGTAAGCAGTACTCCTCTATCACATCAGGTAACTTACAGGTCAATACCAAGGCTCACCTGAAACGTGCCCCTGACTGACAGCAAGCTGCCACTGAGGAAGCTTTTTCAGCAGAGAAGCAAATACAGTTTCTTTCTGACGGTTTCTCCAGGATCCAGCTGTCTCAGCCCGAGCCACTCACCACCGATTTTGTGCCAGCACTGCAACCACCCCCAGAAGCCCCGCGCTGCTTCCAGCTCCCTGGCTGCGTGCACGGCCCAGCTGTACGGCAGCCACTGCTGGTGCCCGAGCTGAGCTCAGACCCCCCCAAACCGCACTGCGTCGCTACCAAACGCCTCACTGACGCCCCAGGTAACTGCCTGTACTGCTGCGCTACAGCCAAACCACTGGCACTAATGGCATTGATGATCCACGCTGCTGCTACTTCGCAGCTTCCAGGTGTTTGATGACAGACAGTGCATTAACCACGCTGCAGCTGGGCCAGGAACTGCTCAGAGCAGCCTCCTTCCCTCACTGACAGGGCAGCTGGAACGAGCTAAGACTTCCCCCCCAGAACCACTCACACTACCAGCACAGCATGTATGCAGACAGACCACCCCTGCTGGTCTCATCTTTATTCTTCCCGCACCGAGCAAGGGGCACGGAGCAGGGCTGGGCAGGGGACCCGCTGCCAGCAGTGTGACATGGCTGGCAGCACTGCTGCGCTGCAGGGGCTGCGTTCCTGCAGGGCCTCACAGCAGGCTCGCCTCGGGGCGCAGGGGGTCCACGTCGCGCCAGTAAGGAAGCAAAAGAGGGAGAGCAGAGAGTCTGTTTTCCAGGAGTGACCAAAGCTGCTCCGCTAGGAAGTTATTTCCTTTTGTTGATAAGTGAAGCCCGTCAGATAAATAGGAAGAGAAATCCTACAGGGGAGGAGAAAAACCACGCATGAATATATTGGCTAGTTGCAAAGAAAAGTTCTTCAGTCATCCTTAAGCAAGTTATTCAAAACATGCTGGCAGACCTACCAGCCCTTTGGATTAACATAGTAAGAGAACGCTTTGGCAGCCAAAGTCACTGCTTTCATCCAGACACGATGGTGTGATCAGGAGGGTGGTGCAAGCAAAACATGGAGTGAGCCTTCTGCACCGCACCGCTGGCTGGTCCACCACACAGCAGTGCAGGAGGGGGAACAGACTCAGTCCAAACCACTTAGGGAAGAACTCTGCAGTTTACGCCACGTGGACAGGCTCGGGTACTCAGCCAGCAGCCCTGGGAAGGCCCCTGCGCACCAACTAACTAACGGTGAGGGCAGCCCAACGCGGCGCAGCAGGTGGGACCAGCTGTGTCCTGCAGCCCCTTCCAACCCATCCTGCTCCGGGATTCAAACCCAAGGACTCACCTGCAGTGCTCCCAGCACAAAGCACTCTGGGGCATTTTGTTCCTTCCCCCAAATCCCACCTGGCTATATTCGGTAGCATTTCAGGGATAACGCAGCCCTACCAGTCCCTCTACAGACAATTACGCATTTCAGTCTGTGACAGCTCCCCTCTGACGACGCCATACCTGCTCCTTCTGCATCAGGGTCCACAGGTCCAGCACGTCGGTCCCGCAGGCCCTCGCCACTCGGACGCAGGCCTGCGCGTACTGCCCCGTGGTGGCATTGCGGCGGTTCAGCTGCTCACCTGCCAGACACCAAGGGAACATCAGCAATCACCACCGGCACCTTCTCCTCCTGAGAACCCCTCCTGCCCCCTGAAAGGTCCAAGCCAAGGGGGAAGCTCCTGACAGCCGGGGGCTGCAGCGTTTGAAACACGGGTCTTGTCCTTAATGTCTTTTTTATCCCAAAAGTAAAAATGAAAAACTAAATTTGGTTTCAATTCCCCTTCTGCTGCCACCTGCCTGACCCCCCCAGGCACAAGCTCACCGGGCTCTGCCCAGCTCGGCTCTGCCTGCCCACCAGGGAAAACGCTGCCAACAGCAGGGTGACAGCTCTGTATTTACATGAATCAATCCCAACAGTCCTTTATAAATGCCAAGAGCCGGATGAGCTGTCCCAACGGCAAAGCAGACGTGCTCCCAGGAGGTGCACACTGTCACTGCACTCCACTCTGTTGGAGGGACTGCGGCCATTTCCAGCAGGAGAACAACACGGAGAGAGCAGCGCTTCGCCTCTACTTTCAGAGTCAGTTTGAACAACACAGTGAGGAACCATTTAATTGCTCTTTGCTTCAAGTGGTTCTGTCGGCAGGGGCAGTGGATTCCATCTGTTCCACATGTGCTCAGAGCCACTGAGGTGCCCAGAAGGATGCGGCCCACCCCTGGGTACTGCCCCACGTGCCCGCCCAGGGACATCCAGCAGCGCAGCCGGCAGCCATCGCCCACCGACCCGAAGCACACACGTGCAGCCTGGCACCAACAGAGCTGACCTGGGAGCCCTGACTCGAGCTCTGCGGGCAGGAAGCAGACACCGTGCCCCACAGACCACCCCTTTACCTTTGGCCAGGCACTCCCGTTCCCAGGCTGACTCCTGAAGAGGGGGCGGCGTTATCAGAATAATTCTGTCCTCAGCGATGCCCACGGACTGCAGGTACTGCACCATGCTCGTCAGGTTGGCAGCGTATTCCTCCAGAGGAACGTGCTGCTTCGGGTTCAGCTCTGGTGGGGGCAGAGGAAACGCAGAGGAGATGTGAGACTGAGCTGCGTACAGAAGCACTGCACAGCGAGCACAACGCTCCGCACACCGAGCACCACCACGGGCACTGCTCGCGGCCCGCTCACCCCCAGCACTAATTCAGGAGGCGGTGGGAAAACACACTTCTCAGCAGACAAACCTGGCCAATACCAAGGAGGCACAGGGGAAAATAAATCACCTTTTTGAGATGTCTTTTCTTACAGCTCTGTGCCTTAGCGTCAGACCATGTAATCACCTCAAGCCTCATCCAAAACAAAAACCAAGAAACATTTGGAAACTCCCAGGGACTTGACAGACAGCCCTTCACACACTGATCTCATCACCTGGTCAGATCAGCCCTGCATGCTGTTCTGCTTATCTCAGAGAGGATCCAAGGGCTCTCTGCCCTCATCCCCTGTCTGCCAGGTATCCAGCAGGTTGCTTCAGAGGTCAAAAAATCAGCCAGACACCCAGCCCCGACTGCAAGTGCTGGGTATGCGACCAGTCCCTGAGCACCCCGAAGTCACTGTTGTTGTAACTTCAGTGCACAGTTCAAATACAAATAATTGAAAACAATCTGCTGTAAAAAAACGAAAAAAGAGCAACTGTTTCACAGAGAAGGAGGAAAAGCCTGTGTAACGTTCTGTCTTTCTGCTAAACTGTACAACTGCTTTAAGAGATCAGGGCACAGGACGAGTGGCGGTTACCGTACCTTTCAGAGCACTGTCATTAGCTCCAAAGAAAATGGTGACTGCAGCAGTACCCTCCGCAGCAGCGCTTCCACTGAGCAGCCTCGGAAGGATCATTTTCGCCCATCTGGTGTTGTACCCTGAGAACCCACGGTTCATAACGTCACATTTTCTGAAACAGACACACACATCAGAAGGAACTCCTCACCCTTTCCGAACAAAACTTTTGAGAAGTTTTGACCCATTTTGTCAGGACATCTCCTGTCAAGACAGTTCAGATGCCCCTGCCCCTCCTAGGATCAAGGAGATTTCACAGGAGCTCTTAACAGAGCTGTAACTTCATGTTCTGAAAGTGCATGCAGAGATTGCATAGAATCCCACGTGGGTTTAGGCTGGAAGAGACCCCAGAGCCCCCCAGCCCCACCTGTGTCGTGGGCAGGGCTGCCCCCCCCAGCTCAGCTGCCCAGGGCCCACCCAGCCTGGCCCTGAGCGCCTGCAGGGATGGGGCACGCACAGCTCTCTGGCAGCTGTGCCAGGGCCTCACCATCCTCTCAGTGAAGAATTTCCTCCTAACACCTAACCTAAATCTCCCCTCTTTCCATTTAGAACCATTCCCCCTCATCCTCTCGCTACCAGACCACGCAGAAACTCGGTCTCCTCCTGTCTCTGAGCTCCCTTCAGGCACTGGAAGGCCACAGTGAGGCCTGCCCGGAGCCCTCTCTTCTCCAGGCACCTATCAGATCTGTGCCACTTTTAGAAAACAACTCTGATGATCACTGAAGATTGTTTTCCTTCCTCTCAAGCTACAGCAACCTCCACTGAGCATTTCCACCAGAACTGGCCCAGATGCCACCAAGGCAGCTCCACGTTTTTCTTTCAGAAAAGCGGCACGACTTCTTGGTCACACCGTTAAGCCGCCGGCCTTACCTGACCAGCCTCCTGGCGAGGGCCGCTCCCCAGCCGCTCTCCTGGAAGGAGAACTGAACACCAGGGGGGTCAGGCAGCGCCCAGGCGCAGCGCTCGGCCCCGCGCCAGCGCCCGTCCCCCCAGCAGCTCCGCGGGCGCCGCTCCCACCGCCCGGACGGGGCGATGCCTACAGGGGGACACTGCAGGACCGGAACCGCACGGCTGAGGGCAGGCTGAGACACAAACCTGCGTCCAGCACAGCCGCCTTCCTTTAGCCACGCCGCCCCCCAGCAGCCCGGCCGTGACCCTCCCCTCACGCGTCCCCCCCGCCATGAGGGGAGGGCGGCGGCTGCCCCTCGCCCCCTGGGGGCCCCACGCTGCTCCTTAGGACTGACACCACACACAGCTCCGCCGAGCCGCTCCGCCCGGCGCCAGGCAGAGGTGTGCGGTCACAGACACCCGATGGGGGAGCGGGGACCGGGAGGGACCCGCGGCACGGCCGCTACCTCGGTGATGGAGTCTCCGAAGAGGACGACGCGGGGCCACAGCAGCAGCCGCGCGCCGGCACCCGCCTGAGGCAGCGCCATGGCCGCCGCCGGACGTCCGCCGGCTGCAGCGGGGGGAGGAGGCACAGCGCGGGGGGAGGGACGGCGACACGCAGCTCCTGCACCCGCCGGCCTGAGGGTTCCCTGGTGGCAGCGTGACAAGCTGGGGAAGGGAAAAGTGAGTGCGTGCACAAAAGAAAACGCGTTCTTTCAGCATGGTTCACTCTGGACAACCAGCCCAGCTAACCGAAAGCATCACATTTGTATGTGGAACCCTCTGCACACTGCAGATACCCGCCTCATCCTGCCCAGGAACACCCTCCGGCTCCCGCTGAGTTACAGACCCCCTGCAGCAGATGTGACAGGCCATCTGCACTCAAAGCTGCTACCAGGCCACAGCCGCTGGCCTCTCCCGAAGCTTCTCTTCATCCAGCACAAACCATCAGTGGCAACAGCTCCACAGTTTCAGAACTGCCGCTAACCTCGGGATGCACACCTGGATTCCATTTTAGACGTGTCCAAGCCCCTCTGATTTCACACAGACATAAGCATGCAGGGAAGTGCTTCCCTGACAAGAAAAAAACAGTACACAAACTTGGTGCTGAGCATACACAAACCCAGCGCATCTAGTTTATCCAGCAATTGGTCACTAATCTTCAAAAATGCAAAAATTCATTTAGTTTCTGTAATTCTACTTTTAGATGGCAAGACAATCCACACCAGGTTAAGAATTTTTTCCTATTTGTTGTATGTACACTTTGCCTAACTTTATTCTGATCCATATAAACAAATGTAGATGAAGTTGCTCACCCATTACTAGAAAACACTTAGCAGTTTCACACTCATGGAACTGATGCATGTGACTTGCTGATGAAAAGGTTTATTTACTTTTAAAAAATAGTCCAAATAAATTTGAACATCAAAAAGCTTTTCTCATGTGTCCTAGGTATCTACAGAGGTCAGTATATCGGGCTGAGGGCATCATAGAGCCTCTGTGCAGCCAGTTCCACCATTTCACGAAGGGACTCATCATCTTCGCTTCCTGGCTCGCAGTCAACTGTCTGAGAACAAAAAAAGAAGGATGTTAGGACAACTAGCACTTCATATTCCTTTTCAGAACATCAGGAATGTCCATATGAAGAGAGGAAAGAGTAGTTATGCAAATTAAAACCACAGTTATCAAGAGCTTTCAGCTGCAATTTCTGTTTTTATATGGTCCACCACCATGTAGAATTGTTCAGTGAAGACTTCTTACACATCTTGCTAAGGAACATGAAGAACAATTTCATGTTGGATTAGTCACATGCTTCGAAACTCCCATGTAGAACATCTTAAGTTCTGTAGACTGCATTTGATTCAAACTCAAATAAAAACACACAGAGCACAGTCCTTGGAGATTCAATGACGTGATGGGTGAATTTGTTGGCACTGTATTACAAATGTTACTATTGCAAGGGACATGGATTCATCACGGAGACACTGACACTGGTGCTAAACAAATATTACAAAAACACACACTGCTGCAGCTGAGCTGGCATTAAGGTCTCTGGTTTGTTTGCTTTAACAGTGACAGCATATGTTGGTACGACATCAGACAAAAATGAAACCTCACTTCTGGTTAAGCAGTGAGCAGCAGTTTTTCCCAAGCCCACCTTTTTCTCCATTGCAAGCTCTCCTGTATTTTTCTGTACTATGTACACATGGAAATGTGCCACATTTTATTATTATAAATTGAAAAATCAACGACACAGGTTGCACTGTATGCTAACCACAAAGCTGTAGCCTCTGAATAGAGTTAGCAATCGTGTTACATTTCAATAGGTAACAGATTTTGGGCAGGGACCAACCTTCTGTGTCTGTAGGACACAAAATATTTGCTGTCATCCCTAAGAACAGCACCGAGAGCTACTCCAGTGGAATATATTACTGCTACCCATGTTTTTTAATATGATATTTAATAAGTACAAAAGGATCAAGATGACAAAAAAAAAAAAATTACTAGCAGAATTCCTGCTGAACTTAGTACAGAGATAAATACAAGTGCTTCGCTGTACGTACCCGAGTTTCCAGTGAAATGTTTGCAGTCTTTCCATCCACTGTGACACACAGAACAGAGCCATCTTTTGCACTTACACAATCTTCTCCAAACATATCCCTAAAACAAACGTTGATTCATGTAAGACAATTGCCAAATAGCAAACCTATGTTTTCTTTTCATTAATCTTCCCAAGGCATTTGGTCAGTAGGGAATCTCCTTTCAGAAACTTAACGTGCTCAGATAAAACTAACCAGGAGCAATCTACATTACTAAGGCAGGGGGTGTCACTTAACACCAAGGATTTTACCAAAATAAATCTCCCCATAAATAAAGGGAAGGATTCTTCTAATTTCAAAAGAGGTAAGAGGTCTACCTAATAGGGCAAATCCCTGAGTAAGTTTTGAGAGATGATCCAAAAGCATTCACAGCGTAATTTGGGGAGAGAAAACACAGCTCTGTTTCTGGATGAAGTAACTGGGCCCTGGATTCAAAATTTCAATTATGGTTTTTTTTTTTTTTTTTAAATGGTACCTCCATCTTTACTTAATTCCTGGCCTTCACAGAAATTTGGCTGATGCTAATTTGTATAGGCTATTTTAAATTAACTTTATTTTTCAATGGTATTATAATAAAATCTCTGTATTTACATGGTTAACAGAGATCATTTTTATTTAGAAAAATACATGCAAACTTACTGAAGCATCATCTCCATTCTCTTGCCGTACTCCTCCATATCTACTTTTGTGGAAATTTTATGCACTGCAGCTGAAAAGAAAAAGTCATTTTACTTTCACAGATATTTGCTGGGAGAGAAAATTGGCTAATTGACACAGTCTGGTTCCTAACTGACTCTCGTGGAAAATAATCCAAAATCTATGTAAAAATATATGTGTTTAAACAATTTATAATGGAAATGCATTTCTAAGTCAAGGAGTTACAAACATGTGACATTTATGTTTCCTGTATTTAATACATTTTAAAATAGAAAAGTTTGCAAGTCTAGTTCTCATTTTTTGAGGAGTAACCCAGGGGAAATATGCAGCTATTTGTCCATCTAGCCCTTGTGCCCTCCACGCTGGTTTGGGAAGAAAAATCTACCAGAAGCATTATGTACAAAATGTTTTGTGAGTTCACAGGAGACACCAAGTCAGATCCCTCACTATCAGTCTTTAGTAATAAAAAATTATCAGTTAAGCAGCTGACTGGGTAGCATGCATTACATAGTTTAATGCAAGAAACTAGAAGGGACTAATATTTAACTTATTTAAAATCAGGCTGCATTTTCCACAGCCAACTAGAAGTTATGTATAAGAGAAAGTTTCAACGTGTGCATATGTTACAAATAATGAAAATGAAATTGTAATTCTGCATGTAAGTAATAAAAGCACTTAAGAAGGTTCATAATGCAGTGAAGCACGATACTGGAAAATCTAGTATAAGGTATTACATCCCTTGAAGCCTGATATCAAAAATGAAGAAGAAAGCCTCAGTTAAACAAGCATACACTAAAGTTACTACCTTTCTGTATTTTAGGATTTGACTGAACTTCCAGGATCACTGTTGTCACGGTGTCTGCATACATGTCATTAGCAGGATTTGCCACCCACTGGAAGATTTAAAAAAATAAATCAAAATTTGAGCCCATTGTTTGGGCTAAGTGAATAATAATACAACATAAAACAACATTCATGTCATTCTTTTAGCTTTTTTTCCTCTAAATTCTACCTTCAAACGACTGTCATACATTTATTATTTTTAACTACTTGTAACTTATCATATCATACAATCACAGAACGGTTTGGGTTGGAAGGGACCTTAGAGATCATCTTGTTCCAAGCCCCCTGCCATGGGGGAGGACACCTCCCACCAGACCAGGTTGCTCACAGCCCCATCCAGCCTGGCCTTGGGCACTTCCAGGGAGGGGGCATCCACAACCTCTCTGGGCAACCTGTTCCTTGACATATTCCAGTAACTTCCCATGAGAAGTCCAAGCTGTTGAATGTTTCTGAACACATTTACAAGATTGTTATTAATTAACATAACTACTCAGGGGCTGGGAGGGAAGGAGGAAATGCTATTTGACTTTATTTCCAATTACTATTTCTCAGATAAAAAAGGGCACCAAATCTGCCACTGGACTATTGAGTCACTGAGAAAAAAGAAACTAAAAGTGACACAACATGCATCAACACAGGACCACAGCCAAAGGAAACTTCTAGTTTTCATTTCACTCATCATCCAACAGAAAGCTACTTAAAATATGTAATTCTGTATGGCATCCATTTGATATTATTCTACAGAAATTGGAAAACAAAATAGTTGTTGCCCAGTGCCTACCTCAAGGACTACCATGCCTGGTTCTTGGATTACAGTAATATTTTTGAAAACCTTCAGGGCTGGTTTTTGTTGGATTTCTATTTCTTCAACATCACCTAAGAAGTAGCAAGAAATGGTTAGCAAGAGTGAAATTACACTGACAGCAGGACTAACTTTATCTGCACAAAACAGGCAATTTTAAGGATGAGAGGGATTGTCTGTTACTATCAGAACTGTTCACAGTCCATTTCTAAGCCTGAAGTGCATTCTCTCTTCCCTTACCTGACAATATTATTTTCTTTGTTCTAGATTAGTATTTTTAGTATGTAACATTGGCTGTTTTACTTGTTTTGGATTCTCAGAGTTGGCTGGTTTAGTACACTGACCTGAGTACATCAATGGAATAGAAAAAAAAAATGAAGAATTTATTGCACCATTTGCAGAATTAACCAGCTCCTCCTCTACCCTTAAAGGATTACTGTGAAGCACATAGTGCAAAACAAAAGCATTTGTGTGTGTTAGCATTCAGGCTGTGAGACCTGAACACCACCGGAACACAGGTTTTCCCTCCATCAGTGAAGTACGTGTGTGTGCCTTTAACCACCCAGGACTGAATTGCCCCTGTCCTTAACAAAGCCAGACAGAGGCACCGGGGATCACAGTAGCAGCAGATTTAAATGGCTTCTGGCTCAGAAAAGGCCAAGAAGGTTGGATTAGTCCCTTATCGAGAGGGACAGAACACGCTGTCTGACACAAAGGAGGACAAATTTTTTGTCTTTACTAAATAGATGCATTAACCATTCTACTTTGAGGCTGGAGACAAATGATCAATTACTACATTTTTCATCAGGATGGCTATGGTACTCACTTTGGAGGCTGACAAGAGGAAAAAAAAAAAATCACCTGGGACTCTATACTGCTGTATGCTCCTGGTTTGGTACTACAGCTACATGAGGATCCCCACAGAGGGTTAGTCACGCTCATGAACTGGATTTGGTAGAAGCTGCATTATCTAATGAAGGTTGTAAAATATAAAACAAATCGTGGCACTTCAGTTACTGGCAGAGCAAAGAAGTTTCCACTCAGAAGTCCTCTGAAGACTGTAAGTTGTTTTAAAAATAAATCACAAACATTTCTTTCTGCATACGTACCAGTAAGCTTTTGCAGCTGATAGTAAAGGAGATTGAAAGGGCCGGTATATGGAATAGCTTGTGTCTGTGTTACAGTGCTCATAGCCAAGTCTGTATAGTCTGAAAGAATTTTTAAAAGAATGTATTAAAAATCAGCCCTTTACATTTACTGTCTAAAAATGAAGTTGTCACTACAGAGTAACAATGGCACCAAAACATTTAAGACAGAAGGCTGAACAGGACAGTTTGTAAAGAGGAGCGCCTACTGTAAGATAAACAATACATTTGCGGTCAAGGAACCAGCAAAAGTTTGTTATTTCATCATATGCATTACAATCAAACAGTGAACTAGGACAACTGAACTGCTTTCCCCCAGCTCTTCTGACCTTACTACTCCATTTAATGACTCTTCTATTTTGAGAATAAAGCAATTTTTATAGTAACAGATAGCACTGGTGAAATACACAGTATGTTCACTGTACCATAGTATTTACACTACAGGTTAATGACATTTTAGAAACTCGCAAGACAATTGATCAAGGTGCTCTTCTGCTCTCACTGGCACCTTTTATGCATACTTAAACATAGCAAGAAGTTTTAAATAACTAGGAGAACAGAATTCTGCTTCTTCTCTTTCACAGAAAGGACAGAAAAAATCTTGAACTTCAGAGGACATTGACTTGAATGTCCTCCTTCTCACACCAACAGCTCAGAACATTAGGCAAACCAAAACTAAGGTGTCCACTGATTACTTACCCAACACAAAATAACACAAAGAAAGAGGCAGCATCACATCTGCTTTAATGACAGAAGAAGGAGACAGTAAGTGTCAGTTACCCACTAAGCACATTACTGCCCTTACTTACTGGAGAGGTCACACGGAGAAAGGATATGATAGTTAAAATTTCTTTTAACTAGGATTCCAGAAATTCTCTGTCCTTGCTCTGGCTTCTTATCTGCCAAAGATCCCATCACCTGAAAAGAAAAAAATGCACATAGTGCCACAAAGCAAGCTTGAAGTTAGCTATGGAGATGAAATATAGGTTAATCAGAAAAAAAAACCAACTAATCACGTTAGAGAATTATTCTGAAAATAAAGAAAGGTCAGAGTAACCATGGACAACAAATGTAAGAAAAGACTTTAAGAGTGAAAAACAAAAACCTAAAGAAGTTTTTCCTCCAGTGGCTGCCACAGAAGACACACATGCAAATTATATTTTATAGATAAAATTTCTAGAATTCTGGTTATGCAACTGAGTCCCAGAAACAGCCAGGTCCATATGCTTTCTAGTTTTCAGCAATGCTTCCTAGGTTTCACAACCTGAGAGATGAGCACTGTAATCCAGTGGGACTAATTCTAACCCTCTACTTTCATACCTCTGGGAAAGACCTGGCATCTTTTCACCACAGAATAGCTGAACATTGGAGCGTGCCAACTCACTGGACCCTACTCCAAAGCAGTCATCAGTAGACAATTAGTAACTCATCCTTTTAAGGTTGGGTTACATTTCAGATCTCAATGTCCAATCTCCATTATCCACAAGCAACTCTAGTGCACAAAGCAGTGATACTCCAGTTCCAAGCTTGTAAGTACTTGCTGAATTACACTGAAAGGTGCTCGTAACACTTTGCCTGTCAGTAACACCAGCGCTGGTTTTGGCATTGGTTCTATAAGGAATTAAGATTAGGTCTTAATTATTAAATGCCATTTACTCATTTTCAATCACTCTTCCTTCAAACTTATGTATCATGAGAAAACTAATGTTAAATTCAGTGGAGGGTAATATAACCTGGGGATAAGGCTATCAGGGACTAGTCATCAAAAAAGGGTCTTTCTTCTTTAAAGGACCAAAACTAGGCTCTGGTAAGAAGCAGAATGTAGTCCAATCAACATACACTTCTCTGTGGTTTCTTGTACATACCACGTTCCGCTTATTTCAGTATTTAGATTTTATTGTAATATTTAAAGGTCATATCACAAAATATCATCACAGTATCTTAAATGCATTATAGATGCATGTGTTCTGAGTAACAAGAAATAAACTTGTGTAACATTTTCTTTAGGCTGTTTTTTTTTTCTTTTTTACTAAGTACACCACACATTCATGGCTGCAGACTTTCCCCTGCCAGAGCATCCTTCTTACAAGCTGTGTCACTGATTAAGTATCTAGAGACAGCAGCTCTAAATGCCTCATTATAGTCAAGCATGTAATTATTTAATTCAGCCAAAGCAATTATTCTCTTCAAGTATGTATGGATGGACTGGGTGTTTGACAGCATCTTCCTGAAATGTAAATGAAATCTATCACATTATTTATGCACAGAATTCAGGGCTCTAACACGACTGGAATTGATGTTCTTTGTTTGGATCACAAGCAAAGGGACTGGGATGACAAGACTGAAAGCACCAGCAGATGATCAATAGCAGCACAGGTCCAGGTTGGCCAAAAAAACATTCACACACTGAGTCCTTATAAAACACATGCAGTCCAAAACCAGTTTAAATTAGAAGCCTGGAAGAAAGCATATAGTTTAAACCTAGAGGAAAATACTGTTGTACAGAGAAGAAAATATTGATTTTATACCTTGGCAAGTTTTTCTCCTCTGAAGTTTAATGTCACAGCTTCAGTATTCCTGGGATTATGAACTTCTATGTGAACTTCATCATTATCCTCATATTCCCGGATCAGTGCTGCTTTCAATCTGGCCATTTCGTTCTGCTCACCATGAACTAAAATCTATAGGAAAGATAGTTTTCCTTTCAGTGTAAGCTATTTGTCCAACCAGATACGTTTAGTAAATAAATTATCCAAGAAAACCGTGGTCTGTACTTCATCTTTATGGAAACGTGTACTTCACGATGACACAACAGGAGAAACATTAGCTCAGTTATCCTACACACAGTCCTGTGTTTGTCTTTGTGTTCCATGCATTACTCAAAGGCACAACACCACAACACTGTATGTAGAAAAATACACAGAAATAAGCACAATGCATTCTTTAGATTTCATTGCACTTTTCATACTTGAACACGTTGTTGTATTATGAAAGGGAAATACTGAGTTAAGTTTGATCATAAAAGTTACAGTTAGCCTTGTGGTTTTGTGTTTGCATGTAGATAAATATATACAGATAAAAATAAACACGCAATTCAGAGTTTGCTGATCAAGTTCACACTTCTCTTTGCCAAATTAGATTCCCTTCTGCTATGATTTATTTCTTATTCAAAATTGCACACTGAATCTCCTCCAGTCTCAGCAAGTTTCTGATCCCAGCCCCCATTTTCAAATACTGGTCCTTCGTATCACCTTGCTCCAGCTTTTCCCTCTTTGCTGCCGTTGCCTTTTGCTGTCTGATACCCACCTTCCTTCAGACTGGCCTACTTTTTTCAGCCAATGTTTTGGTGTTTATTTTGGGGAAACTCCTGTGAATTAGTCCGACAGCAGTATCCCCAGCTTAATGTTGACCGATATACTGAATCTCACTTGTGCAAAACACTGCTGAACCAGGCCACAGACCACACCACTTTCCTGAAAGTCAATTCCAGATACCACACATGCAGACAGCTGAGAGCAAGATCATCTTTACTTCGCTAAAGATGTGCAGTGAAAAGAAGTTAAAATCTTCACCTTTTATTACTCAAAGTGTAGGGACACTGGCTACTGCTAGACACCAATTCCTGCCTTGAGGACTCAAGGCTGAAAACTGATTTGATGAATTTACCCTTGGGAAAAATGGGCAGCATGTATACTGACCACGTGTGGAGGCTTCAGGGCCCGGATAAACTCACTGGTTTGTTGATAATCTGTGTGAGCAGAGAAAGAAATGTAATCCACAGACATCTTCAGTGGGAGTTTTTGCCCTGACATAGTTGTGATCTCCTCAGGTTCAGACATGATATGCTAGGAAAAAAAAAGTGTTTCTTTAAATAAAAGATTGAAAGTCCCCTACAGACATTGTACAGCTAAGGCTTTACATTTCAAATATCAATGAAATATCACTGACAGCCAGGTAAAATGTGAAGAACTGAAAAAAATTCCTCAAATTTCACAAAATGTACACTCACAAATAAAAAAATGCTTTCACAACACACACCATCTTTTGCATGGCCAGTAGATCTGAGAGTTCATTCTTCTTCCAGATTCATCTCTACACAGTTTGCATTGGTAGTATAACAAGTGTGTGATTTCTATCTCTAAAGGCAAAACTAGACACTCTATGTGCCCATAGCTGCTAGAATTAGGAAAGAAGGACTTCGTTCTCTACAACCAGACAGTGGCACGTGTGCAAGGCAGTCTGGTCTCTGACATGTAAGTAGTGTAAGATTTAACACTGACTCCTCTAAAATTACACTCAGAACCCCCTTTCGAAAAGTTAAATGATAGAGGGGTCTGAAGAGGGAGAAAAGTACCAATCACTCTTTCTCATGACAAGGTAACTGTTCCCAGAAAAGATCATTCTCTCTAACATCACTGGAAATAGCCACATGCAAATCTGCTGTACATTTCGTTAGCATAGTGCAAATGTTAGTTGACTTTAACTACACAATTATGTAGAGTTGGCAACAATCTTCTTGGTAAATACAAATGAAGACACCTCCTGTTGGACAATTCTTTTTGAACACAACACGCATGGTACTCTGTATGATGAATTTGTGGTGCATTAACAACTCACCTTAGCAAGCGTTCCTTCCACACAGTACCCAGCTATTATCACCCCATTTCTCTTATCTGTGCACCAGCTCTCAAACAGCTCTCTGGATAAGCCACTCTGCATCATACCTGGGGAAGCCATCACAACACTTGGGCCAATATCATCAAAATGATCCATACTCTGAAAGTGGAAAACAGCAAGAGTATCAGCTACCATAATCCTGGAACGACACACAAGTAGAGACCTACATTCCCAGATCATATACTGTCCTTATGAAAAGGCCCTTGGCAGGACAGCTCCTCCTACTGATGCCCATAAGGGACAACCTACATGCATACAGACCTATAGAGGAAGGTTGGTGTGCACGCTCCCCTCAGCCAGCCCTCGGGGAAGGCAGATAATTCAGATATAAACCCATAACTCATCAGTCTATTAGGACAGTACACGTGCAAACTATTCAGCAAACTATGAACTCTTCTGTCATTCTTCCTCTATTGGATGACAGCCTTACCTTCAGATTACTAATATGCTTGAAAACAAATGGATTGTTGATGTTGATTTGCTTGCGGATTTTGTCATTCATGGCATTGACATAGGTCTGATAAACTGCCATGCATTTCTTTGCCAGAGAGGAGGCATAGTAAATAGGGATGTCGTGGAGCTCAGGATGATTTTGCCAATATTCATCTAAAACAAACAAACAACTCATAAATACAGCATTATCTCCAAAATGCATACTTATCTGAAATGCTTACACTTTTTGTAAAACAGATTTAGCAATGTTTTTATCATGATTATAGAAAATCACAGACCTTTTTTCATCTGCCTGACTGAAGAAGAAAAAGCAGTCACCAGCTAAAAATGTATGCAAATCTGATACAAACAGACAAGAAAAAGATTTCAGATATTTCTGTCAGTCAAACCCCAATCGATCACCAGTTCCAGGCAGAACATAAAAGCATCCAGGGTAACACACAGCACTCAATCTACATTTACAACAATACAAGTTTTACCAATACAAGTTTTACACCAATGCAAGAAGCTGAAATGTCTCTAGCTGTCAGATAGGTAATTCATATTTCAGAGACAACTGCACATACATGTCAGTGGGAATTCATGATACCACAGTTCTGTAAAACAATCCCATGAAGTTCAACGAGCGAAGGGACCACCCACTGACCAAACCTGCCTTCCTGTCTTGTCACCAACACTTACGTTTTACAAGCTTAACTGAAACAAAAAGGGAACAATCCTCCACTAACCACAACTTTATCACTGATGACAATAGTCATGACTTTTACTAAAAATGAAGAGATCTGAATGCAGATATACAAGTATGACTCACTTTCCCACCCAGATACAGCTCTGATAGTATAAAATATATTGCAGAAATGGGTAAGAATCGTCAAAAAAGAGCGGTATGCTCTTTTCCCTGTATTTGTAAATTTAAAACAGCTTTAACCCAGCAGCTTCAGTCTGCAGATTTTACAGACTACGTCAGAGCAGCTCTCTGCCATGGTCAGCTGCAATGTAAGGCAGAAACAGCCAATAAAAGGTACAGTGGCAGGGCTTACTGTGATATCAAAAGACTGCACCCATCACCACAATTTTCTATATCACAGTGCAGTATTTTATTTTTTGTCAGACACATATGGAAGGAAGAACAACAAACGCAGCAGCCTGCAGGTTCAGTTGTGTAGGCATGTGAGATGCAATTGCATTTGCTACTTAATTAAGCATCCAATTGCATGTCTAGCTTGAGTAGATATATTTCCAAGTTTATCTTTAAAATGTCACTTCAGTATCTACACACAGCAAGGAAAGATGAACAAATTACAAACTAATGGCTACATGAGACTTCAAATGTTTGGTTTTCATCTCTATCCAATAAAACACCTTCAATCAACGTTAAGGAGAATCTCACTATACAACACTGACTGCTGCTACACTATGCCTAGGTCCAAATTTTTTATGAACATTTGAATAGACCCAGTAACACATTTTAAACTCAAATACCAGTTTTTCATGTTGATCTAAACTTAAATGGAAAGTAAGAAAAAGTATAAGTACTTTAGGTTACCTTTTAGACCCAGCACCCCTGAAAGTAAGCACTTCGGTTTTGAGCTAGTTAGCTTTTGATCTTGCCAGCATTTGCATGAGAAAAAAGACTAGTTACTAAGCACAGTACAGAGTAAGTGGGCAGAAAGGAAGCACAGAAGCCTGGAAACAGCAGTGTACTTATGCCTGGAAATAGCAGTGTATTTAAAAACTGTTTTCTCTGCAATACCTCACAACAACTATTTCTATCTTCTGTGTGAAGTAGCTTGTTATGACTATGTATAAAACCACGCATAATTCCCCTTCCCTCATTTTGCTCTTCCTAACAAAGCCTAATCTACTTTCCCATTATAATTAAGACTTTACAAATGCTGTAAGTGTCTGTTATGGTCTCCTCAGCTTTCCTTCATATAGGTTCGTGAATTGAAGAGTGAAATTTTGGAACAAAACATACCTCTTTTTTATGAAACAGTTTAAATAGAACAGTCATGTTCTGATTATTCACTTTGCAATCTACAGTAATATTTCCTATTTGCTGAAATCCCTGTTCAAAAAGATTTGAAAGTCAAGGACATATTACCATGGAATTAACCTTTCCTTGTTAATTCTCAGGTAATGAACACACTGAAAAATGTCTGCAAAGTTGTTAAAAAAGTTATTGTACCTGAAAGACTGCACATGAAAACATTCTCATTTAACTTTATATGCCTTTTGTGAAGAGGAACTGGGAAGGTACATACCTAGAATCAAAAGCAGTTCTTGCGCTCGACCCAGGGCAAACACAGGAATGAGGCCTCTCCCTCCTCTGTTCACGATGTCATGCACGGTGTTGCAGAACCTCGCCTCTCGCTCTTCCCTTTTCTCATGAATGTGAGTCCCATAGGTGGATTCCTGTGTACAGGGAAACCTGGCATTAGAAGCACTGACACACTAATTCACAATCTTCTCTGAATCCAACAAGAAAATGCAGAAAAACACACTGATGTTTTCATGCAGAAACAGTACTGCCATTATACAATTAGGGACTTCCATTTGTGTGCTGTTACACTGCACGTGTTCAGTTTTCAGTATTACAGGACATTGGGGCAGGGAGGGGGAGGCAGAGCAGAAGGAACAGGAAAATCAACCCCAGAATCAACACCCAGCTCTGAATTCCCATGGCCACCAAAAAATTCTCTTTCCCCAAGCCCCTCTGAGTAATTTGGAAAGAGATCTCGTCAGCAAGAGATAAAACAATAAATTTTGATGCTCCTTGTAAGCAATTTCTATTTTACTATATTTTCCTAACTGAAAATGTTCACTTTTCTTGAACAGGTTATTGAAAATGCAATAATTATCTGTTAGAGAAACCAGTTAAAAGGGACACAATAAATGTATTGCTCTGAGACTCCACTTTTTATTTTGAAAACAAACAAACAAACAACAACAACCCAGCTGATCTCAGAGATTCCCCTCAAACTTTTCATTTTCCAAACATGGACTCAGAATAAAACCATTTTGTTCAGAAAACAAAATGTAACCAATCAGAATAGCACCCAGGGCACTTCCATCCAGGACAAATTCTCTACAAACACGGCTGGAAGTAGATTAAGGTCTATTAAAAAAAAGCTATCTGGCTAAATTGAAGTTTGTACAACAAACACAAGCTGAAACTTGGTAAATGCCCAGTACTGAAAAAGCATGTCTAGAGGCCTATGGAACTACATCAGAAGAATGAGAAAATGAAAATCAGATTTTAAGACTTTCAAATACAATGAACAGAACTGTCGGAGCGTTCTGAACACCCAAGTGTTTCCATCTTTGACACAAATCACATACTACTGTTAAGCCTCCACTGTCTTTCTCATTCCATTTTAGCTTGAATTAAGTAATCCCTCTGCACATATTTAATTACTCATTTAAAGCAATAATTTTGTAAAACTTACAATTATAAGAATATCAGGTTTAATGTTGGGAATCTCAGCTGCCATCAGATGTCTGTCTTCCTGTCTTGAGAAATCACCGGTATACAAAAGCTGTGAGAGACAAAGAGAAGCACTTACTGTGGTTACAGGTTCTACCAGGTCAGCAGTTTTTATAAAGGCATTGTACAGGAATGCCTCTTTGTTTTTTTTAAGCAAATTTAACTTAATGTTTAAGGAGTTGATGATAAAAAGCTCACCTACACTCTAACAGACGACTCTTCTGAAGTGGATGGTGCTCACAATATTAGCACACCAGCAGGGTAGGGCATACATTTTAACTACAGCAAGGCATTTCAGGCAGCACCTCAATTACAATAGAGCAAGGTAAATAAATATTTGTTGGTGTTCATTTGGTACACACCAAGGTGCCATTTTCAGCATTTTGCATACGTGCACTGGCCATTGGAAGGACAAATTAACATAACAATGTACAGCAGGTACCAGGTGGGAATACAAAGTATTTTGATACAAATCAGCATTTATGCATCAGAATGCAAATACAATGAATAAAATTCCTGAATTTCTGATGCTAAAAAAAGAAAAAAAAAGCCTACATAACAGATTTTCCAAACAGAATGATCAAGTTCCCCACTGCATCAAGAAGGATCAGTAGCCCTTAGTAATCTTTAATGTATCAGCTGCAGGGTGGAACCCTGTTCACTGCACCCTAAGTGATTGTTTCAGAACTGAGTATTTTTACTTAATCTTTCAATTGATGAAAACGTGAATAGTAACAGAACACAGGCAGCAGCAGCAGGTAACTGGTCTACAGGTAACCTTCTATTGCATTCCTTGTTTGCTTCACAGGGAAGCAAATAAAATAATGGATGTTAAAACCCAATCCATCTGAGTCATGAATAGGAGGAGGGAAATCTCTGTCACATCTCCATCAGGAAAAAAAAAAGCAGTAAGATGTCTAAATTTTATTGTAATCTCTGTAACTTCAATTGTTTCTGTACTTTTTAAAGCTTATTAAGTCTGAAATTCTCAGTCATTACAGATCACAGACGAAGTCCTGCTAGACAGCAAGCCTCAGGGCCTCTCTTCCCTCTTCAAAGGTTTTTGGGTGGAGATTATCCTACTGAACTCCAGCTCATGAGATTAGTTTTGTGTATCTGGCTCTGACACAGTGCTGCCTGTGATGATATGACAATTTATCTAATCTCTCTGTGCCTAAAATTAATAATTATATTTCTTTAGGGACTTTAGCATTAGTGTTGTGAGAGAAATGCAACTGGCATGCTTTCACAAAGGCCACTGAAGTCCCCAGAGGGGCAGACATGGTATAGCAGCATTAGAACAACAGCCAGTGGTTTATAGATTTGACTGAAACGCAGCATCAGTGGGAGTGCCTCAGTTATCAGCTACCTCTGAGTGGACCTGCAAGGACAACCACATATTTACTGATTCCATGGCTGAATCATAACTCAGTCCCATGAAATCCAGACACACTACCTGGTTCAATACACAAATGAAACTTGCTTGTTTTAATGAAAGAAAATACATGCTCCCAGCCAAGGCCTCCCACCTACGTGCCCAAGCCTGCCTGACAGCTCCAACCATAGCAGTAGGGCTTAATAATAAATATAAAATACATAATAAATATTAATTAATGTTTACATTCGAATTCAGGCCTGATTTCAACTTTATAACAAAAAGAAAATACCTTCACACCAGCTATTTCAATCATAAACATGGCTGCTCCCAGAACATGGCCCGCATGGTAACACCAGAATTTGATGCCTGCCACCTCCTTCACCTCATGGAAGTTGATGGTTTCAATCTTGTCCATGCTTTCTTCAAGGTCTGTTTCTGTATACAGCATGTCATCCGCTGATATATTACTGGAGATAATGAAAACGGAAAAAGCTAATTTTAGCAACTTAGATAATGTAACAGTTGAAAAAAAAGAAGTTCCTGGGTTCTTCCCAGAATAAGGCTCCCATTCAGAAATGCCACGTCTCCGATGTTAGAAATCAAGTCCAAGCAGTTTGCCTGAGCAGAGCTAACACGTCTTTTCAAACCCTCTGAACGTGTTAGAATAATCCTTTCAGCTCAGGATCTGCCCTGTATTCATCTGAAAGAACTAACAGGTTCCCAGCCCTGGACCCAGGCCTCGCACCAAGCTATCAACAGTCCTCAATAACCAAACCAAACCACTCTGCCCACTGGCCCAGAACCAACAAGTCACAAGAGGACTGCTTGTCAGGTTTCTGACCCGAGCTGCAGTCAGCACTGAGCTGAGATACACTCAGGACCACTGCATTCACACAGGAAAGATGTGCTCAAGGCATGTGAATAGATGGGGGAAAAAAAGAAAAACCTCAACAACATACAAATAACACCACTCTCTGTACCCTTGCCTAGATCTAATATTTAACTTGAAAACCAACAAGGCAGCTTACCTGACTTTGACGTAGTCTGAAAGAAGCCACCTGTAAATAGCTTTTGTGGCGTGAGTCATAAATGTTCTTCCCTTAAAACTCGTTTTCTGCAAAAACCATGGCAAAGCTCCACAGTGATCTAAATGAAAACTTAGAATAGACACGCCAGTCGCATTAATAAGCTAGGATTACACAGCACAGTGCCACTTAATTCTTTACTGGATTAACACAACAACATGAAAACGTAGAAGCAGAATTTTCAGCCTCACTGTTAACTACGCTGGTCTGTATCCTGCACATTAGTGACTGGCACACAGGTGAGAAAAGGTAAGAGTAATGTAAGGAATTCTCCATAAACTGTGCAGCCTTTACTCATACAACCTCAGCACTAACTTCTGAGAAGGAGAATCATAGAACAATAGGATCCAGAAACACAATAAATATCTGAGATAGAAGAAAGCTGACAGAAGTGACCCTAAATTTGCAAAGAGGAAACTATGAATTACAATATAAACTATTAAAATAATTTTATTTGGCTGCACTTCTAATTTGACCTATTCCAAAGGATTACTTTTAAGATACAGGTAGAACAAACACACATCACCAAAACTCAGCATTTTATACAGTTGGTTACGACTGGTTGAGTGATGTACAGACAGCTCTCTCTATCTCTCTGCCACTAAGCAGTACTTAAAGCAGACCGAGAGCTTCCAAGTCTCTGAGAATTTTTTTCATTCAAAGCCAATAGAGCAAAACAACACAATCAGTACTTTTCAGAAGTCTTTTTGTAGAAAATACATTCTAGAAGCTGTCATGATGCTGAACAGTCTTAATTTAAAAAAAGTTTGAAAGTAAAATTTTGCCACGTCATTACCACCTACGTAACACCTATTTTCAGCCTCTCTTAACCTACGAGTGAGTGTGGCTCACACCTCAGCGCGCTGCGTTCTGCTAGGTGCTACTTACTGACTGATCAGCAGGAGATCAATCTCAGCAGGGTCTATCAAGTCAATGTAAGGAAGAGCATCCATTCCTTCCAGTCCGGGATGGATGCCACAATCAAGCTGAAAAAAAAGAAAAAGAAATAAAGAAAAAAGGTTAAAGCTTCACAGAATCACAGAATGGTTGAGGTTGGAAGGGATCTCTGGAGGTCACCTGGCCCACCCCCTGCTCTAACAGAATGCATAAAAGCTCCTCCATTCTGGTCTGAAATTCAGTTATGAACAATTAGTAGCCTTTAGCATCACACAGAAAAATACTTTCTCCTCAAACACTGCTTTTAGCATTGGATTTCATATCAGTGTGTCTGTCCAGATGATTTATCTCCACTGGGAGAGTGAACACCTTTTAACAGCCCCCATTCCCTATATAGAATTTTGTACCTATGCAAGCTTTCATTCAGCGTGAATGTTATGGTTTGACTCAGCAGATAGCTAAGTTCCACACAGTTANTCTGCTACTCTCTGTGAAGACACTTGAAAAAGGGGAAAAGAACACGTGTGTGTTAACACACGCCAGTCACACACAGCTGTGTGAGCCATGAGCCTTACATTCCGTGAAACCTAACACTGAGAGGTTTTACAGTCTGCACTTCGGCACACACGTGGTTTGGGAACACTTGTCTTACAGCACAGACCTTGTGAAGCCCACTGTCACTTGTGCTGCCCCAGCAAGCCAGAAGATGTGCCTCTGCTGGAGAACAGCTGACCTAGGGAGGAGCTGAACTCATCCTGTAAGGCCTCTCTGTGTACCAAATGCTGTGATAGGAGAGTGTGCAACGATGCTCCTGCAATAAGTACCATTATTTTTCTTCCTTTAAACTCCAGAATGATGCATGATCTTCCCACTTCCTGGCCAGCGCCTCTGCAAAAAGACATCAGAGTCACCAGAAGGACAGGAGCCCCGGGGAGGTATCACAGAATCACAGAATGGCCCGGGTTGCAAGGGACCCCAAGGATCANGCAGCCCTCTCCTCTGCAGGCTGCCAGGCCCAGCCCCCTCAGCCTGTCCCCGCGGGGGAGCTGCACCAGATGCCCTGCGTGGGATCAGCTCGCCGTGCACACACAGTGCCTGCAGAGCGCGTTTCCGCCCAGATATTTAACGCAACTGCTCCGCTACGTTTATCTCCACGGAAATGACTGCTTATCGAACGCTGCAGGAGCAGAGTGCCCAGGGCAGGGACAGCTCCGAGCTGCAGCGCTGCGCGAGCAGACGCGGCCCCATGGCGGCACGGACACCGACCCTCCTCCCCCT
>WBMW01000973.1:127788-200148 GCA_013396635.1 Penelope pileata
AGCACCGCGGGCCCCGGTTCCTCAGGGCCGCGGCGGGGCTGGGGCGCGTGGAACGGGCAGGGCTGCGCCGGGCGCGCTTCAGAGGGCGTTCAGAGTGCGGCTTAACTGGGTACCAGGCGGAGTTCACAGCAGTAGGAATCACCGCATCCTTTTAAGGGTGTGAATGCACTTCAAATTCGGTCTCGTTTCTACACGTGCATTTTTATACACGTTAAAAAGAGACCTTTACCACGGCTCTGAGTGTTTCGACGAGTCGGGAGGACGGGGAGGTACCGGCCGAGAGCCCGGGGCTCCGGAGCGTTCGCACCCCGCCAGCAGCCCTCCATCTTCCAGCTCTGGGCACGGTCTGGCGTTTGCAGGGAGCTCCTCTCCTTGGTGGTGTGAGAGCTTAATTTCTGTTTCTCCTGCCCAGAGATCCAGATATGAAAACATGTTTAGAAAAGGGAAAAAGCGACACAGCAGCAGCAGCTCGCAAAGCAGCGAGGTCAGCACGAAGAGCAAGGTAAGCAGAGCTCGGCGTGTGCTCCTTCTAGAGGAACCTCCGTCTGCTTTGAGCTCAGTGCTTCGCTCGCACTGCCAGTAGGACGTGGTTTCTGTAAAATATCGTGTTGCTTTCTGCTTCAACTACTCCTCAGACTGTGTTAGGAGATTTAAAAAAATTAAGGTGTTAGAAGGTCGCTGTATTGTGAGAAGGCTCTGGGTGATTGCTGCCGTAGTGAAGCCCATGGACACCAGAGCTTCTGGCAGCACACACAGAGGTCTGGAAGCAGAAGCAGCAGCACATCTGTTCTCCAGCAATAAATACTGCCCTTTACGGTGCCTGCTGCTAGGTACCAAGAATGAGTCTGTTCTTCACTATTAATTGGTTACTTGGTATCCCTGAAGACTACTCTTCACTTTAAGTAACGTGTCCATTTTGTCTGGTAGGTTTTGGAATAATGAGTTGGAAATTGTGGATTTTCCAAGGTGCCATTTCACTCCCCTTGCACTGCTGTGTTATTTCAAGCATGTAGTTGTCAATTTCTTCAAGTTAAGATGCAGTACCAGAAAAGTCTGGGCATAACCTTCAGGTTTATTTTCTCTTTTTATTTCCAACTTCTTTTGAACTATTTGTGGGCTTGTGTGGAATTTATATCAGCCTAACTTACGATGAGGCAGAAAGCTAACTTCAGGGAGAGCACAGAGTTTTTGTTTCGTGGCTTTTCCTCCCCATTTTGCAGCGCAGCTTAAATAACAGAAACAAATACTAGTTTACTAAGAAGTTGAGGCGGGGCAGCTGGAAGTGCCTTCTTGCTGTGTTCTCAGTAACTTTCTGATGACATCCATTTTCTTCTTAGTCTGTAGATTCCAGTCTCGGGGGACTGTCCAGGTCTAGTACGGTGGCTAGTCTAGATACAGACTCCACAAAAAGTTCAGGTATGTAATCAGAGTTTGAGTAGGTCAGTATGCAGCAGAATTAGCTTTACATGTGTTTATATGAAAAAGCAGAAAATGGAAAAGGTTCAAATACCTGGTTTTAATAATCGAGTGACTCTGACTAACGCGTGCATGGCGCTAGGCTTCTCGGGCACCTGGTATTAAGTCATCCAGTGCTAAGTCGCTGTTCTTAAAGTAACCTGTCTGACCAAGGAGAGCTCACTCAGCTGTGCTATCTGTCTGTTACGCAGCGTAAATCTGATGCAACCTTTTGGAAACTGTTTCATGCTTGTAAGTTTACATTTGCATTGAGTTAAGTGAAATAAGGTTTGATTTTCCTTGTTCCTGCTCACCAGATCACGGGGTGTCACTGTTCGACCAAATGGTTCATTTAACAAAACATGTAGAAAAGTAGAAACAGCTTTCCGGTGTTTTCTGATTAATGTTGTTGCTTTTGAAAGTCTGCAGAAATTAGAGAACTCAGTAACTTAGCCCCACGAGAATTACTGTTCTTGAGCTCTTCAGAACTGGTTTATTTCATTTCATTGCAGGACAGAGCAACAGTAATTCTGATACTTGTGCAGAATTCAGAGTTAAATATGTTGGTGCCATTGAAAAATTGAAATGCAATGAGAGCAAAAATCTAGAAGGGCCGTTGGACTTGATAAATTACATAGATGTCGCACAGGTAAGTGCGTTACAAAAGAATGCCAACAAAAGAATGTTAGAACTTCTTAAGCTTAGATGTATTTATTTCATGTTATCATGTGATCTGACACCTTTCTGTATACATCTTAGACTTAATAAAATAAAGTAGCTTAATTAAAGAAAATATATACACCAGTCATTAAGTTTTGATCTCAAAAGCTGTCATACTTGGTTCCCTCCTATTGAGTAACTGGAGAAGACGCTCCCAAAAAGCAGCTGTGAAGAATCATAGAATCATTTAGGCTGGAAAAGACCCCTAAGATCACCTCGTCCAGCCGTCAGCCCATCACCACCATCAAAACCACAGAATCATTTGAGTTGGAAGGGACCTTTAGAGGTCACCTGGTCCAAAAGCAGCAGCGGACTCCCAGTGAAGGCCCTTTTCATGAGTCATCGTGGAATGAGTGTCTCACCTGAGAGCTGTTACATTGTCTTCAGCACTGTTAGGATTTGTACCTGGCAAATATCTCCTCTAGGTTTCCTCAGCACTGTAGAATTAAGTTTTTCTGTAAAGGAACATGTTTTCTGCTCATGAACCTGTGACCAAAGAACCTGGATAATATTTTGGGTTATCCTTGCCAAACTCCCTCCTTGCATTTATTTTGGTACTAAAAGCTGTAACTGGTTGTTCTGGTTAGGTAGTTGATTGTACCTTTAAAAGCACAGAGTGTCTGTTCATCTTACAGCAGCTCGACACTGAATATATGCTAAAGCTATTTCTGCAGCCAAATACAGAAGTGCTGCTAGTGTGGAGCATGGCTCAGCTGAGGTCAGTGCAGTGTGACAGGGCCAACTTTCCCCATCCACCCTAGATTATAAATTCCCTTCTGGATTCGTGTAGTGTTTCACATAAAAGAGACTGGACAAATGCAAGATTGCATACAGTAAGATATGAGCAGGGTAGTGATGATGTTAATGCAGTGGACTGAAGTACAAATAAACACGTTTTCTACTGTGTATCTTCACTGTTCATGTTCTCCTGTCTGCACTAAAGGCTTTTGTTTGTTTCCCTCCAAAGCAAGATGGAAAGTTACCTTTTGTTCCAGGTGAAGAGGAGTTTATAATGGGCGTTTCCAAATATGGCATTAAAGTTTCAACATCTGACCAGTATGTAAGTGATTCACAACAAACTTTTTGATGAGAGTTAAAAAGTGTTTTCTTCTATTGCTCTGACAATCTGTGTGATTGTCACTTCTGGCTTTAAGCAAAAGTGTAGAGGGGGGAAGCTCTCACAGCAGCACTACTTCATATCTCTTGAGGGCTCTCTATTTCTGACACAAATCCATTCATTCTGAGAGTGAGAGAGCACAAGACAACCAGACAAAAAGCAGGAAAGCCTTTGTGGTGTTTGGGCTTTCTCTGTGGCTGCACTGCCATCCTCTCGTGGGAAAAGCAGCACGACTGATGCCTGCGGCCATAGGTTCTTCAGCCTGAGTTAGTAGGTCAATTTCCATTGATGTTACTGTGAAGGGAAAAAAGATGCTTTTTTTCAAGGATACGTAAGTTGTTATCGCCTTCAGAGTTCCAGCCTTGCGCTACTAATCTGAGTGTGAGTTCACTCCAGCACTAAAAACTATCAAACGTTATTTTTTTGTTTGTATTATTTCCTACACGTACTTTATGTTCCTTTAGTGCACTTCAGATAGTTGTTTTGCTAAAAATAAAAAGCCGGTCTCTTCCCCAGGGCCCTCCAGTTGCCTTTGTATAGCTTTGTATTGCAGTCATGTGGTTTCCTTCTGGTTGCCCTCAGAGCCCCAGATACCGTAAATACTTGGCCTTACAAAGTCGTGACCCATCAACAACCCAGCAGTGCCTCTTCCTAAAAGCCTCCAGTGTGAGAGGGGTGGATAGCATTGCTCAACAGCTGAATACTCTGCACACAGCCAGAAGGTTTCCTTCGGGTCCCTTCAGAAAATAAAGCACTTGTTGCTGATGTGTGGGAGGAAGTATAGTTTCTCAAAGTGAGTTTCTTTGGGTTCTGTTTTTGCTGTCCTCTTAAATTCTTAATTCTCACTAAGAATGTAGGTTACATTAGAACTTTAAGTCCTTTAAGACTTTTATCCATCGTCCTTCTGGCTTCAAGCTGAGAGCGTGCACAAGCTGGCAGAGCCTTTTGTGATGAAGCTAGCTTATGCTGGCATTGTATTGCATTGCATTCTGTTTTCCAAATTCTGGCTTTTTGTATCTGTGTCACTGTTGACATTTAATTTGTCTGTTAGCGTGTTTTGTCACCTAACTTCATAGAGTTTCAGATGCAAAGGTGATTTTCTCTGCATTCATACAAAGAAATCAGTCTTTTATGACTTTGGGAGAAAGGTGAGGGCTCTGTGACTTTTAGATAATTTGCAGGTGAATAGGCAGCTATTTCAGATGCTAAGTAAAGAACTGACTGTAGGATACAAAATTCTTTCCTTGCGGATTGCAGCCAGCATTAAAGAAATGATGACTGAAATGCACCTATGTAATTCACTGATTGCATTTGCATTGTTTGTAGATGCAACCACTAGAAACCAAAGACCTGGGTATTTACGGGAGGCACACTGGCTTTGGACTTCTGTGTGTATTTGTACATCACATATGTGCATATACACTTATGGCACAGTTTGTCCACTGCAATCTCATTTCTCTCTTAACTGCTGAATCTCCTCAGAGCCAAGTACTGCAAGGAGGGGAGGAAATGAATTTACAGGGGAACTATGCACTTTGAAGGATTCAGGTTGCCTGTAAGTGGTAACCCATGTGTACCTTAGCAGTGTAGCAAGTTCCAAGCAAGTAACTCTAAAAAGCTTTAAAGCAACGTGGAGGCAGATACTGGAATTTTTCATACAGAGACTGGAGAGCTGATCCACATCCGCTCCAGCTGCCTTCGGCATGTGTGGTACTCAGTAGTTGTGAGCAATTGCTGAGTGAGTGGCTGTCAGGGATGGAGGTGGCTTCCAACACGGTCATCTTGCTGTGCACGCTGTGGAGAGCTCTTCCCTGGCAGTTCCACAGACAACATCATTAAGCTCACTCTACATTTGCACAGCTTCTACGTGGAGGTGGAAACTTCCTCAGACACTTGAGCTGCTGATAGGGACAAGTGATTGATGCCATCCACAAAGGAGCTGTCCTGGAGTCACAGAGGAGCCTTACGCCTAGGAGCAGTACAACTAGAATAAAACTGATAAATACATTATCAGTCGGGAAGGATGGCCGAAGAAAGGCTTTGTAGGGTAGGTGTGCAGAAACTGTACTGAGTGACACCCACCAGTCCCTTTTTGGAATGGCCAAGATCAGAAGCGGAGCTTGCCAATGAAGCTTTTCCAGTAGGCTAAGGCTGTTACATCAGAAAGATACATTTTATAAAACTTTTGTTATGGTGCTGCATGCAGCCTCCTTTCTTAGCCCTGTTTCTCATCAGTTTACTTCCTACATTTTCAAGGGAAGAAATCCTTAGAAAGAGGTGGCATGTGACACCGGGACTGAGCAGGCAGGTGGGCCATGCTGGCTGCTGAGTCAGGTGTAAGAGGCGAAATCCTGCTGTGATGAAGCAGAAATAACCGGTTCAGAGAAGAGGCAATGTGTAGAGGACAAAAAAAAAAAAAAGGTGGCTCCTGCCACAGGTTTTCTGTGGATTTTTGTTTTTTCTTGATTGCTATAGAGAGAAAAAAGAAAGGATCTTGTTTAGGGGACTTGTAGGATTTTTATTTTTTTTAGACACAACTAAAACCCATCGAAATTGATAATTGGAGAAGTAGAACTAGAAGGATGCTGAGTAGTAAATCCATTGTGTGGCTGTCTAGGTAGTCTTAATTTGTTTCTGCATCATACTGTTTAGATTTCTTTGAGCGCACTGTGACAGCCAAAGATGATCCTCCAGTGAAGGGTCCTTCTGGCTATAGGGCAGCAGGAATCACAACTGTAGCTGGGTCACTGGTGGAGCTTCCTACCTTGGACACCTGAGCAGATGCTAAGTACTGTGCTTAGACAGGCAGAAGGTTGTTCTGGCTGTAATAAATGTCACGGCCTTGCAGCCATGTTTGGAAAGGAACACTTGTCGTGGTACCAAAAAGGGGTGTGGAGCCATTATGGAGACTGGGAGAGAGAGAGGCCACAGCTAACACCTGCTGGAAGTGAGAGGAGTTCCTTCTGTCCCCCCTGTTAGAAGAGGCTGGTGCCAGTGGGGTTCTGGCTGGCACTGAGCATTAAGTGCCTGTGAGCAGGCTTTGGCAACCCTGGGAGCTGAAGCCCAGGGGAAGCAGCATGGTGCAGTGCTTTGGGCTCCCTCCCCTTTCAGCTTTTGGGGATCCAAGACTCCACCTTTCAGCTCTTGTCCATCACTGTGTCATTGAGCTGTTTGTGCAGTCACATGCTGAACATCTTAACGAATGTGATGGAGGGCCACCAAAGTGCTTCCTCAAAACAGAGCCACTGTCAGGAAGTGACATGGCATGATGTGGGTTAAGTACAGAGGGAGAGCGAGGATAGGTGCGAAACAAATACGTGCTTCGGTAACGTGGCCAAGACTACGGACTGCACAAGAATGCAACTCAAAAATTAAAGCTAAAATTGTTAAACCACTACTTCTCTTAAAGCCTTGAAGAAATTCTTAATTAAAAATCTGTAGTTCTATCAAAGAATACGTTTCTTCTGTAAATAAATCTGGAGCCTTTTGTCAGGGGTACGTGTAGAAAACTGAAACAGCTGTTGCACTGCTCCTGAGTAACTTTTATTTGCCAACTGCTTTCAGGATGTGCTGCACAGGCATGCTCTCTATTTAATTGTACGGATGGTCTGCTATGACGATGGTCTGGGAGCAGGAAAAAGTTTACTGGCTTTGAAGACAACAGATGCAGCCTCTGAAGAATGCAGCCTCTGGGTATATCAGTGCAATAGTTTGGTAAGAGTTGATGTTTACAGTTTTTAATTTAGGTATCAGTATTTTGATTGTAAAGGGAGATTCTGAAACCCAAGGGCCTTATGAAGCCTTTTTGGCAGAAGATAAAAAGTAAAAATCTGCCCTGGCTGAGGAGAGGGAAAAAACCCTTCAAACTGATCAGCCTGAAAACAAACTCTGTGTTCCCTAAAATTGCCAATATATGTGACTGCCTGAGAAAGCTCTTTGCACCTCTTCAGTGTGCTAGCATAGCTGCTATGGGTAATCCTCCATCTGTATTTTCAAAGACAAAACCTCTAAAGATCTGACAGGGCATGGGGGGATTGAGTAACAGCTCTGGTAATAAAGGATGTATTCATAAATATAGGCAAGGAGGGTGATCTCCTCTTAAGAGTAGGAGAATTCATCATCAAGATACTGTGCTACGGCACACACCCTTTGCAGCACTGGGGGAACACACAAACTGGCTTTGTGAACGCTGGTGTCATGCTGTGATGGAAGCTAACAACTCTGACTTGTTTCAAAAGAGCTCGTTTAAAGCAGCTTCCCACGTGTCATTGCAGACCACAGAAATGACGTGAGATCTCACTTGTGCTACTCCGTTTTGCGTGTCTGCCAAACGAATGATACATTCTGCTTTAAATGAGTTTTGATAATTTCAGAAGCTCTTCACAAAGTATAAATGCGTGTGTTTTTATGCAATACAGGAACAAGCACAAGCTATTTGCAAAGTGTTATCTACAGCCTTTGATTCAGTTCTAATGTCGGAGAAGTCCTGATGTACTTCAGCAGCATGTGACTGGAGAGTACAAGAGGCCTTTGTGCGAGGAGGAACCGGGGCTCCCCTGCGCTACCACAGGCTGGCTGCTGCCACACACCAACTCCAAAAAGACTTGCTGTGCAAAGAAGAGCCATGCAACCTTGTACGTGGTACTTTGTCATTCCTCAAACATGACTTGAAATTATTCCACCTTCAGTTTCCAGGACAATACAGAATTTTATATTTAACATGGATTTTTTTCTTAAATTGTGTTTTGTATATTGATGTCAATACTGTAGAAATGTAAAATAAAACTGACACTTGCTTCTACCTTTTTTTAAAGTCCAATTTGTTAATATAAACTTCAGTTCTGCTTCGCACAGACCTCGGACCAAAACAGCAAGGGCAGCAGTGACAGTAAGTAGCAGTTGGTTCTTTACACCTTTAATTTAAAGTGTGCTGTACTCAGTATTCAACTGAGAATCCACAACAGGAATTTTTTCTCTCGATGTGTTTGTTGCTTGTATTTCCCATCTTACACAGCAACCTTGCCTAAGCGATACAGAGTTCCATGAGAGAAGTAGCCAAAGTGATTTTAAAAGTAGTTTTATTTTTCCAGACATTTGACTGGTTAACAAGAGTAAAATTTATTAATCATGCTCTAATTATAAATCACTGCATCCAGGACATTGAAAATAAGAGTTGATTTTCGGTTATACAATATATACAGTTGCTCTGCAACTAAACAAAATAAAAACAACTGAATTGAATATTATACATCTCATAGCATTCTAAGCTGCATTTTAAGTGTCATTTGCTCCTTTTTAAACAGTTAACACAGCAACCTAATAGTCTATTAACAGGTTTTTGAATCATTATTTTGATCAGATCTGAAAAGTTGTATGAAATATGCCAAAATTTTGGACTTAAAATTCTAAATTTTATATTATAAATAGATATCTACAGGCTCTAGAATTTCTTCTTCCTCTGCCAGAGGAAAAGCAAACTTTGAGAAACATGGAAAATCTAGGGATAAATTTTGCTTAGCTGCTCTTTATTGGTCCTCAACATTTTAACAGTCTGCACCGTTAGTGCCACGACACTGTAGTCTAAAGGCCTCCTTCTAAGTGAAGGGCGAACAGGATTGTGACATTTTAAAGTGTGTTCCTCTTCTAGCAGAGCCTAAGGAAAATTTGCATCATTGCTTAAACTTTACGAGTTGTACACTATAAGATTCTGTGTTAAAAATACTGTACATTAGGAGATCTGTGCAAAATAATATGCCCATTTACTCTCTAGACTCTATCAGGGATAGAAACATACAAAATAGTGTTGCAAACTGAACGTATCAGTAAGTGAATAAAACTGTAGTGCTAAACTACTACTCTATCATTTTACTGGGAACTTTGAAAATACAGACTAATTTGCTTCAACTTGCAACAAAAATATCTTGAAACATTCCAGTTTGTTCCCCGTTTATACTGCAGCAACAGCATCTAGAAAATGAAAGTTATGCATATACTTGGCTGTACCCACAGGTCTGAGAGGCTATCAACCAACTGTACCATTGAGGAGAGGTGATACAAGGTAAGATCAGTGTTGCTCTTCCAGCATTAACGCAATGTGATTTTTCCCCAAATTAGTATATGCAGTGGCTTATTTCCCATTCCATTAAATATGAAATGGCTAATTTAAACACCACTTGTCAGAAATTCAAAGTTCTCTTGATAAATCTAGAAAACAAACATCCAGAAAACATGATGAAAGCCACTGTCACCGAGACGTTGATCTTTCTTATCCTATGCCATCAGCTGTTTCCTGTAGCACAAGCAAACACTGGTACAATACACAAACACCAAAATGAGTCCAATTTGTATTGGTGTTTTCCATCAACCAACTGGGAAGTATCAATAGCCGAGCCTTTGTTCACAAATTAGTAAAACAAATTTAACAACAGTGTAGCTACCATATATGTGGGTATATTATATAAATACAGAGTGAGTTAGCAAACTCTCATTGTTCGCAAGGTAGTGGCACACAAGTTTTTATAAAATAGAACATAACATAGTGTACTTGTGAGGTGTCAGAGACCTTATTAACCAAGGACAGTTATCCACATCTTCCACCAAATATGTTCTGTGTGAACACGTTAAGAATTCTCTTTTTAAAAAAAAATCTAACCACTATAATGATATAAGTGTAAGAAATGCTCTGCAATTCATCATCATGGTTAAGTACATTTCTGGAAGTGCAGTTTCCATATCCTTGAGTTGTAGTAGTAACTCAGTAATATTGCCATAGTTCAGTTAACCAGCAGTAGTCACATTAAATGACCAAAATGAATGCAACATACATAAAGAACATTTGAAAAACAGGTTCCACACACGTGCAGCCTAGAAAAATAAAACAGTCTCAAGCTCACAAAATCAGAACTAGAAAGTTCAACGACTAACACAGATTTCAGATAACTTTAAGCAAATATCTACATCCATTCCGAAAGAAAGAAGTTTCTCCTGTGGTAAACTGAAATATTTTTTCACTTTTACCTGGCCAAAGACACCTAGTTAGAAATGTTTCTTCTGCAATAGTTGACATCCCGGATGACAGCCAGCATGGCAAGATGCTGAGTGAGTCCAGTTTAGAACTATGCAGCAGCTTGCATGTTTTGGTTCCAAATACTTGAAACAGTATTGAGAATTGGATAAATTCACTGCCCTGTTACAGATGCACACAATTTCTTTAACTGGGGAAGCAACACTGAAGTGTGATATTGTCAAGATTAAAAGGGAGAATAAAATTACAGTGCGTGGTTGAAAAGAACATTCATAACGTTGTGATGTTCACACACTTACATGGATTTTGATTGTTAAAGCTTTTCAGTTCACCTTAAAAAAATACAGGAAGAGGGGTTTTTTTGTTTTGTTTTGTTTGTTTTTCAAGTGTAAACAGATCATGAGAAGTTTTCACATAGAAAAAAGTTCTAAAAGTCCCAAAATCAGAACAATGGTAATAAAAAAGTAAGCTACAGTACCTAGGACTTGGGCAGTGCTCTGGCAAGGTGTCTGCAGATAGGTAGATGAAATGAAATAGAGCAAAACTTATTTCTGTGACTGCTGGTAATGAGAAATGTCTCCACTTATCAGTAGCAATTTAGTCAACAATAAAGTGCACAAATGATACAGGGAAAGCTCCTTTCCGACTGGGATCTCCATCAATATGACCAATCTGCAAGAGTTCAGATATTTTTCAAGTTAACCACAAAAAGGAATGACAATATGACCAAAATGAATACCAGTCACCTTCCTGCCTAAAGCCTCTCCCTCCGTCTTTTTTCTGTACTGCTGGTTTTTTGTCATTTGCCAAAGGGAAAGAAACATGAGAAAACTCAGACCAACAGGATGCATTTGTTATTTAACTACAGACCTTTTTTTTTTCCCCAAATGCTGTTTTACTCAGTTCCTTGAAAATAACATCTCATAATGCAGTACCACTGCTGCATCATTTCAGTTCATGCTGGAATGCCTGGCAGCCCATAATTTGCTTGTGCTTTCTCCCCTTAACAGTAAGTGAAAAGCAAAAGAATGGATCAAACTTCAACAGATCTCAAGCATTTTGGGTTTCACATGAATCTGTATGTACTTATACAGCATTATTGCCAATTTAGATGCAATGTGAAATTCTATTCTTTGCTAGCTTACAGTCAGGCTAAGGTGAGTGTTTTCATGCATAACAATTTTCCAAGACTTCTATAGCTGATGCAGCTCTGGAGTGTAATAGTTGAGATGATTTCCCAGCACACAGAACAGATCATTTCTCAATCTCAGTCAGCTAAAGAATTAGGATAATACAAAGCTGCATCCTGAGGACCACCACAGAGCATCTTCAAGGAAGACAAAATAGTAGCAGTTTCATAAGCTGCTGACACCCACCCAAGAATTTCCTCAGTCACACAGACCTTGTCCCCTGTGTATTGTGAACCCTACTAATCAGACTTCATTTTCCTAAATGAAGAAACTTTTTCTGAGAAAAGCTAAAAATTTATCTGAAGCTCGATTTTTGAACACAGGAAACATCTGGAATCAGGCTTCCATGAGATGAAACTTCTGATTATTTGGAAACCCAACAGAGATCGTCTGCAGCTGGCATCAACCTCTAGATTTCATGTCTTTCTTTCAAAGCACGTTGACGGAAAATACAAAATACTCACCCACCACTCCTGATCTTCTTCACCATCAACTACAATGATATCTCCCTCTGAAAAAGTTAGCTCATCTGGGTTATCAGCTACACAGTTGTAAATTGCTTTTACTCTTTTGGGCTTAGTTTTTGACTGAAACATAAAAACAAATGTAAATAATAAGCACGGAAGAATCAAAATAGACTTGGAGCTGAAAGCAGCAGAAATGCTGCCAACTGTTATTTTTCATAGGTTAGAGTTCAGCTAGATCTTTTATGCTGGGTACTTATGCTTCAGCCTGAATTTGTCAGCATGCAAAGCCTTTCAGATCCTCTGTGTCACCAATGTGGACCAGCTTTCCCTTTGTAATCTTCCATTCTGGCTCGCCCAAGCCTGCCTGCAGAGCTCTACACCATTGCAGCGAGTAGGCTTTTACTCAGAAGATAGGATAACTGATCAAGTGCTGCACTGTAAGTGTAACAGCAGCATTGTCACTAAGAGGCCTGAACCACCCGCCGATACACCCCTTTTTAATTTACTAAAGCCTTCCCTTCAATCTACCAACTCTCCAGAATATCTCCAGGCTCTTTGTAGTGCTTCGAGGCCTGCAAGCCACAGGAGTGGTCTTCCAATAGGAAAGTTCACACTACTGCTTAGAAGGGAGTTTTCATATCTCAGTATTGCAGTGGGATTCCAATCCTAGCCAAGTCGTATTTGAAATCATGTTGAAATTGTTTTGCTCTGGTATCACAGCATTCACCATCCTAATCTCATGCCACTCTCTGTGCAACCTGGCCTGCTTCCATTCTGTGCTACCTCCTGCTGTTGCATTTGCTTTCAGCCTTCTCAACCTCTTTTGCAGATCAACACTACTGCTACCCGGATTGTCTTTCCACGCAAGGAGTGGGGAGGTGCAGGACCGGGAGGCACAGCATAAGCTTTCTGCCATGAATTTACCCTTTTGTCCAGTTTCCCCAGCCTCAGTCAGCAGAAGTCTTTCCTTTCTACCTTGAGATGCCAGAGCAAATCTGCAAGTGCCATTTAGGTCAGCAGACAGCAGTTAACGCAGCGGGCGTTTGGGGCAAAGGCTCCAGACAGGACAAGGAAAAGCAAGTTTCACCACCATCCTGGAGTCCCTGAAGGACTGGTCCCAGTCTCTGCTTAGGTCAGCCAGGGAGCAGGAAGCTTGGGAGAAAAGATTTCATCCACAAGCATCCATTTGCATTTTAGCACAAAAACCTGACTTGCCCAGACGGCGCGCACCCTCGGGCTCTATTTGTGGGCATACCCCAGGGAGCTGGCAGCCTTGCACCGCACCACAGTGATTTTGCTCCATCTCAGCCAAGTTACAGTTTGAACCCCAACCAACCTCTAGGTCAAGAGGAAACAGCTTCACATCAGTACAACAGTGACATAGTTACTAACTTCAAAGGGTTGCAATTACAAGCATTTCCTGTTCTTTGGATGTTAAGGGAATTAAAACAGATCCCCATTCCCAGGAGACTAACATCTTCCAGGAAAGTTCTCCATAGAATTACAATATCGTTTCAAGAATCTCAAGTATATTCTGAAAAAAAATGATACATCATGAACTTTCTAACTGAAAAATGGGCTATTGGGCAAATGCAGTGTATAGGAGATAAGCCACTGGCTGCATGTGGATGTAGAACTAGACCTTTTTTTTCCCCCTGTACTCAAGGAGTATTTCTGAAATCATTTCCTAAGTCTGAGCTGGCTTCTGGATTCTCTGGCAGACATAACAAAAAAGGCTGGAGTGTACAGCTGAAGGGAGTGACTTAGCCAAAGTGCTTTAGCTAGACTGATCTAGCTAAAGCTCTTTAGCTGAAGGGGCCCTTCACTAAATCTCAACTAAGATGCTTTAGCTAGATTGATTTAGCTAAAGCACCTTAACTAGCACACACCCTGAGCCAGGTTTCTCTTACTTCTCTGTCTCATGACAGAAGGAAATCACCCAGCTGATTTTCTCAGTCACATGAAATTCAGCCTACTGATGCCCTAGAGATATGTGGAGTCAGATCTGCTCTTCGTATTACATACAACCAATATTAACCAGTGAGCAGAGACAGACTGTTCCTAAAAGCCAGCCAAGATAGCCCTTTCCTACATACATAAAGCACTTTGTCCTATGAAACAAAAAAAAGAGAATAAGATAGAGAATTACTATGACCTTGACTTATACAGAAAGCCAGGCAGGGAGCTGTTTCAGAACTGTCAGATGTGCTGAATGGATGCACCCAGTGCTCCCACCTGAATCCCAGAACACAACAGAAATTGGGATCAGGGTTCAATAGCTTTACTGAGTAAAAATGGCAATTCCCTTAGTGCATATAAGCAAAAGGGACAGCTATTCAATTTTTCAGTAGCCAGACCATTAAATTTTATTGTGGTCTAAACCACGAAAGTTATTTTGATGCAAGACAGACAGCACTTTGGTTAAACAAAGAGTGGGAGAGGCAAGAAAACAGAAGACTTTAAAATACCAACTAATACAAGATGAACTCCAGATGTCTCTGTGGCTTTTTCTGCATTATCAGATGACAAAAGCTAAAAGGAGTTCTAGGGGCTCCAAACAAACATGCAATGCTATGCACATGAACACAATGAAGCCTCTGTCCTAGACAGTTACTACTCCAATGGACACGGTTAACAAAAAATGAATGGAGAGAGGCAGCGGACTGAAGAAAGTAAGACATTTTATTATATCCCACTGATAACACCATCACAGGGCCAGGAAGAACACACATACTCTTAGCTTTCAGTTTATTATTTACCTCCTGACCCATGTTCCTACACAGGGCTTCAAGTATGAAACAGCCCAGACCTAATTACAAAGAGCACCTCAGGAGCATGGGCTCTCTATGTTGTCAGTTGTCTATACTGTCATGCTGGATGCATGACAAATTCCACAGAGATCCAATTTCTCTTGTTTCGAGCTTGGCTCCTAGTCTTGTCTGAAGTCATTCAATGTACTTACGTAAATAATTATATCTACTTCCATGACAAAAGTAAGCAAAAAACCTCCCTTAGTACAAATGACTTACAAAGGACCTACTAGACACTTACCAAGATCACCTACCCTCAGTAAGTCAAACCATACATCCTGTGGGTTGTGGTCCCATTCAGACACAAGCAAAGAATCTGAGCTTTGTCTTTGTTTTGCCCTTTTTGTTGGTGTTCTTTTTAATTTAAAATCACATACCATCACTTAGGAAATGCTAGAGAAGCAAAGTTTTCATAAATATCTGCTAGAAGTAACACACTGAACAGAGGATAGGGGTTTTCTACTCTTCATGGTTCACACTCATTCTTTCTAACAGGACAGATTATTATGACACACGGTCTAATAGCGATAGGACAAGGGGGAATGGCTTTAAACTGAAAGAGGGGAAAATTAGGTTATATGTTAGGAAGAAATTCTTTATGCAGAGGGTGGTGAGGCACAGGAACAGGCTGTCCAAAGAAACTGTGGATGCCCCAACCCTGGAGGCACTCAAGGCCAGGCTGGATGGGCCCTGGGCAGCCTGAGCTGGTGGGGGGCAGCCCTGCCCGCAGCATGGCGGCTGGGGCTAGATGATCTTTAAAGTCCCTTCCAACCTAAGCTGTTCTACAACTCTATGAGTGTGTTTGATAGTGTGTGGAAGATTTAATGAAATCTAAACCCAGATTGTCTACTTACTATTTGTGATTTCCTTGGCATTGGTGCTGGTGGCTGGATCTGTGCCAAAGTATTTGCTGTAGAACCAGTCTGTGTTACTGGAATTTCACATACAGAAGATTCTCCTACTGCTAAGCAAAAGAAAACAATTAAATTTCAGGCACGTTTTTTTTTTAAAAAAAGTAAAAGCATTAATACAAATTGGAACCAAATTCATCATTCTTAATTAGAGGATATGAATAATTTTATATAGCAAGTACTTCACTTTTAACGGCTCTTCCTAAAAAACTGAATGCAATTTTTCTACTATTTTCCTTCCCAAAAAGGCCTTTTTTTTCCAAAGACAATTACCTAAGAACTTTAATATTGCAAGACATTTAACACTGCAAATATGCTACAAGGGAAAAAAGCCTGTAAAACAGATGAGAGCAGAACCAATTTTCTCATTTCCCCACCCATTCCTTACAAACTCTGTGCTTTTAGAACCTTTCTTGCCTAATCAAGACCATTTTTACCAAGATGCTGTACCCTTCGCAAGAGACTTCTAACACAGATGGCAGACAATGATTAGCGAATTCTCACTCTGTGGATATGTTAAATGGAAATAAAAAAGAATCACAGCAACAACCAATAAACATAAGATATACAGTAGAAGAGGAGATTAGCTATCTTGCCGCAAAGATAACCAATGACATCCTGGGCTGCATTAGGCAAAATACTGCCAGCAAGTCAACGGGGAGTGATCTTTTCCCCTCAGCACTGGTGAGGCCACACTTGGGAGTGCTGTGTCCAGTTCTGGGGCTCCCCAGTACGAGAGAGACATGGACAAACTGGACAGAGTCAGAGAGCCACAAAAATGAAAAACACTGGATCACCTCTTAAAGGAGGAAAGGCTGAGAGAGTTGGGCTTGTTTAACCTAGACAAAAAGCGACTCAGGAAGAATCTCACTGATTTGCACCTAAATCTGAAGGGAGGGTTCAAAGAAGATAGAGCCAGGTTCTTTTCAGTGGTGCCCACTGACAGGCAATGGGCACAGAATGAAACACAAGAGGTTTCCTCTGTATGCCAGGAAACACTTTTTTTTTTCTTTTTACTGTGGGGGTGACCAGCCACTGGTACAGACTGATCAGAGAAGTTGTGGAGCATCCTTTGAGATCTTCAAAAGCTGTTTGGACATGGTCTTGGGCGACCTGCTCTGGGTGCTCTTGCTTGAGCAGGGAGCTGGATAACATTACTTCCAGAGGTTCCTGCCCACCTCAAACATTCTGTGATTGTCATTACATGGCCCCATTACTGACATTAATTGTCCTGTAACTCTGTTCACACACAAAAGCTTTAAGCATCAAGGCCTACACAATCAAGAAAACAAACAAGAGTGCTGGTACTGACTGTGTTTAAATGTACATGGTAAACTCAATAATTGTCCCCGTTAGCCTGTAATAATAATAATCATAGCTTAATTACAACAAGATAAATCTCTAAACCATAATTACCAGTTTGTTGTAGAGACCCAAGTCCTCTAGATTGCCCTTTGTTACTTAAGCCAGATGACTTCTCAGACCTGTTCAGAAAAAGTTAGAAATTTTTCCATTTAAGAAAGAAACAAGAACATCAATCACAAGAACCCAGACTATTTTTCAAATTATAAAATCCTTGTAATATCATCAGTATATTTTGGTTATTGGTATCTTATTTTAAAATACTAATTTGCTTCCTTATTTTTGAGTAAGCCAATGGTAAGTTGCACTTCACCTAGAAATACAGGTTCCACTCCTGCAGTTTGTGTAGAGTTGATTTTCTTTTCCTAAGTTCTGAAGTTCATGTCATTGCTTTTTAAAAATTCTTTGGTGCACTTTGTTAAAACATATGTATCTTGCCTGTACATCATAGCAAACTTCAGCAAGTTGCTTCTCCCTTGCACTTAACATGGTATATGCAAATCAAAGGGCTAGAAAGGAAGGTCAAAGGTTGTTTATCTCTTTTATTCACAAAGCATCAACCATATATATATATATTACCTCACATATACATATATGCACACATGCCCCTGTATCTTATAACTATATAGGCTACATTCTGCCAAATTTTCAATGGCAAAGAATCCAAAAATTTCCCAGACAACTTAGCGCTGTATTTCACAATGCTTACTTTTGGAAAGCTTTCCCTAGCATCTAAGTTATTCTTGCCACAATTTAAACCAAATTTTTCTTTTTTAAAGCCACTGTGAGATGTAAGAAGGAATGCCATAATTCAATGCTTTGTGTATCTTTGAAGACCTGTATCTGTGATAAAATTTCTCTCTTTTAAAAGATGAGATTCATTTCTTTCAAATTTTTTTTATCACAAGGCATATTTTCTAGACTTCTCATTATCTTACTGATGTCCCCTGTTTTCAGCCTCACTACCTTGTATTTTTATTTTATACTTCAATACCTAAAACTGAATACAGTAATCCAGCTGAGGGGTAATTGATGTTGAGTCAATTGGAAGGATTAATTCCTAAATCTTGTGGGTTATAATCAAAGAATACTCTTTTGCTTTGCCTCTTCCACAATAGCATGAGTCTTCTGACTTAATTTTACTTATGATTCACTATGTCTTCGCAGAATCTTCCTCTTAAGGACTTCTGTTTAATCATACTTTGTTATTCTCCATAGCCCATTTTTGTAGCTGATTGCTCCTCAGTACCAAGTATTGCTTACCAAGTAACATCCTTCTTCTCCCTAGACTACAATTTTTCAAGGCTACTTTGGAGATAATCCCATTCATCAGGACACTTGTTCGTTCTAACTTTGTTTCCTGGAAATTTAAAGGTTATATTCTCTACTCCAGGTCTCTCTACTCCTGCCATGAATGAAAGTATTGAATGGAACTGAACATGGGACTAGCATGTGAACAACAAATGGCACAATCAGACATATCCTCTTACCTCTTTTTTGTTATAAAAAAAACTAGAAATTGATTATTCTTTGTGGATCTGTATTTCCAAAGGGTAAGCATTCTGTTGATATAGTGCAAGTCATACAAAATTAAATGACTATTCTACCCTGTTTTTGCTGTGGGAATCCTTGTAATCTGCTGCCTTACTATCTATCTTCTGTTCATTCATATACTTCAGAACACATCACTGGCAAGTGTGCATGCTTTGTAGATGACTTTCATGTTACATAACATACAACTGAAAAGTTAGTAATAATTATTAAACATATGCATTAAACACTAAAATGGCATCAGTTACCCGGGAACAGGCTTTCTTTGAGAAACTCTGCTAGGAGGTTGTGGGGGCAGTGGTGGTGGGGTTGGCTTAGTTTGTGGAGGAGCTGGTTGCTGTTTAGATTGCTGGTTCAAAGCTTCCATAATGCTGGCTGTCTTTGCCACTGGAGGCGGTGGTGCTGGAGAAAGCACATCTATAGAAAAAAGTTAGACAGTGAAAAGGAATTAGACTTCTATTTATCATTTTGTCTCTTGGATTCTCATCCACAAGTTTTCCTGTTACAGAATTTATCTCCATCAAAGAAAAATGCTTTACTACTTGTAATCAACAATTTAAACACAAATCCTTCCATTGGAAGGAAGATCTCTCTGGAAAGAGATTTACCTTTTCTTTCACCAAATCAAGATTGGAGAGCTCACAAGTACTTCAATTCTACAAAGTATTAAAGTACAAACGAAGAAAATCCTTGTGTCTTACCAAAGTCATTCTGATCTAGTATTTTCAAGAATATGACTATATTTAATTGAAGTGCTAATTCTGCTTGCTCAGTCAAGGTCTCCAGTTTGTGTTTTACGGAAAAGTAGTTGAGTATCTCAGAAATTTTGTTTACAGGAACTTCTTTTTAAATCCTGTTATGATGACATTTACTCAAAGAAACATCACATTAGATTTGGTGATTAATTAGAATTTCTATTAAGCTCTTGAAACCACCACAACAGCAGCTGGCAACGCACCAAAACATCTCTTTGCATTCCGATGTTCTGCAAAAAATGAGCACAATGGTGGAGACAAAGCCCCAGGCCTGTACGTAACATTTATCTTTACAACTCACTAATGAGAAATGCATCATTTAAGCTACAGATACAAATAAAGTGGAAAGCTCTTTAGACCTCTAGTAATAGGTACTACCCTCCTGCTGACCCGGTACTACACCATACAATCCTCACTGGAACGTCAGAGAAGACAGTTCATACAAAGTTATTGGATGGGAACAACAGGCCAAGGCTACAGTCACCAAAAGAGGAAGTATGAGTTGTGAAAATGGAAAAATAAGCCAACTATGATTAGATACAGCAGAAGGGAAAACAGAGGAAAGTGGAAACATACTTGTAGATGTTACACGCAATGGCGGCACAGGGGGATGAATAGCTGGTGGATCTGATGAAGATCTCTGCCTGCTTATACTTTCCACTCCTAAAGAATTTGTCTTCCACATTGTATTAGATGAAGAAATTGTCTGAATACCACTGCCAAGAACTGAAGGCTGAACTAAAAAGAGAGGAAAATACTGTATTATTATTATTGCTTACTCTAAGCACAAAGCGTTAATATTCACACCTGTGCTTTAAAAACGGTGTACCTAGACACTACATTCACCAAATCAGAACTACTGCCATCCTGCAGCAATACCAGAGCAGAAATCAGAGTCTGCTGTAAAAAATTACATACAAGTCTCTGGTTGATGTCTTACTAACTCTTTACCCTGAAATTAGTCTCCAGTCATTACTTTATAATACGCCCACACTTGAAAAGCTGAACTTTCTTAACAAGAATAGAGAAGACAAGTCTTGCTATCCTTTTCAGTCCCTGGCTGATAGCTCAGGTACTTCAAGGAAAGAGTCTCACTCCGAGTATTGGCAGACATTGCTGACTCAAAGCGCAACGTCAGTTTTGACTTGGAATTGACATAAAACTGAATTTCACCCAAACAAGAAGCTGTAATAACTAGGCATGAAACTAGAATCAGTTACAGAGCACTGCTTTTTGAGAGCCTCCTAATGGATTCCATTCTAAAGAGCTGCCTCCCCATTCATAAAAACATACTACAGGTTTTCACTGAGGCCAATATTTTGCACTTTTCATGCCACTTTTCCGTACTCAGAGCATGAGCATCATATTAAGAAAAGATGAAACAGAGTAAGGTATGAATAAATATCAGGTTGCAGGGAAAAGCATAAAAGGCTCAGGAGACTTGGAGAACAGCTTAAAGCTAAGAGGATAAAGGAGTAATAATAATATATCATAAGCGTAACAACAACAATACCGGCAATCAACAAGAAGCTGAAATTGGTGATGCTATCATAGCTTTTCACTGAGAATATAAAATAATAGGCTAATGCATTGCTGGAGTAAAGAATATGAGTTAATAACCTCTCTGAGCCAGGCAGCATGTTTTCTTGGCGTGAGTTGCACTACACTGGTGCCAACAAGTCTGGGGTTGGGAATGAAATTAAAGTGACACTATTTCAAGTGTCATTTAATCAAGGGCAAACATTGGGTAAAACAGCACAGTTTGCCATGGGTAAAATTATATCAAAGGGTAAAAGAGTCTTTTTAATTATCCAATTACATTATTAATTTAGGGATAGTATCTAACAGTTAAATGGACAGTGCAAGCTCCTTCACAGCCAGGAGACAAGAGACCAGGCAAATTTTCCTGTTTGCATTCCTTTCCATCAAGTAAAAAATATATCCCGATGTTATGCGTAGACTTCATGCAAAAATTTCAGATGAAAGGAATCCCACCTTGGTTAAGGAACATAGCTGCATACACTGCTAAACTTCTTCCAGTCTCACGCTACCCTTTTAAAGTAGCGCAGTAACATGGTGTTCTATTGTTCTCAGTCTTTCTGCCCTCAAAACAATATATTTTAATCCGACTTTTATGCTGCAGCCATTCCTGTGGAACAAACAACTGAGTTTTCATATTACACAAATGTTCAATTTGCAATCTTGAGCACTGTCATGTGGAGACCTGTACTCATTCTGACTTCCGTGCAGTGTTTCCAAAGGCAGACACCACTCAGATATGCCTACAACATTACATGCTCCTATCTCCTCTTACAGAATTTGAATCTGACAGAAAAATCAAGTGTTTACACAGTCATTTTCTGGAATTTATATAAATTTAGCACTCATTAATAAAAAGCATTGATATTAATTAATATATATTAATAAATTGTATTGAAATAATGAAACACACTGAATGTGTACTGAATGAAGACAACCTATACAAATTTCTGTGCACTTCCGCAGTACGATCCAAACAGATCATATATGAACATCAGAATGAGGTTTAGGTGTCAGCTTTGAGGGTAGATTTTGCATCCTTTCTGAATTGGGATGAGGCCAGTACATTCTACGTTGTTTTGCTGACAACCTACAGTCACATACATGTTCAGGCAGCTAACAGTTCTGTCCTTTATCCAGTTTTCTACATCAGGAACCTCATACTTCATTCTATTTTATTTTGTCAAACTTGAAGCATTTATTTATTAAAAGAAGACTCTGCAGTGTTGAAATCTCTCATGATTTACATGGGAGAATGGAGAGTGTACGCACTTAAACAATTTCCTACAGCAGCCAAATGCTATGAAAATTTTACCTTTGAATTTTCACTCTGACAATGATATCTTCAAGTAACAGAAGTATGAAAAGATGGAATTTAAGCAAAAAGTACTTGCTGAACTGAATTGACTGTAGCCCTCCTTTTAATAAATTGTTTAATTTTATCAAGGTTACTTGGGCATTGCTTTCCTATGCACTACTGTGTATTTTCTTGCACATATACTGAACATTAAACTCAGAATTTGTTGTGCAGATTCACTTCAAGTATGCAAGATAAGTCATCAATAAACTGCTCCAATACCTACCTGTGCAAAGTAACTGTAAAAGAAAACCTCAAAGAAAGAAATGCTTATGATCCCATACTTCTAACATACTTGCTGACATATTTTTCAGTGTTAGTACCTTTGCCGATATTCCTTGGAGGTAGAGGAGGTGCGCTGCTTGTAACAGGTACTGCAGGTTGCAGGGGAGGTGGGCTGCCACTGAGTATTGCTCCATACGTTTCGTTCTGCAATATACTTGGCATAAATCCTCTTTGCTTATCCTTAGCAATGTTCGCTGCATCTCTTGCCAACGACGCTACATTAGGCTGAAGTTGGTTTGATCCAAGCTGATAGAAGCTGACGGGCCTGTCCTCTCTCCGATTAGGACTGGGTTGCTTTAACACAATAACAGAAGTGCTCACTGACACTGCATTATTTGTACTCACTTTATTTATCAATAGGAAGTTATTAATTTTGAGACAGCAAAAATGGCTTCTAAAATGCATTTTTGTGGCTTCTAATACATAATCTGGAATCTACACTCCTCCTTCAAGAGGAAGTTTGCGTGTTAATAAAAACAATGTGAATTGCATTTCAAAAAGTTATTCTTTCATTTTCTCTTGTAGCATACTCCTATAGGATAACACTGTATTCCACATATACACAGAGGACTATATTGCTATAGATAGTAAAGCAATACAGCAATTCAGAATAGATCAAGGAAAGTTTTCTTGCATAAAAATACCATGTAGTATTTTCAGAAACACACAAACAACTGAAGAATCTAACCCTCACATGAAGTTCAGCAGTGTTAGATCCCAAGCTGATGATGCTCGTCTCAAAAACAGGGCAGGACTGTATTTCAGTATTCTACCTGTAGCCCAGCCTACAACACATTAGGAGCTCAAACTTTCCACAAACTCTTTTTAGCTCAGTAATATCGCAGGCCCAGTTAGGACGATTATTGCAATTGGCAGCTGGGATGGAATATTGCTCAACCCACGCACACTATCAAATGAGCTCTAATTAGTTGTCCTTGAGATTTGCAGCAAGTCATCTGTTTGCCATGCACACTTAGCATTATTTTTCCTGTTTCAACAGCAGGCATGATCATTATTGTTATCAAATAATTAAAATAGCCAGAGTTATAAATTCATATGGCTACTGCAGGAGTGGGTTGCAACATTCCACAGTTTAGAGAGCATAAATACATCTTTAGAAATAGTGTTAGAGGAACACATAGCTGATGTACTTCTGTATGAAATTAAAATAACCATTTAGAGTAAAAGCATTTGAGCAGAATAGATTTTCATCAACACTATTGTGAACAAGCAATCAAATTTCCTCTGAATACATTCAGTGCCTACTCTGGATAGATCATGTAGGGCCTTCAGACATGTTACAGCACAACCTAATAGCTAACGATGTATCAGAACGATGTGCGTGACAGCCAGCAGCACTAATCCCTGCCTTTACTTTGGCTTAGCAGACTCACTCCTTGCTGGCTGACTCTCCTCTTTCTCTACCTCTCCACTGTCTGGTTCTGGTATTCATTTCAGCCCATGCTTGCTTCCACTTTTTAAATCATTGGATTTATATTTTGTTTTGTTGATTTAGCTTTCAGTGTTTTATCAGACTGAAACAGCTTGACACAGAGTCAAATGCGTTCCAGAACGCCAGCAAAAGATGAGGGAGGACCAGGCAGCTAGGTGTGGAACAGCAGAAGAACCACTTGGATTGTCTTAGCCTGGACTAAAAGAACTGCCATTTCAGAAACAATCCTTACTGACAAAGATTACAAAATCTAATCTCTACCAGAAAGAGAAACAAGTCTCACTAATACACTGATGTCTATAAACAGAACTCTGATGTGATCCTAAGCAACAGCAGTATCCACCAGTGCATTCAATGTAGTCACAGACACTGCTCTGTGATTAATAGTCCTTAATCTCCTTTCAGAAGTCCCTGTAGTATAAGCCTATTAATAGTGTGCAGTAAAAAATCAGTTTCATTACTTCAGCCTCACTGCTGAGTAGCAGATAACTCCTTATGCAAGTGGAACTGGGGGGCTGGCTAAAAAAAGAACACAGGTGCAGAAGGCGACTGGCAACAATAAAGGCAGTGAAGGAAAAAACAGATCAAAAATAAAATAGATTTAGAGGGCTCAGTGTCCCAGAAAGGACGTTTAGTTGTGAAGTACTTAGGTTAACAGCAAAAATAATAATAATAATAATTCCAGAAAGTTTCCAGCTGCTTTATCAAAAAGGCCATCACTATCGCTGTTACCATCTAGATGATGACACGATATATAAGAACACATAAATCTTGGATATACTGCAAAGTATATAAATATGTATATATATATATATATATATACACACTTGGATTTAACAGCTCACAGGGTACAGATTCTTGCATACATACCAAAATTCTCAAGAAAAATCTTAAGAAAATTCCCAGAAGGTAACAACTGTACTTTGAAAGGGATGGCTTCTGATGGCTTTTTTACTCTTTGTTGCTAACTCCAGTGAAAGTCAAGTGAGGTATATAGTGGTATATCACTCTTGGAGCCAAGAAGACAAGACATTGGAGAAGAACCCTATGCTGATAGGATCTTGCCAAGGGGATATTTATTAACAGAGGAAACCTACTGATGTCAAAATTCATTTCCAAAATATTAAAGCCTTTGAGAAATCTGATGGCCTAGTATTTTTTTTAAATACAATCTGTGAAAGCAAAGGAAATGAACCTACGACTGTAAGGTTTTAATGTTTCTGAAAACAAAAAAATATATATCCAACATACAAGATCTGGTTTGATGTTATTAACCATTTAAGTATTAGCAATTCATGTCCTATCTGAGATGGAGGACTTTGGAGGAGATACACTAAGATAACCAAAATTTGTGTAATTGAAAAGAAGTTGAAATTCATTATCCAGATGAGAAAGGATTCTTTTCTTAGCTACTTCCAAGAGAAAAATGGTTGGGCTAACATCTACAGATTAACTAATATAAATTTTCTTGTGTATTCCTTGCACTTTACAAACAAAGCAGAAAAGGCACAAGCAATTAGAACTCCGTGCATACACAAAAAGAACAACAAGAAAAACATTTGTTCAATACTTGTACGTAATACTTCAAGAAATTAAGAAAGTTCCATAATGTTGCATTTAGGAGCCTATGTGCCATTTCAAATTACTTGGCAGCTAGACATCCAAGTCATTTTTCAGAGTTATTCTGGTGTCAGAACTTGGTAGTTTGCTCCCTGTCTGTATGCTGAGGTGCTTAAATACTTTTTAAAGTGAATCCCTAAACTGGGAAATTATTTTTTTTTGAAATGGAATGAAGTTCCTATGCTGGTGAAATACTTCATAATATGAATACTTGTAAATGTGACCATCCCTGGAGATGCTCAAAAGCCATATGGATAACAACAATCCTGGGCAACAGCATCTAGGTGATCCCACTTCAGCAGTGGTGACCAGAGGACCTGCAGGAGCCCCTTCCAGCCTCAGCTGTTCTGTGTGATCCTGTCACCCAGCAGCACCATATCAACACCTGCAACTTAAAGTATGGAAATGGAAAACACCACAGATATTTTCACAGGAAGATTCAGAGTTAAGACACTATCCTGCTATTATTGAAAATGGTTAATTTAATGCAGAAGTTTAATGCTGCTGAAGACAAAATCAGAGCATCAACAGGAACTGTTCCACAAAAATAAGGAGATACTAAGGTACCTCTCTCTGTAACGGCATTTTTCCTAGCAAGTGTTATTTCCACCTCATTATCAGAAGATCTAAGTATTCCTAATGCATTGAAAAAGTAACAACTAAACTGAATGTATATTTACTCTATTAAGAAAAAAAATCACATCTGGCTACTTGCAATCTGATCTTTATCACATGGTCATTTTTGCAGTACCTTCATACCCACAGTGTGAAATGTTACTGAGATCATTATGAACGTCGCACTTACACAGATAGATGTACAGAAAATTAACAATGTACTGATACAAACCTGCAGCTTTTCATCCACATCATCGTCACTTTCATCCAGGTCTTCGTGGAGTAATCGCCACTCATATTCTACGTGAACATGAGAATTGAATCTTCCAGACAGTGCTTGAGTAAGCTGAGGAATAAAACATAACTGTTGACACCTATGGTACGCGCAGAACTTATTTTTAAAGCAACATACTTTAAAACAAACAAAAATTATGCATAGAAAGAACCTTGGTTTCCAAGTACAAATATGACCTTTGTTTTAAAAACAGACTTCAGTAATTTGGAAAGTTACTGCACTGGGCTGAGTTCGAAGAACAAAGCTCTGACTAAACACAACACAAATAAATCAAAAGCAACCAGCTTTTTCATTACAGACCCACTCCCCGCTTTTTGACAAGCAGCACCACAACCTATTTCCTTCAATTCAGAAATTGCAGGTCAAAGAGATTAACTGCAATGGCAGACTTTCTGAAACAGACTCACTTCTTATCAAGGCACCTCGACCCCATCAATCAATTTCCTTTGCTCACTAAAAGCAGTGATAGAAGCAAACTTCATCTCTATGGTCTTCACCCTTAAAAAGTACTTTACTGATTTGTTTTCAACAGGATGTCTGACAAAAACTTGTGGCTGTGAAGTCACTGTCTCAAACAGAACCATCCTCTGGCCCCAAGAAGTTAAACATTTCCAAAGAATCTAAGAAAAAATATTGTTTTCTTCTTAAAACGATATAACATGATTGGTTTTCCAGCAGAAAACTGTTCTGTCCAGATTTTTGTTGAATGTTCAATAGCATGTTAAGTATTATATAGTAATAGCTTGTTAAGTATTCTGACATAATTCTGCTTATAAAAGCACGAGCACATGGGAAGATGCCACTTACCAACTCTTCACAGTGAGTATGTTTTAAGCGCTTAGCTATATCGAGTGGCGTCTCTCCTGATTCGTTAGCTATATTACATCAAGAAAAGAAAGTTAGGATGACAGGAGTCATTATTACTCCGTCCACTACTAAATATAAAGATATATCTGCAAGCATATAGTGAAGAACTAAATAGACACACTCTAAAACTCATGTCTTTCTTTTGTACGTAGGTCCAACTAATACCAGCCCTCTGAACACAATAAGCAGTAGCAAGTCAACGTGCCAAGTATATGGAATGATAGCCATGAAAGGGCAGCACATAACGTGGCAAGACATCAGTTCAAAATCTCAGCACTTACATACATTTATTTAAAAACAAGTGTAAAATATAAATCAATTTAAACTTGAAACAAACAATGAATATTGCTTATTTTTCCAACAACAACTATTCACAGAATTATTTTAAACAGTTGAGGAGAAAAAGCACGTATTTCACCCTCACTTTTTCCCTATCTGCAGCAGTGACAAATTTGAAACCGAAGTACACATTACCCTTTTACCTATTTCAATAGAAGCTTTTCCTCTCAGCAGCAATTTGAGGCACTCAACGTTGTCCGTCAGACAGCAGTAGTGCAGGGCTGTGCTACCTTTACACGTCTGCTTGTCTAAATTGCCACTGTTGGAGCACAGGAAAGAAGGGGAAAGCTGATTAAAATCAGTTTCCTATGCTATATTAGTAAACCTTTACCATTACGAGATTTTCAAATAATAAAATGACATCTGCAAATACCAGAATTCATTTTAGCTATTACTTGACAGAAAAGCAGCATCAGTAACATTTTAATAGTGTTCAATGCACTCACCTGTTCTGCACTAAAAAGTCAACTATATGGAGGGACGTTCGATCAACGGATCTAACTGCAAGGTGAAGTGCTGTTTCATCTTGCTCCTAAGAATAACACAAAAAAAACCCATATTTGTTTATTTGGATTTACAGAAAACCAGGAATTTCACTAAGACATAAATTAGATCAACTTAAACATTCCATTTCAAACTATTCTGACATGCTACCAGTAAAATATCTCTTGTAAAGCCTTTTGTTCCTTTTGAGTAAATAAATTAGTTAAAAGCAAACAGATTACTGAAAAATTTTATGCTTGATATTTTAAAACATTTTAAATATGATAGTACTTGGAAACAATTTTAGGTTAAAATCTTTAGTAACTTATTTTGTTACTGTTAAATTACAACAGTAAAAAGACAGCATTTCAAATCACATGCTCAAATAGTAAACAAAAGTCCTTTTTAATTATGAAAGCATATTGCACTTTTTAATAGCATTTTTTTTCTAATGAAATTTGCCACACTCACATGTCCATTGGCCAGTGGAATTTTTTCTGTGAGATCCACGCCGTCTGCGTATACTTGGACTAATCCCAGAATGTCTCTTGATTTGACGGCCTCACAAAGGGCATGCAATTTAGCTGCATTGTCAGCATGCTTTTTCCTTGCATATTTTCTCTCAATATACTTGGCAGTAATATAATCTTTTCTTGCATTCCTGAAATTGAGTATAGTTTACTTTTTTAATATTTCAGGTTAGAATTTCCATAAATACATGCAAGTCATTTGAAATAAAACTTGAGAAAGACCATATTTCTCATTAATTATTTTTCTTTTAAAATATTCATATAAGACATGGCACCTCATACTTCCAGTACAAAATGTAACTACTGAAGATGAACTGAATAGCCAACACAAAAACAGAGCATACATTTTCCCCTCTGAACTCTGGTGTAAAGCTGAGCACAAGATTACAGTTTTACATAAGGCAGATACACCAAAGCTTCACAAACCTGCTTTGCTAACAACAGCCTTACAGGTTGATGTTTACCTGACTTGTACTCCTACATGTGCTGGAAAGAAATGGAAGGCATGGGATACAAAAGAAAAAAACAATCTACCTTATCTCTCTGTTCTGATTATCCAGGCTTGGATTGACGTTCACAGCAGTGACTATGTTCTGCAAAGCAACTGCTTACCACAGCCATAACAGGTGGGGAGAATGTAGTGGAGTTTTTAGTCTCACCTCCAAAGTGAGGTGAAAACTAGCATTTAGGACATTTGAATCCGTGTACAGCTTAACACTTTTGCTGTTAATCCGTAACCAACAATGACTACTGCTTTTCCCATCACATAAGACAAGACCTGGCATGCCTCTCACAGGTATAACTCCTTACCAGCTCTTGGGATGTACACAATACTACACAGAAGGCAATAGACAAAGCCAAAATCTATCATCTAGATATAAACATAGTGGGCAAAAGGAAACAAATCCAAAGAACAATAGATTGAACCAATGGATGGCTCTACAGCAGAGGATGGTATCCCTTCCTTATTTTAAGAAGTGTCTGTTTTCATGTTCTTATCTCATGAAGAAAATTCACAAGTGTGATGTAACAGATTTATCAAAGTAAATGACTTTTCTAAAAAAAAAAAAGTATCTTTTTCTCTAACTATTCTATGCTATTGATTTAGTATTCAGTGAGATTATTAGTAATTTTAATTATTAACATATATTTTGGTATTATCAACAGCAGTAGTCAAAATTATTTAAACTAACATTTAACATTGACTCTGTCAGAATGGTGGATATATAAATAATATCATATGGATATATAAATAATATAATAGTGGATAATATAAAATCAGCTTTATCCAAAGACAGTTCTTCTGGGTTTGTTTCTGCATTGTTTACCAGCTTTTCTATGACAGAGTAGGGTACAGGCAGTCAGCAGCTGTCCTTGCTGTGCCTCTGCCATCACCCTTCAGTGGTTTTGAGGAATTCAATTAAACGTTCTCTCTTCATTCCATGTAGTTATAGACTGAAGTCCTATGTAGAGTCTCTACAAAATAGGTGTTCAGTACCTTTCAGGTAAAAGGCATACTTTATTCTAATTTCTATTTTGTGTTTAAAAAGCACAAAATAAACATTTCTGGTTTAAATTCACATCTTTGTGCCCTTGTGTGTCTTTAAAATTCCTCACAAGTCATCTCTAATTTGCTCCTGTCCCACAATTCATGACTCGGAGAGCTGGTAATACAATCCTAACTATTACGTAAGGTAAATCAGATAAAATTCAACAACGTAGATACGCAGAGCATCAGGAAAAGAAAAGAAGTTTACTCCTTGGCTATAAGGCCATATGTAAGATAACACACATCTTCCATGGCATGCTGATGCATACCATAATGGGACAAGACTTTAGCAATGTCAAGTAACACGCCTGCCTTTTTCAGACGTAGTGGCTATTTACTTACATATCGCTGCTCGGATTTGGTTTGACCGTCTCATCAACGGGCAGACAGTATTCCATAATTTCATTAAACCCAGCATTCCCAATATTCTTTGCAAGCTGACAAAAAACAAATATCCACATTTCACTTACAAAATAATTCAGTCAGTGGTCATGCACATCCTAGTGGGAGGACATGGGATAATGGGAGCTGGGACTTTTGGTTTCTGATTCCTATTTCTGCTTCATATCAGTGATCACAAACAAATTAAGATAACTTCTTGGACAAAGTTTTCAACTGGGATTTAACACACAGACAAACTGTGAGAAAGAGCTGATACGTAGTGACTTCTTTGTGTGGCAAAGCCAAATACAGTTTCTGCCTTTGAGGATTAATTATTTAGCACTTCTAGAATTTTAATGGACCAAATATTTGCAAACTCCTTCAATTTTTAATCTAAGATGCATATTTATATGTCAAACAGCTGTCTGAAGAGCAACCAAGAATAAGAAGAGTTGGAAATAAAAAAAAAAATTAAGCCTTTATTAATTTGAATTATAAGATGAGGCAAAGTTTGCAGAACAACACTATGTTCCAGGAGGTTCCCTTAATCGTGAGGAGCTAAGCTTTCTTAAATTATTCTACCAGAGACAATGTTCAAGATTGGAACAATATATAAAGGGACAAAAATACACTTGTGCTGGAAGTATTTTTAGTACTATCTAAGTCAATAAAAGCTATTTAATTACCAAAAGTTCAGATGTTCCCAGCACATCTAATGTAAGTGATTGCATTCTGGAATAGTGAACACCAAGTTCTCTATGGATTCCTGAGCATTCAATGCAAGTTAGAATTCCCAAATTTGTTGAAAGCCAGGTAGGATCTGAAATAAAAAAATACCCACAGGATGAAAATTAATTAAGGGGATGAATTCATTCTAGAAAATGTAATATACAGAAATGAAATTCTGTAAAAATAAGATTATTGTAAATAAATTATCAGATTTCAGTATTTATGCCTTTAAATTATCTCTATTGGGAAACACATACCAGTATTTTTTTAATAGTTAAAATAGTGAAAACACATTTTGTACATTTCTTGTACATGTAAAGGGAACTGCTCTGATAGTCTAGCTTGTCATTTTCCACATTGCTTTGAAGAATTACAATTCTTGAAACATCATTTTTTTTACAACTCTCCTACATCAATATAATGGCGTCACACTCTCAGTCATGGGTTTTAGGTGCAATATATACTGAAATAACCATGTTTAGAGCTTTTTACCATGTATTTCAAGTACAGACTTGCACTATGTGAAGCAGCAGTGATTATGAAATATAGATACAGCACCACACCACAATGGGTTCTCACTCAACTATTTTGAAGATAGTAAGGCTCATCCCTCTCCTTCACTACCCTTGTCTTTTTTACTGATAATTTGCATTCTTACTATAACGTCCCCTTATTTTCCAGTCAAAGAAGCAATTTCTGGAGATTTAGGCTGCTTGAAATTAATTTATTTGATAAAGGTGCAGTAGTAGCTATTTAGAATCTTCTTTAAAGACAGCAGGATTGGCTCTTCTCCATAGTTTTGCACAGTATCTATTGCTGGAAGTTATTGATTTATGGAATGCATACTGGTTCAGAACTGATGTTTTCAGCTGAAGTGTCAGATCAAAAAGCCTAAGTGCTGCAGTGCCTCTGTAACATAAAACAGCACAGAAAGCAGCAGGAATTTAAAAATAATTTGGAAAGCACAGAAGTAGAAATTCATTGATCAACAAAAGCAGCGCTGCAAACCACAGTCAGCAGGTGCATTCTTTTCCAAGGAAGTACAGACAGACCTATCTCCTGGCTCACTCTCAAACATAAAAGGGAAAAAATGTGTGCGTTAGGAAAATGATGGAAGTATCTTACTGCTGCTGCCCAGATTTGCCCAAATCTTATGTAAGATGTGAGGTATTAAAGTTAGTTCAATTGATTTATATTAGCGAAAGTTACAATTAGCAAACTACATGGGAGAAAAATTACCTCTCCAGTAACTTTGTTCTCCACTTAAAAACTGCATTTAACAAATCAATCTTTCAAAAACAGGGTAATTAAATTATTAGCATGTTCTACTATATGTATGATGTTTGTAGAGATAAGCAGGAAAAAGTGAAAGCATAACATCACTCTCATGATACACAGAAGTTTTACCAATTAGAAATATGCTTAATTGAGTCACCTTGTGCTCCACAGTCACAACACACATCATTTCCAGTCATCCTTTGGACTTCAGATATAATTTCTTTTGTCAGTTCCTGGACAATATTATTTTCTCCTGTGTTATCATCTCCTTTGAATGCATTATTTAAAGCTTCCTCTTTGCTGTTTTGTAGAACAGATGTCCATCTAAAATGGCAGTAATATTTTGCTATTAAATCTTTCAGCATTTCTGAAGTTCAAGGTAATGTCTCAGCAGGACACCAATATTAGAAATAAAATTAGCAAAGTAACTCACATTTGACATTCCTGTTCATCCTCTGCTTGAAAGTGGTATGTCCTGTCATCTGCACAATAAATAATTCACATACTGATTACAAAACTGTTTTTGCAGAAAACTCAGAAAAATCTAAAATTTATTGATGTTTGACTTCTGAGGTCTCTAGTCTCATCACTGGAGCGCTGACAGGCAAAAAGTCTATTTAACAAGTTCCACTCATACTACAGTTAGCTCACCTAAGTTTTCACATGGGGGTTTTGTGCCTCTTTAAACAGAAACCTATCTTCAGTGCTGTGCTTCTCCTACACAAGCAGCTGGGGAACAAAGTATTTTTTCATATTCTAGATACATCCTCAGCAATCTAAAGTTTTGCTGCGGGATGCAGGAGGAGAGTGTCAAGAATATAGACTCCATATTTGAGTTCATCTGTGTATATAAGAAAGATTTCAAGTTTCCAAATGAACTCAAACCACAGTAACCAAAAAGAGCAAACCAAGCTTGTCAGACACAAAGATATAACCAAGATAAAGACATAACAAGATAAGCCCTAAGCTTTTTCAATTAAATTAAACAAAAAGTTCAATTTACTACTACTTCCATAATTCTAAACATTGTTATAACACTATAGCAATTAAATTAAAAAGGATAACACATTTTAAGTCTACGAAAGAAATAACAATACAGGTCGGTGATTTAGTTGGAGTTAAAATCAGAATAGCTGATGAGAAGAACAGAGGTAAAACTAGTGGCAAAAAGATATTCTACACTGAAAATTCCTAAAGCTCAGAAAATGTTTAAGAGAATGAGGATGCATGAAAGGACATAAGAAGAGTAATGTGAAAGCAAAAACATTGCTACTCTGTTGTAAGGCAGCACAAAATGATACAGAATGGAGTAAACATAGCTCTAAAAACAAGTAGCTTTCCAGAGAAAGGTGCAGTTAATTTCTATTATGCTAAAAGAGTGAAATGGTAAGCTGTCCTAGGAAGGGCACTTTATAAAGCCCTTCCTTTATTTTATTTTAGCATTCTTTAGTATCTTATTTTAGCATTGAAACATCTTCAGAAATAATGCAAAATCCTTTGATATCATGCAAGTAAAAAAACCCTGAACAACAAACCTACGTGATATGAGGTCAAAACATTTTTTCTCCTCTGGGTTTGTTTTCACTTGGCAGGTTAACAGATTGAGCTTTGCAGGAGGTCGGTTAGCCTATTTGGAAATAAAACAAGATACAAGTTTTAGTATATTGATACTGACTGAGCCCTGCAGTCCAAAAACATAGGATAACATCTGACTTGCCAAAAAGACTTAACAACTGAAGCAGCAGCCATTTGTCACGGTACCCAGATTTTGATTTATGCTTTCTCCTGGATAATGGGTTTGTAAACTACATTTTCTTACATTTAACCATTTTGTTCACTTATAACCAGGTAAACAATAGCATTTTGAAATGGGGGAGAGGTAAATATCACCTTAATTATCACTCCTTTGGTCACCTTACCAGTATCACTCATCTCAAACAACCAGGTATAACAAAGAGACATATTCATTTCACTTTAAGCCTCTAACATTTAGACAACTAGTTTTTAAAAATTAATTAATTTATGTTTTCAATAATCAGTGAAGAAAGACAAAGACTCTCAGCAATGGTTCACTCCACCCAGCCTTCCACACTGAAGGAAACAAAGAAGCTTGCATGCAGAAGTCTTGCAACAAACATACGCAAAACTAAGCTCAGTTCGTCATCAAAAAATGTAGCTAAACAGAGTATTATATTCTGTAATGATGTATACTTTCTAGTCAAGTTCCTCTCACATATTCCAGTTCATTACTGAATAAAGAGTGGCAACGTTTTATTAAAAGCAAAATGAGAAAGCAAATTTCATTTTCAGAAACTCTCGTAAAGGCTACAGACCTCTCCAATAGCAACCCTGCACTGATCTCTTCTTTCCCTTAATCGCCTGTCTACAGATCTGCAGTAGGACCTAGAAAGATGTCTTTAATCTTGGCTTGAAGAATTAGGTATTAAGAAATTAGTATTGTAGAGACAGAGATATACGTAAACGCATAACCACACTTTTTGTCGTGTTCTGACCTGTTAAATCTATCAAGTTGCTAAAACAAGATTTAATCACCTGCGAACAAGATTACCAAATGAAGCCGAACTATCACATAATGTTATTAACTTGCAATCAGTCATAAGAAACAAAGATCATCTTAATCTCTTCCAAATTTATCGATGAAAACATTTCATTCAAAAAAGAAAGGAGAACAAGTCTGAAGAGTCCTCAAAACAATCTGATAAAATGTAGCTGGCCAAAAAAGGAAAACAACATCATTATATCTGAAGGTCAGTAAGAGATCAAAACCATAGAGGAACATAAGGAAAACAATTACGTATTTTTTCCTGTTTTTAAAAAAAAAAAAGTTAGTGTCCTTGAAAAGCAGCATGCTCATGCTTTGCCCAACACAGCCAGCAGACATAACAAAGTCGTGCATGCTCTGAAACAACAAGCCTCCAGGTCACTTGCTGGGCAATGTCAACCAAACTGTACCCACGAGAGGTTTTGGAAGCAGTAATATGACAATTAATTGACAACCACATTGTATTCTCTGCCTAGTAAACAGCTTTTCCAATTCCAGACGTTCCTTTTAGTTGTAAAAGGGCACACAGTTTTCACTATTTTAGCCTATGAACAACAACAGTTCTTTGAAACTAGAAGCATGCATGAAAACATCTTGAAAATGCCAGTGTGGGCTCATTTTTTTTTGCTATATTTAAATATACTTAGTAGCCATAGCACTAAAGTTTCCAGTGTTTACATTTTTAATGTATTTGTTCTCCAAGAAGTCTACAGAAGCTGCCTGTAATGAAAATATAACATAAAGCATACAAAGATCAAAATGTAAGTACTTCGTAAACAAGCCACCGGACAACTAATACATATCTTTCTCACAGACTCTGTAAGAATGTAAAAACACAGGTAAATTCAGGTTAAAAAAAGAATCCATTTGCTAGAAACTGCAAAAAGTCCCCAGGACTTTAGAGCTGAACTGCATTCAGACCCTACTTTGTTTTCTGTAACTTATGAAATATGAAGCTGTAAGTGGACACACCAAACTGTTTCAGAGAGGTGCCAAGGACCAACACCGGCAGACAGACCTCTCCCAATAGAAGGGTTTGATGTAATAATTCTGTATCAGGATTTAAGAACCAAGGGAGATGGCTGCACCACCTTAAAACACATCCTGGGCCAAAGGGACAATTTTAGAATGCTACCATATCCCAATGCTTTTAACTGAGAACCTCCTTAACTCTCCAAGAAAATCAGCATTAACAATGGTAATAAGAAAAAAAACACAATCAAAACATCTTAACATTTGACTAATATCACCATATTCATGTTTCTACCTTGGGGCCAAGTAACAGCCTCCCCATACCCATTGCTAAGTGAACAACATGATTAAATCTCCCATGGCAGATGCTGCTCAGCGGAGAAGTCAGAGTCTTGAGATGGAGCGAGGCAAGGCTGTATAATTTTCTTAGGCGCACTACACTGTAAGTTGACCCAGACTTTTGACTAGAAGTAATAAATGATAACAAATGTGTAACTGCTATTAGATTATTTGTTTGAAGTCTCTGGGTTTTGTTCTCCTGCTTGAGTTTCTGATTGGATGAATAAACTTGATACTAACAAGCTTTTGGACGTCCACGTTAACACATCAACGTCCTGAAAACATGTGCTGCTGCCTCTCATGCACACAGACTGCAGCATCAACTCACGCTCCTTCCTGGGAAAGTTGTATCTATCCATGAAAACTGACTAAGAATATCTCCTGGCAAAAAGCAACACGTGCAGAAATCAAAAGGTTTGGCCTCTAGGACCATCCTGAGGAATTCTGTGATACAGAGCTGATTTTCACAAAAGGCATAAGCAAATGGGTTCATTTGCTTAGCAGACTGGTTGGCTGATTCCATCATGCATTTTTTCCTGGTATCACAGTGACTTACTGATAATCAGAAGATTAAATCTGATTCCTTTGCATTTAGATTGTCCTGTTAATCATGATGGTAGATTAAAGTTTCCAGAAGTAAAGAACAAAAATATACCTTGGTAACAAAACTCTCATACTCCTTTATTTGCAGACAACCAGCAAATACCATTTAGGCTTTTGAAACTCAAATCAACTTTGAGGAATCTCATTTTTTAACACAACTTTTACCTTGTGGCTTCTGTGATCCAGGAGCCACTTGTGAATTCCTATTTATATCATTCAATTGGCTTCTATCGTTTTTTTTTTTTTTTTCATCTACACGTGTTAAACTGCAGTCAGGTAGATGTCAAACAAAGCTCCAATTGCTAATAATAACACAAAGGAGCAGCATCTACTTCTCAGTTAATCTTTATCTTGCACACTGCTTTATGAATGCTAATTTCTTTCAAGCTTCAAGATGTCTAAAAATCTAGGTTCTACACATATGCTGATAACAGACATGTTCAGCATTACAGTTGGGTTACAACAAACCATATTCTCATCATCCACATCAGGAGAGCACTTGGTAGGCAAATTTAAGTCAGAATATAGCACCTGGAACTGCCTAAAGATGGCTGTTGTAGAAACTAAACCAAAATAGAAAAGTTCCCTCATAAAAAGCTGTGAGGCGACAAAACCAAAGAATAGAGCCCCACGAAGAAAACGTAGCCTTTAGAGAAAGGCACTTAGACATTTCTTCTAAATATAGCAAACAAAACTGACTACTGAATTTCTAAGAGATGGCTCATTTTGATGAACAGCTGGAAAGATACTTCATAACATATATTTTAGAGACAAACAGGTATCAGCCCTGAGGATGCCTAGAAATCAATGCTGTTGCTTCAAAAGTCTCAGATGACATTCAGAGCCGCCCAGAAAATCTTTAAGAAACAGAAATCGTTTTTACCCATTTAAATGTCTGTGATAGAAGCAGATTTTTTTTGCATTGAACTGTACATATGCAGAAACATTGCGAATAAGTAAAAATAGAAGTGTATTTTAAAATGAGAAGACACTCTCATAATTTCTTATTATAAAAAGACCAAGACCACACTTGTGAAACCTACACAACTAAACCCACATTTAAGTATTTACATTAAGCAACTGATTTCCAGCTACAGCTCCACTGATCTCAGTGGGAACTTACTGCTTCTAAAAGTGTCTGACCATCTGGTAGACAACTTACAAAAAGAATCACTATCTTGATAGAAGTCAGTAAGTGTGCTTGTATGCAGAAGTTTTAAAAGTCTGCTCCACAAGTGGATTTTGTAACCTCTGCCAGCCCTGAGTTGCCCAAGCTCCGCTCCTACTGGTGCCACTCTAAGGCGTTCAATGGCAAGTCCACTTACAACACACAGAGACACTTAGCAAAGAAACACTAACAGATTTTTCTCTGACAAAGACACACTCATTCAAATGGGGATATGTGGTGGACAATCCCGAAGTCACAGGCCTGCAAAGCAGTCACTCCTATTTTGTGCTTGTCTGCTCCTGGTTGTCACAATTCAGAAAGCAGCAGTTTGTGCTTAGATGCACAAATGAGAGATTGATTCATTTTTGCTGCCAGGGTCAACTTGTAGTCATAGCAACAGGCATAACAGGATGAAGAACAGAAGGGCTCATAAGAGGATCAAGAAACAGGACTGTTTATTGGACAAAGAATGGGAAGCACTATCACTGAGTTGATCTTTGCCTTAAGAAACTTAAGTTTTGAGAAAGAAACCTAAAAAGAGTTAGGTTAAGGAAAAGGAAAAACAGCTGAGTTCAAAGCCAAGTGTAAAAGTTACAAAGTATGAAAGCATAAAGTTTAAAAACTTTAAGTATGAAGTATTAGAAGTTTGTTAGCTTGTTGTAAATACTGGCAGCAAGGAAAGAGGGGCTTCTAAGGCCCTCGCTTTCATTCTTCTGGTAGAATTTGGCTTCAAAGTTAATTTTCTCCAACCCTTACTCTCTAGGAAAGTTACCTTCATGACACATTATCATATAACAGCAAATTTGAGGGAGAGAAGAGATTCAGCATTCTTTCAGATTGTCTTGTAAATACAGAAGTTGCTTTACTCATATGTAAAAGATGGCTAACTCCCAAACATCTTTTCCACAAGCCGAAGTTAGAATTTATATTTTTAGATAGTCTGGTAAAATATGAACAGTTTATATGAAAAAGTGAATTCTTAAAAAAGCCCTTTTTTTTTTCCATTAGCAGTCATTAGCATTAAAACAGTTATATTTTTAGATACTGTGTATATCTTGGTATATTTCTGAAAGATTGCCTTAAAAAATGTCTCCATCATATTCAAAACATTGCATCAGGAATGTAGCTAATTCCAAATTATAAATATAGACCAGCATAGTTTGTCTTTTTGTATTAGCAACCGTGTACATAAAATACTGTAAACAAATACTTACTGTACCATGGGAAATTGTAAGAAAACCGTTTTTAACTGAGCACTTCCTTTTCTGCCACACTTTTCTGATTCTGGTTTAAAGGGTGGAAAAAAAAGAGTGACTCAATTTTTAATATATTATATTATTTTGCTCTTAAGACATATTTTTTCTCCAGTAGAATCCAGCAGTACTTACCCATCGCTTTTCTTGTACAGACTACCATTCCGTTCAGTGCCATGTTCCTTGTTTCCCTGAGGCTGATGTAAACTGTAAGTGGTACTCTGACGAATCTGAGAATCCTGAAAGATAAAGAACAGCAATTTGTATTCCATTCCACATTTTCAACCAAAATATCCATCTCACTAATGAGCTTCAGAGCCCCCCCTCCTGCTCTAATTCTACAGGCCAAACGAAGCACCTTTTTCCTCTTCAAAGAGGAGAAAAAGATCATTTCTTTTCAGAGGGCACAAAAGACACTCAAGAAGGAGTCATTTGCACCTGGCAAAATCTCCTTGCTTTTATTTAGCTTTGCTGCTGCCTTCATATTTTTAACCAGAACACTAATTGAGCAGTTGGCTTTCCAATTGGTGCAAACACTGAAGACTAAACACTGAAGATCATTACTACTTGCAATTCCTAGTGCACTCTTTCATTGTGAAAAATAAAAAAGCATCTTTGCTGTACAGATGTAAGACACCTTAGCTTTATACAGCACATAGTACAATATAGCAATAAAAATAAAATAAAATAAAATAAAGCAGCTCGCTAACGTGACGATCTAAACTAATATAAGCAAAAACTTAAGAGCTATTAAGAAATAAACTTACTAACTTGATAAAAATCCTCTTTTGTAAAAAGATGAGATAGTATGCCTCAGATATGCTAGGAGTACGGTCACCAGATACATTAGTTCAGGCTTCCAGAGCATAAATATGATAAATTAAAATCTACAGTTACCTAAAAAGTATAGATTTCAATCATTATTTCTCTCTAATTACTGTTAGCTTCCTACACTTCATTAGCCTAAGTGTAAGAGTTATCTCAGGATATAAGCGGGGGAGAAAAACCAGACAACTAGAACTAAGAACAAGCTCCTCCCCAACAGCAATTGCCAACACAGGGCAGAAACGTGGCAGGGACAGAAGCCCCCTCTCCAGCTCCAGGCTGCAGGATGCCAGCTCATCCTGAATGCAGTCCTGGAGCTCAGGCGCTGAGAACCACGGGCTGAGCTGAAGGCAGCCCACATCCCTGCGGGCAGCTGGCGATGGAGGAAGCCGGGTCACCTAGCGATGATTTGCATCTGAAACTTCTAAAGGCACTGCAAAGCCACCACTTAAAACAACCGCGCCTGACAAAGCATCCCTTCAGATTTAAACCCGTGTGTTTATCATTCTTCCCCAGTCTGTTTACACAGAATTATTTGGTTTTGCACTCTGGCTGCCAAACATGAAAACATTTGAAAAGAATTCTCATCACTGATTAAGAATCACTGTGTACGTCCATTTACTGACTTCTGAAGAAAATCTGATCTGACACTGCCCATTATGTTCTACCAATGCCTTAATCTCTGCCTCCCATTATTGTGTTGCTTCACTAACAGAACTCCATTCCCAAGAAGATTAGAGGCCTTACAGGAAATTAATTTCAGTTCTCCACATCCTCAATTATGCAGAGATTTCAGATGGCCTCCAACACCTGCCCTGAGTGGAATTCCTATTACTTAAGCTCGTGCTGTTCCTTTTTGTGGAATATTTTCTGCTGCCTTTCAACTACCTCCCTTCAGCTGTTGTTTACTCTCAGTTGCTATGTTTGGCCAAACTGGCAAGCCAATAATACAAGCTTCCTGCCTTATTTCAACCAGAGAGGAAGCTGCTGTAGATGACGTGTATTTCCACACATTCATTACCATGAACAGGATCTTTAAAAATTTAGTATTATTTCATGACAGGGTGTTAAGGACAAGAGTAAGAGATTTCCAATTTTAAATCCCTGGTTCAAGCTGTGACCAAATCAGTGTGCTATGTGATTTCTAGACGATGGCTTTCCACAGCCTTTTGAAAGCAAGTTCCCAATTTCTCCTGAAATACATGATGCCATACAACAAATCCCCATCACAATTAACATCCTTCCGGGCAATTTCAGCATGCCTTTTCCATATGTGGGCTACCCAAAGGATCTTTCCCTTCTTTCTGACTTGCACATTTCACATAACAGGAGAACAAGTTGTAGACAACAGCACCAATGGCCTCATTGGAGAAGCAGGAACAACACACATTACCTACAGGAGAAAATGGAGCACTGCGGGATGCAGGACGTACCTGCAGCAGAGTACTGCCATTTTAAATCTCTCTCAAACCTATTAAGATCAGGACAGGTTGAAATGCATAGGCCTAAGAAGCTGACCTTTGTTCACTTCATCAGCTGTAAAATGCAGATAGGCATACAAAAGAAGTGAGTCATTTAATGCAGCATGTTTATAGTGAATCACTCCTCTTGACCATAAACAGGTTTGAAATGATTTTTAAGTCTTACAAAGGCTTCTAGATAAAGCTTAATAACGCAACTAAAAATTAAAGAAATGTGAAAACAGTACTCTGTAAGGATGGTCTGTGACTACTGGCAAGAGAGATCCTAGAAGCCTATCAGCCAACTATCTGAACACAACAGAGCTTTCCATACAAGGTGCTTTAACTTACACATGGAAAATTTTGGCTAGCTGTTTCACAGCTCCCATGTAGCAGGCATTCAGGCTGCCCATATCCCTCCTGTGCATAAAGCTGCCAAAATGCCCTAACAGCTTTCCAAGAGGTTCTCTTGCATTTGCAGTTTCAGTGCCAGGAGGGTTTTTCAGAGATCCATCACTATCTATCACAGTCGCACAGAGTCTCCAGCAGATGCATCTGCCAGAATCTCCTGCAGGTAGCCACTCCTATAGCACAGCTACCAAAAATTTTAAGGCAGTGTATCCCATTTTGCAGAGGCCTAAAGAGATTACAGCTTCTACCAAACAGGCAGAGGAAGCAGTAGCAGATCTCAGCACTGCCTTGAGACGGCCTTCAATGCTAACTAACACAAACAGAACAGGTCAAGCCCATAGGCTGTGAGGGTCCAACAACCCAACTGCCTTGCTGTAGCTCAAGCTTGTAGGTAAGGCCTTAACAATCAAAGAGGATGCAGGAATAGCAGAAGTGAAGGCAATACTACTCTAAGGTTACCCTGACACTTGTAGAAGCTCTACAGTTCAGAAAAGTTTTAAAAATGATAAATAACCAAGATGGACACACAATGACCTTTTAAAAAAGAAGTTTCTCAAACCTGATTGGTACTGAAAGTTCTGGGCAGGAGGAAGCAATGTATTCAGACACAACAACAAAGGTTCACTATTAATATTCACACTTTTTTTTCTTCTTTAGACAGAAGCATTCAGCAATATTCTATTGTTTCATACATGAAGCCCATTTTAATTAAAAATACATGTGCCTTTAATATCTAGCAAGAACACAAAATCAAGCAACTGGATTTAATTCCCAAAGGAAAGTGAACAGGAAATCACCAATTTGTCCTACAGTAATTTTCTTTCCCAAGAACAATCTGATTTTTTTTTCCCCCTTTTTCTTTTTTTGGTAATACAACGAACAGAAGAGGAGAAAAAAAAGAACCACTCTTCTCGTACCAACAGAAAGGAAAAATCCAGTTTCTTGGAATCTGAATGGAAAGCATGCCAACTACTTTCATTAAAACATAGTAACACTTACTCTCCTAGACTTCGGTCACAAAATGTAAATGCATTTCAGGAAGGAAAAAGAAATCAGTTATAGTAAAGGAAATTACAATGCAACAAGAGTAATACTAGTGGATTTTACAGTAAATTATAGTAGGATTGCTTGGCATCCCACTGATTAATTCATCTTTTCAAACAACTTTAACAACTACATTACTTCTTATGCTCTGCAGGTAGTATCTATATCTAAATTTGCAGAATTAATATATAATGATGATAGCATAAAGCACTTCAAACACTTCTGTGCAACAGAAACTGTTCAACTGATAAACTTGTGTTATTACATTTTTCAGACTGTGAAAAAATGCGTGCTTACCACTTCTTCCTTATAAGTTAACATCTGTATCATTGATAAGTAGGTAAATGCAGAGGAGTAACATTCCCAGCAACCATGAAACCCAACTCCTTTTGTTATCTCTCTTGAACAAAGACCCAAACAGAATAGGAAACCCGCAAACATGCCCTAAACAGCAAAGACTCCGTAATGAGAGAAGGCAGTCAATAGCAGATCCATCATTTCTGTTAGGATCACCAGTCTTTCATTCCACAGAGCTCAAATTTGAAATTGTTTAGCAGATACATACCTCAGTGAGTCCCAAACACCAGGCAGATTCTAAGAAAGTGCAAACTGAACAAGACTTTGTACACAGCTGTCATTACCAAAAACACGTGGTAACTAATGGCACCTCAAAGTGAAGAGCATTTAATGCCTATCATAGCAAGTCATCTGGCTGCCACCTGTTACAGCTAGGAGCCAGCATACACTTCACAGGGAGATGAAAGCAAGACTAAGAAAGATCAAGGAAGTCTGAGGTCTACAGACTAAACTATTTCATTGTAATCCCTTTCAGAAAGAGAATCTGAAAAGGGAGGGGTTCATTCATCCCTTACTCATGGTCCAGCAGCAACAGAAAGGAAGCTGGCTGGCTTTTATTTATATGAAGAGGAAGCACTAGCAATCTGAAACAAAAGTAGAACCGGTGTTTAGGATTAGATTATACAAAAGATGCTTGACTCCAGATCAGAGCTTGCCAAGTAAAATTACTGCAGAATGCTTTAAATCTAACAGTGATCACAACTGAAGATCAAAAAATACTTCACTTGTTAAGATTGCTAAACTGATCCAGCTTTTGCACCTTTGAAAAACGGCATCTTGCAGTAGAACAGCAAACTTCACTGTCATTTTTGCAGATGGTGACAGAAGTGTTTTAGAATTTGGAGTCTTACATAATCTTTATACAGTACAGAATATTTCTGTGAGATAACATCACATTAATTGTCTCCTCCTTGTTACTGCCAAAGTTCTTCCATTCTCAGCTTGCATAACACAGACACCACTGCCTGCAGTTAATCCACAGACAGTGCATCAACTCAAGTTTTGCAATAGCAGTAGCAAAAATAAATTCTTTTACAATTAGTCTCATGCATTTTAAGTGAGAATCTCTTTAAAAAAAAACACCTTTGTCAGAAGCATTCAATATCACCATCAAAACAAAGACAAACACAAGAAATTACACATTTGATGAACATTAAAATAATTCTATTTCAAATACTAACATTAGATTTGAAGTATACAGTGGGCATTCCAAAGTTAAATCATCTTGTATACTCACCTCTTTCTGATCAACCTGGAGCGCTGATTTTAAAATATCTCTAAGCTGTGTTAACTGTCTTCTTTCCTCATCTTGTGCTTGTTTTATCTTGAAAGAAGAAAAACACAGGTTAAAAATAACATCATTGCTTCCTTGTCAACACAGTTCTTCCAAACTTGCAAGCTAATTGGTTCATTCTTCTGAGGAATGTTCAGCAAGAACGAAAACACGAACAAAAAAGATACCATGATCAGTTTATTTTCCTTTTTAGCTCCAGAAAACTTGATAATGGCTAGGATGTTGCTGGGTTAAGACTTTGATATTGCCTCACACTGTTCTTGATTCTTTGGGTTCAATTTGAAACCATCTGTTGTTTTTCACTTCGTAAACATCTCAGTGTAAATGCTCTTCTCCTAACATTTTACACATGGGAGTCCTGAACTGAAACTAAAGCTCACAGACATGATATTAAAATGAAATTTTACTCAAAAATCAACCCAAAACCCTAAAATACTGACTATTAAACCAGTCAACCAACCTGAACCAAAATGTTCACAGTTCTACTGTAAAAAACTAAGTTTGCAATGCAGATGTGAAAGGTTGCTAACTCACCGTATAAAGATCTGTTGAGAGTGTCTCAATTGAAGGCTTGAGACTTTCAACTGCTTTTAACCCATCCTGAAAGAAACTTAAAAAAAGAAAAACAAAAAGCAGATTTATTAAAATTTACTTTGTATTTTCTGTTTAAAAAGTTGCTAAAGGAAGACATGCAAATTATTATGCTATGCCACAAACTCCAAAACCTTAACTGACAAAACAAAAGTGAAATTGATTTTAAAGCAACATGGGGGAAAAAAAACCTACACTGACTCAGACTGGTATTTTAAGATAAAAATTTACTGATTTGAACAGGCCAACAGCAGCTCTTTCAAGTTTATCGCTACAGTTTTATTGCCATATTATTGATCTGTAAGACTACCATAAAAAAAAAAAAAACATTCTAATGAGAGCTTTGTGTTTTATTACTGAGACCTCCAATTAATTAGAAAGAAAGAGTGATTCTTTCAATATCATTTTATCTCACTTACGCAATTTATTTTCCTTGAGCATGGAATTAATTTAGATCATTGCTACATACTGAAAAAATACCCAACCAAACATGTCAAAACCAACAGACCACTAACTAACAGATCAAACAAATAGCTCCATTTCAGGAGCAGTTTATGAAATATGCCAAATTACCGTGTGGCCTGCCTTTGGAACAAGCAATTGTACTCTACAGTACTAACTAAAACTCACTAAATGCTTTGGAATATAATAACAAATACAATTACTAATCTATTTGGCAAAAGCAATTTGTCAAAAGCTTTCAATGAGACCAGCTGAATCTTAGACTTATTTTAAAAATATCCAGAAAAGTATTATAATTATTTTGTGTTAACTTTCAACATATTGCTCCGGTATATTGTGTAGGTATAAAATCTAAAACATACTTGCATTGAGCATGAAAATACTTGATCAAGTTCTGAAGCAAGTCCACTCCTTTTTTAATCTTGATTTCATTGACTTTCAGCAGGTACTGTTAAAAGAGTAATACACAAAAGAAATTAATTATTACTACCGCGGTTTTTTTTTTTTTTACATTTTATTTTCAGCTCTACTTCAACGAGCTTTAATAGCTTCAGATTTAGGAGGCCTAAAAAAAATACGCCAAACTGCAGCTCCAAGGGTTAATCACACAAAAGCAATAGCTGTCGCTGCTCCTTTTTGATACCCTGTGGGGATACTTCACTAGGATTAGTTCAAACTGTTATCACATCCTCCATGACTCCTAGTGGAAGCCTCTGTTAAAGGAAGCATAAAACAGTTTGTGCAGTGAATCGAGGAACCCATTCTGAAACGTAGCAGCCCATCAAGATCTCACTCTGGTTGTTAAATCCATTGCCAAACAGATGTCATTAAGGAAGAAAGCAGTTTACTCAAAAAAATGAGGGATTATTTGAACCAGTTTTTTAAATCTGTCTTCTAATTTTATCATTTTCTCTACCAGTTCCTTATACACATTAATAACAGAAAAGCACAGTTTAGCATGAGATTTAAAACTGGTATTCAAGGCAACTGCTTTTAAAGCTACATTGGCATACTAACTAAAACAAAGTCTCCTTTTACTACTACTCAGAGGTAACTAAGCATAACCTTCTTTTTCTAAAAATCAGAAAAAATACAGGATACACTTCAGCTCTTCCACATTTAAGGTAGTTTTAGAGACTTCACCCTGCATATTATTATCACTACAACTGACCGAAGTGAATTGCTCCTTTACTGTGACATAAGAAAACAGCAGCATCTGTTCCACGTTGTTTCTTGCGAATGACACAGATGGGCAATTAGATAGCAAAATCCATATATTTATTGAGTACTTAAATTACTTTTATCAGCTATGAATACTTAAGCCTGACTCTGTACAGTGACATGAAGTTTTTCTACCAAGTAACAGTATGTGCAGTTACCAAAACAGGTATTCAAGGCAACTGCTGTTAAAGCTATGTTGGCATATGGGTCAAATTAGCTTTAGTCATCATATTAAACAACAGAAGAAACATCCATGGTGCATTTTTGAGTTAGTGCATAGAAAGAACAAACACAGCAGCCTCTGTTCCCAATGATGGAACCCTATGTGCTTTTAAATGAAACCAAAAATATTTGCATCAGATTTAACATACAGCAAAATCACAAAGATTTCAAAGTGGCAGCATTCTGAACTATCTTGAAAGACAACTAGATTCCACCCTTAGCACTTTCTTTCCCAGTACTGGCCCAACAGAGTGCTAGACTGGAGTCCTTCCTCACAAAACACTGCAACACATGTAAACATGCAACACATGTAAAGAACAATGCAGAGAGTAATCTAGGGCTTAAGATAACTTAAGAGTGAAGCAGGAACATAAATGTTTATTTATCACCATTTCTTAGTGTTTAACTGAGCTTTGCATTGCTTATTCTACAATTCATTTATAAATGAAACTAGAAAACTCCCTGTGAAGTTAGCACACCAGGATAGAAAAATGTACTTGTGTAGCAAGACAAGTCCAGTAATAGCTTGTTATTGTTAACATCCAATTTCCCATAAAAATAATTATACTTTTCAAAATGTTCCTAAAATTTTTTGGCAGAGCAAGATGAATTTCACATTGGAATCTTACCTCACACATCTGTAACTGGAAGAACCTTCTCTCTTTCTCCATCTCCTCTGCAATTTCAGCACCACTTATTTCTGTACGGATCATCCCATGCAGCTTAGCATGCTCTTTTTTCTCCTTCTCTATTTTGGTACTATAAGGCAAAGAATCCGTCAGCAAAGTGAGAAATTCAAAGCCTCTCAGGAAATCTGATTATTCACAAAATCTACTGACATATGCAGAGCCAAAGTCTTGCAGCTTTGCATATGACTTACTTCCAGATGCCATTTCATTTGAAATTTGACAATGACTAAAGATCAGCAGTGACAAGCAGTAGCTGAAACCTAATTCAATCATCTGTTAAAGAAATTTCCTGACATACTCTAAAACAAGACACTAAATTAGAGAGAGATATCAAGTTCTTGTGTTGAAGAAAAAAATCCAATAACAAAATCCTCCTCCTACATTTTCAACTAAAATTCATGCTTAATCCCAGCTGACCAAACACTGGTTAACAGAGTTCAATTATGTCACCAGATTTATTGAGTCTTGCCTGTCATCAAGTCATCTTCTATATATACAGGGTTTCCTAAGCCAAAATCACAGTTGCCATCTCTACTTGCTCCTGAGCCAGTTGGCACTGGGAATGCCGGCCAGCCGGCTGTGTTGCAGACTTCAAAGTCTGCCAGACCAGCTGTCCTAATTCCCTGAAAGTTTCCACAAATGTTTTCCAAGAGCTCTGAATAAAAAAGGTTCTCCCAGAGAATGTAAATGAAGAACTGATGCCCACCATGCAGAACTCCCCTACATGCATTTGAGCATTTGCTATTCTTCACACTATTGCTAAAAGGAGTGAAGAATTACACTACCCAGTTAGATCAGTCTGGTATGGAAAAAAATACTAATAAATGAAAATACATTGAGAATGTTTGCTTTTTGGAGAAAGACTTGTAGTTTGTCACTCGCACAGCTTAGAAGCAGGAACTTCTGAAAAGGCTTCCTGAGGAAATGCTGTGCTGCTTTTGAACAGGAGGAAGCATTAGGCAGGAATCCAGGAAGCGGACGAGAGGTACAAATAACACACACACTGTCACACCTCCTCTTGGGCACTCAAGTGTCTCTCGGTTCTTGATCTGAAGAGATTATGTGTTTCACAAGTGCTCTCTTAACCTGATGTTAACATTGCCCTAATGGTTTATGGGGAAACATCCTAGATGGTCTGAGGACTTCCAGTCAACAACATATTCTGCACTTCTCAAGAATGAGAAGCTAACTCCTCTTATGCCTCATGCAGCAACAGAAAACTAGAATTAATCCTATTAATCCCATCCCATAACGCTCCTACAGGGAAACATTTTGAATGGCAATTCAAAAAGCCCCATTGCTCTCTCATCACTGGCAGGCACAGCAGAGCCCATCCCTTGCAGTGTTTCAGCAGTCAGCACATCCAGCCAACGTCACGCTCTTTCTCAGCACATCAGGTTCCATAGGAAAGCTCCTTTCCTTTGAAACAAATATTCTGAAAATATTCATTTGTCTGAGGAAAATCTTGATTCCAGAATGTTCTGTTTTCATAAAAAAAAAAGTCTTAATACTGTTCTCAATTTACTGCCAAGTTTGCCATTTTGTAGCCACAGAAAACTGAATCCAAACAAAAGAATTAACTGGACACCAACTATGAACAAGGACAATATATCAGCACAATCAGACTCACAGAGAAAGGCAAATACGCAGCTCCTTTCCAGCACACCACGTGGAAAGTTTACATTATATGACACTTGATAGTGCTAAAAAAGCCAAACCTCAGAGAAAAGATTCAGGACAGTTTAGTTCTCTCAGTTTCCACATTCACCTAACAACTAATGAGGCCAAAGTATTCACTGAAATGTGATTCAAGTTTAATAAATGTCAATTACTAGTATTTTTGTTGTTTATGTAGCAGAATATTTGAACAAAGGATGACACAACCACTCCTAAAATTAAGAGGATATTGACATGTCACAAGGCATTTCTAAATGCAAGTTAAACCAAAAGAGAACTAACTCCTGAAGAGTCAAACAATAAGCACAGCATTACAGTATACACTGCTATCAGAAATGGAATTCCTTTTAAAGTGGAAGAGTCCCTTCTGCTCTTGAAAGGATAAGCATATTCTTACAAGTGTGAGGCAGTTAAACCAAACCTAAACATCTACCAATTAATTCAGAGAAACAAGACATCCTTGAGGCCATTTGCTGGAGCTTCATTCGCATTTCCATAGCAACTAAAAGTTTCCACAATGTAAATGAGAAGCTGGATCTGGAAACCAACTCAGAGGTCAGGCACCATCCGAAAGGCAGCACGCTGGAGGGAGAGGCACCAGGGCCTCAGCAACTTCAGAGATGCTTTAAAACAAAAATTCATGCTAAACTCTTGGTGACAAGTGCCAGAGGTACATGACGGTGTATTCACATTTGCATTTCCTTATCATTTACGCTTTTCATCTCCATTGACCTTTCCAGCTCTGTAACTCAGAAGTTAACTTGTTGTTCCACTACAGCAACATGCCACCTCCTTTCTGTCTGCTGCTACAAGACACTTTGTTTCTAGGGAAACAAAGAAACCAGCAAGGCAGTGCTGCATGCAAATCTTCTGAGTGCTAAAGTTTAGTAGCGTTTCCTATCATATTTCAAAGGTCAAGTCAGGGTCTGGCAGCATCAAGTGTTCCTGCGCTGTGACATTAACCAAATCCTTCTGGCAAAGACAGTTTTAGAACATAACATTGTGGGATTTCCAAATACTGTGGCACATTCAGGTTTTCCAGGCAGATCAGCTATGCAAAATAAGTAAGAAAATACAGAAATCTGTAAGATAATCTTCTAGGATAAATAAAAAGCAGGTGTTCTGTAAAATTGCTGTTCTTGAAGCTTGTGCAGCACATACTGCATACAGACTTCGCTGACTAAGACTTAAATCTGAGCATCCTTCAGTCCATTTACAACACAGCTGCACATGACTAACAGACAATGAGCTCAGAGGAGTGTCAGACAAGCACAGCTGAAACACAGGATGAAGAATCGTAACAAAAAAGTAGGTCAGATACAAAATAAATGGTCTTCCCACTCAAATTTTACTATGACACTATTTGTAAAGCTCCAGTTTGAGAAGTGTTTTTCAGTGTAAATTTTAATTTCAAAGAAATCAATTCTGCCCCACTTAACACGATATAAATCAAGTAGACTTTGTTATTATTATTTTATTTTTTTACCTTTAAGAAGGACAGGACCTAACACTCTTTAACACACCTGGGGCTGGTGTTTATTTTCAGCCAGTGAACAAAGATAAAGGACGGGAGCTCCCTGAGCAGACGCAGCAGCAGCGAGCTGGCTGGGCAGGATCTTTGTCTTTCTTCCTCTCCCTCCTCATACAGCAGCCAGGCTGAGTCTGGGCTTGTAGGCGCAGACTGCTGGCAACAGCACCTGGGAAGTACAGGGGAGCACTCTGGAAAGCACTGCTACCGCTCCTATCACCCAAGTCCTGAACAAAGTCAGCTTTTTCCCTTTCACTCATCCTGCACTGAGGGGTGAGGGAGAACAGGACAGAATGAGAAAAACACGTCCAAATCTGCCCATCTTAGAACGCAGATAGCTTTTGCCACTTCGTTTAAATGTATTCTCCTTCAAAATAAAAATACTTAATATGAAGTCCCAGACTCAAAGCAGTATATAAATGCTACCTTGTTTAGCACTTTCATTCTCTGCCACTATGCTCAAGATTATTTGACCACCAATTTGCCTTATGTACATGCTTTAAAAGAAAACGTGGCAGAAATATCTACAGTCCATGAATGTCAATGATCTACTGAGTGAAGCTAGAAATCTTAAGAAGTAAATTGAGAACAGCTTGCAGAATTTTCAGATATAATTTTTAAATATTGTTTAAAAATAAGCTTACCAAACTGGAAACATCATTTAATCACACAGCTATGCTGACATTTTTAACAAAGGCTGCAGTAAGAACTTGCTCATTCTCCTGTTGACTTTAGATGGCTCAAAAACTATTCATTAATGATAGCTGTCTCTACATATGAGTGCTTGCATTTCTACACAGTGACGTAACACACCTCAGACTACTGCCTTGATCTTACAGTCCCACGAGCATATTAAAATAACTTGTTTTATTCACTCAAGTGTGCATAACAGACTTCATGCCCAGATTTTCAAAGGAGAATGGCAAAGGAGGAAAAGGAGCCAGCCAGCCTTCCCAAGAAAAGCTTGTTAGTTTTCAAAGAGCTTTTATTTTTAATAGCATTAGCACAACACGTACTAGCACAGGATTTCTGAAGATGATATATATTCCCAGGCCTAAAAATAAAGTCATCTTTATTAAAAAAAAAAAAATAAAAAATCTTTTCAGGAAAGACAGGTTTGTGTCTGGAATACGGACATCACAGCTAAAAAAAGGAGTAAATAACGTACTTGAGTAAGTTTATTGTTCTGTACAAAAGTGAAAGAATATCTACCTCAAAATCTACCACAAGAGGACTGATCAACCAAACAATGTGGGTGAAATCTGGCTGGCTGCCTTGCTGGATATGGTCTGTCTGCTGGAAGTATGAGCAGTTTTACGACGTGTACTCCCTCCCCATATGCTCCCCCAGCGTGCCTGCCATTCGTGTTTAAGGACATGGGGGAAAGCAACTGCCTTGTAACAGGCAGAGCCCAGTCCGCACCGGTTCCAGTCAGGGGAGCAGCCAGGCTCGTCCTGCCGCAGTCCCAGAGCGGCAGGCAGCATCGCCCAGCTCCCAGAGGCAAAACAGAGACTCTGAGCCTGAGCACACTGCTTTTAACTAGCTTAAAGCTTTAGAAACATTTAAAGGTCTTTAGCACCACAACTGAAGCATGCTAATGGTGGGGAGGAAAGAAGAATTATTCCTGAATGTCAGCTCAGGATATTCCCGATTTTTTAAGCTAGGCTAGCATAAAGCTATGTGTTATTTGGTCCTCTTACTCCCTCATTCAAAAACAGTTCCAAAGTATAAAACCTTCCTGAGTTACATCAATTAATCTTGAGGAAAATACTCTGAAAATTTGGGTAACTATAGGGAGGAAAAATTGCATAGTAATCAGCATTAATGGATGATGATCCAAGAGTTTAAGAATGGATCTCACCATTACTCTCCCAAACAACTCTAGATACATAAACAATTTTCAAACAATTTCACACAGAGTTTGAACTAGCAGCTCAGAAACTGTTATGGAGAAAGAAAAAAAAGCCATTTTTGAATGAACTGAATTTCTTTTGAAATAAGTCACATATGGGTGTATTAACACCTGCTGTATCATCAAAAATACACAAGTAAGAGATGAGACATGGAATCAAACAGGCTGTCTTTATAAGGAAGAATCAGAAGAACTCTGCTTATCAAGCTGAAGAATCGTTTAAGAATCTCCTCATCAAGACAGAGATCAGGATGAAGGCATTGTCACTTCTCCACAGACTACAAAAACGCTGCTTTTTGTGATTAGCTTCACAGGCCCCTACTTGTGACTGCGAAATGCAGACCAACGGTAGGATTTTAAGCATAACATGAACAGGGCTAAGCAGACAAAGCTGCTTAGAAGCCTTGAAAGTTTGTGAATCTAAAGGGAGAAAAAAGGAAAGAGAAAGGAAAAAAACGAAAAAAAAAAAAAGAAAGGCAACAGAAGTACTACTGGAAAAGACAGCTAACTAAGCATAATCCTAGCACTGGCTTTAGGCACAGTCCAAACAAGGAATCAAAGGTAACAGACTGAAGACGACTGAGCAAGCCTCCAGCTGTCAGCTGTCAACACTGCAGGCTGAGGTTAGCAGAGACAACTCTGCATTCACTCCATGCTACAGATGACCAAAATGCATGGATACAGTGAAGTTCATATCCATTTGGGACAGCCACAGAATCAAAACCGTTATTTTCTCTAGAAACTTCAGTGGCATACAGAATAGCAACTCCAGCAACCCAGAAAAACCTCACTGTCTTCATATGTCCAAGATTTAGTAGATGATAAAGCTGACCTCAACAAATTCAGGCTTAAATTAATGCTCTCACCCCAGCTTTGAAATCACACCATTAAGCTTCCAGTAGGAGATCTGTAAAAGCCAAGGCTCAATAACAATAGCTGGGACCATCTCAGCTCATCTGGAAATTCATCTTCTGCACAAGACGCTCTGACAGATCCCACAGGCTTCCTGCAGGGGCGTCAGGGAAGTTCCATTCCGAATTTAGCAACAGACCTAGAGAAAATTCATCTTCTCTTTGATAGAAGTCAGGCAGATTGCACTGAAAAATAATATTTCCTGATTGCACTGAAAAATAGTATTTCCTGACTGCCAAACTTCAGCCACAAAAGCCGTCATAAAACAACCACCATAGAAAAACAATCACAAGAAAAGACCTTTGAAGAATTTGCCTGTACATGGTATTCCCAGGCTCTCTATCCCAAGCCTCAAGCAGATCATCCTTTGGTCTTGATCAAAGTGAAGGAGTCCAACAGGCTAGACAAACAGCTTTAAACTCTAGACTACTGATGTGGAGCTTTCATCTAACTGCTTAAAAAGTTGGCAGTTAAAAACATGGCAACTATACCAGCCAACCTCCCAGAAATATCACAGAAAATGGTAATGGATCTGAAAGAATGTCTGGATGAATATGTGCTACCTTCAGCTTTTTTTTATGTTGAATGAACTGCAGCGTAAGTGTCTTAGAAGTAAACACTGTTAAGGAGATGTTAAAGTATCTTCCAAAAACTATGGAGGTAACTTGGAAAGAAGTAGCTCCAAGAAGTATCTCCTTACAGTGGAAAAAGGAACTTGTTTGGGATCAAAAATCAAGTGTCTTAAGCAAAATCAGAAAGTAGAGTTTTTAAAAGACCATTGCTTAAAAAGAAAAAAGAAATCTCATGATCTCATACCAGCAGCGCTGGATTCAATCCCACAAACAGAAAATAAATACAAGGTCAACATCACATTTTCACGTGCTGAAAGTAACAACACATACAACAACTTTTCCTGTGTCTGCTGTCCTTAAACTCAAATGAGATTCAAATATATTTCCTATGGGCACTTTTATTTTTCAAATACTTAACTGAGTTGTTTGTTTGTTTAAAAAAGGAAAATATTTATAGAGTATGTGACTCTGAAACAAAACATCCACTACTAGGATCAAGCTGGGGATCAAAGCAGAAACCCTTACATCACTCTAACATGCTCATCCTGGTGAATATTCTATGAGAAATTTTAAAAGCATCAGAGAACATGGTCCACCAGAAGCAGAGTGCTATTGGTATACATCCCAGCACCCTGCAAATGTATGTATTTTAAATTCTGCACATAAGCGTTGTGGGATGTCACTATGAATGAGTTCTACACAATTAAACAAGCTTTCAGATCAGTAATCATGCACAGGTAGACAACACCAGGCTAAATTACAGGGGTGTTCCTTATGGCCCATCCTCAGAGACAAACTACTGCCAAAGGGAATGGTTAGAAGTCTTAATTACTTCAATAGCTGAAAAAATGCTTCCCTCCCTGGAAGTATTGAAAGCCAGACTGGATGGGGCTTTGGGCAACCTGCTCTAGTGGGAGGTGTCCTTGCCCATGGCAGGGGGGTTGGAACAAAATGATCTCTAAGGTCCCTTCCAACCTGAACCATTCTATGATTCTATGAAATTGGCATAGCACCAAACGGGATTGTTTGCTGGTATTAAAAAACAACACAAAGCACTGGAGCCATCACAGTATTGACATCGCTACAACATCCAAGGATTCAGACTGGAGGTTTATCTTAACATTTCAGAATGCCTTATCATGAAAATCCTGCAATAGCTAGGCAGTTTCAAAATCATAATGCCACTAAGGTCCTCCTCAAAAAACCGAGCCTGGAAAGCAGTAATTATACCATTTTCATTCTTATTCTCAAAAGGAATAATGAGACTTAGCTAACTTGTGAAGTTTGTTGCTTTGGTGAGTAAACACTTCTGAAGCCTGTTTGCCCATGAATTCAGATGGGTCAACTCAGTAGGCACCAGAGAACCATTACAACTTCGTGCAACTGGAAAAGAAAATATTCTGCTAGATTCTCAGTCAATCTAGGCAGCCAGGGATCTGCTGTGTTGAAATAATACACGATACTTCTGGACCTGTATCACCAGAAATGGTCTGATGGGTGTGGAGCTGATGACATACAACATAATCAAATCCTAACAATAACATCAAGAAGTAGAACTATGTTGCTATACTTTTGGTAGTTTTATTGGATACTATTAAAAATTAAATATACATATATTACAATTGAAATAAAGTATTTCCAATTGAAGTGGAAGATCATGCAGTGGGAGATTATGCTGATTACTTAGAACTTCATTAAGCAAACAGGTCTATGAAAGATACCCATTGCATTAAAGACAAAACAAAAAGAAACAAACAAATTTACGCATGAAGTTAACTGTATATTAAAGAATTTGACATGACTGTGCCTATGCATTTGTATTTCCACTCAGCTCCAGGTTAAAAAAAGAAAAATCTTCTCAGCTAGGACTTCTGTCTGGAACCTTATCACTAAACTAATGACCTTCTTAGATTTCAATTATACTTCACCTTTATATAAAAGATTAAAAGATACATACACTTTAGTTTCATAGTCCTTCCAGGCTTTATCAAAGGGCTTTTTCAGGTCCTGTCAAGATCAAAAAGAAAAAATAATACAGTTACTTATTTACATGAAAAATACTATAGATTTAACTATGAATCTTCACTATTTGCAGTGTCTGCCGGAACAAGGAATTTAGCTTGTTCTTGGAAAGGATTGTGTAAAAGCAATCCTGTACGCAGGATTAATACATTCACATTTTTAAAAGCATCTCTAGGAGTCCACGTGAGCTAGATCTCTCAACAATTTCAATATTAAAATAGCATTTGATTATTTTTATCAAAGCAGGAACATGGGGCAACACTGTATTAAGTGCACTTATCCTGACACAGAAGAACAGAAGCAAAAGAGGAGCGAAACACGGTAAGCAACCAACACAAAGGTCAGAAGCACATCTTAAATAATCTTCTCATGCCTCAGTAACTTGCAGAGACCATTTTTAGTCTGTGTACATTTTCTTCTTCCTTCAGTGTCCTAGAACAATAGCTGCCAGTTGCTTCCTGTTTGCTCAGTAGTAAATGAAGTGCAAGCCAAATACATTTGTTGGCTATAGGCTTTGAAATTTATTATAAACATATCATCGTTTGAGTTCCAAGCTATTATTATTTCAAATAGAAAATATCCTAAGGGCACAAGTAGGTTGAATTTTTGTTCAGAAAAATACAATTGTCATTCAGTCTAATGAGCCTTTCTTAAACATCTGTAAAGTTCCAGGCATGTTCAGAATTCTAAACATATGTATTAATAAAAAATCTTTAAAAATAAAGTGCTATCCCTCCTCAACTAAATAAATATCTATATATTAATAATTCTTACACCTCTTTCTCTGCTTATCTTCTAAATCTCAGGACTGCTTTTAAAGCCTCCAGATGTTTTGTATATGTAGTCAACAGCATGCTGTACATGAAACCACAAACAAAAAGGATGACTCAATTCATAATAAAAAATAATTCTCTTCCTTATTAAGCTAGTGAGATTCAAATCAAATAAGGTTAAATTAATACATGAGCTGAGTGTATTTATTGTACCAACAATAATATATAAGTAAGAATATAAACATACCCCTTTTACTCCTTTCAGATCTCCCTTCAGCAAACTGTCCAACGGAAAAGTGATTATGTTGTTCATATTCTGAATCTAAAACAAGAAAATTGCATCAAAATATATTTTACTGTGGAATGTAAGTTGTCTCTGTTCACACATTACAAAAAATTTCAGTAAGAAATCTTGTATATTATCTTCCTAACACTACTTTATGAAGACGCTTACCAGTACAACCAGTAATCAAAGATGGAGCATCACGAGGTAATGAAACTTTGGAAACATTACAACCCAAGCCAGCAAGAAAACAGAATTGCTGCTGATGTGAGTACCTCATCCAACAGCAACTGCAAAATGAGACCACTATTCTTAACGTTGCCTGATTTCATTGTTTATCATTGCCTGATATCAAAACGACACGATTCTTCTGTATTATGTCTTTTAGTTCACTGAGTGCATTTTAAATTAATCTTGCTTACTTTGCAGTCTCTTCAAGCTTATTCCATAAAACGTATCTGTTACTCTCACGCTACATAGTATCTTATTCTGACACAAGTTATAAAGATGAAGAACGTTGGCCTTTAAGAAGCCACTATTTAAATATTTTGTGTATATTCTTAGAAAGTATTAACTTTTCCATTTGGCTACCAATGTAAACTTTTAAATAAGGACTTCATGAGGTCATGTGTAAGCAAGTAATTCAAGAGTGAACAAGTAATCCAAGATGAAAATAATCTTCATTTCATATGAAGACAACAGCAAAAAAAAAAAAAAAAAAATCACGGTTCTAAATAGAGTATCAGTACCATAATATTTGGATAGGGGAAAAGACTGAGGAAAAACAGTAGGAATAAGATAATAAGTAGCATACATCAGGAATAGAAACATTTCATTTCCAATCCTTTATGATTCAGGGACAATGTTCAAAGTATGGGCCATGGCAGCTTGGCACAGAGTTTAACAACCTGAACAGATTGCACTGAACAGTAATAAACAGAGTTTTAGAACCACATGATGGAAAGGAAATCTGATTAACTTTTGCAGCAGTGCAGTGAAAGTTGCCATCCGATGGGTTTCTTTTTTTGTTATTGTTATGTTTTTTTTAAATGTGATTTTTTCAAGAAGCACAGAAACGTATATATGAAAACAGATTTTCAGAATTGTTCAAAGCAGGGAAAGAACTTTTCACCATGTAACAAATAATGCTTCTGTTCCTTAAGAAACAATGCCAGGAATATCAAAGTCCCATTTAGCATAGCCCAGCCAGAGATGGAATGACATGAATAGGAGCTTTAAGAAAAAAATATTTCCAATTGTGATGTTTCAGCCTCCCCAGAGTGGAAAAATACAAAAGATATTTATCATCCTTGGTGGCCACCAGAACAAACTCAGGGGTTCCATCCCCAGTGGTCCACACGCTCCATGATGCTCAACAGCTGCTATTAAAAACAGAAGGACAAACAAAACACCAAATCTCTGCCCTTCCTCTTCAAAGATACTACATTATTGTATTTGCTTGAAATCTCAGCCAGTAGCCAAAGAGAAGAGAACATAAATAAATTCTGAAGCTTGAAAAGACTGTAAAAGTTGATAAAAAGAAAATCTGGTCTATTAAGTTATTACAACAAATCACATTTCCCTTCCTCCACTCTACTTCTCCTCCCAAAAAAAGCTGTAGGACACAACCACAGCCCTTTAGAATCAACAAGTTAAATTCCAACTCTGAGTTTGTTTTTAAAATAATTCCTATAAAAACTGAATGAGCAACATCCACACATGCTTAGCTGGCAGCGCTGGAAACCATCCACCTCCTAAGCTCACAGCAGCACTGCAACATTCACACACCAACATAACAGTGTCCAAAGTTAACAAAATATTATAAGCAAAACAGCTTAGATGGCACAAAACATAGGTAAAAAAAAAATAAAAACCTCTACAAAGGCTTGATGAAATTCATCCAGCTATGAACACAAACATCCAGAATTGGCTATTCAAGAGAAGCAGAAGAGGCTTCATCTAAGATCTCATGCAATGCAAGGTTTTCTACAGTGTTCTTCATCACTATGATGTAGTCAAAAGGTCTAGCCTAAAGATCAATGCCTTCATAGCCTTAATTTAATTATGCTTCAAATCCACATAATCAGGCAGAAACCAAGAGTAAGGGGTTTCTCAACAGCAGATTCAAGACAAGTGTTTTTTCCTTAAATCAGAAAAAATGGCAGAACCTCAACTATAAGGAGAGAGACATTCATATGAACATCCATCAGCCTTCAAAACAGTTCTGGGGCACGAAGAGATCCAGTTCAGTTCATGGGGCACGAACTCATGCCTCTGGATAAAATCCTCCAGAAACAACTTAAAAAAAAAAAAGAAAAAGAAAAAGAAAAGGAGAAAATTTTTTTTTTTTTTTTTTAAATAAAGTAGGGAGAATGCTTGCCTATTCAAATTAATTCCTTCTGTGTGCAACTACCTGTACATTATTATCAGTCCATTGTATTCCCTACATTCCTGCTTTACTTGCAACAAATGTCAGCATACATAATGCATGAACTTCCCATTATTAGCCCAGTTAGACGAACCGTACTTGTTCATATTTATAAATCAGCAAAGCAGGACACAGAAAAATGAGCTCATATTTTTCCTTCTTTCCAGAGAAGTGTAAGCTGAACTATCTAAAAATACAGACTCATTTTTGGCAGATGCAGAAGCATTAATATGGTGCTCCTACTGTGTGTGTACATAGAGAGTTAAAATGTATACAGCTATTTATGTTTTAAAATATTTTTTAAAGAGAGACATGCACAAAGGTGCATGAAAGCTTCAAAGAAATTGAAGTTATCCTGTGTCAGAGGAACACTAGCAAGTTCCACATGTTTTGAGGGGAAAAAAAAGAATAAATAGTTGACCTGGTTTCCACTTCCAACACTGCTGCTTTGGCAGACTCGCAGTTTTCTTCTGACAGCTTCCAACAAGATAAGATGATAGAGACAGGATAATAAATTAAAACTTCATAAGTTGGAGAAAGCTCAGAGGAGGAGAAGAATAAATGGCAGAAGAGAGAATGTAAAAATAAACAAACTCACGGCTGCCAGAAGTGATGGTAGAGGCAACAGGAAGCCAACATTTGCAAAGCAGAAAGATTTTCAAGGAGCTTAAGAGCCTATGGCTAAACACTGAAGTTCTTCACTTGCCAGCACTCCTATTTATTTTAATGAGATCTTTTTTCAGAACAGCTTTAAATCAAAAAAAAAAAAAAAAAAAAAAACTTTTTCACTACTTCAGAATTAGATAGTTTTCTTAGCAGAGACAGAGTGATTCTCATTAAACTAAACCTCAGACACTTGAAGAAAATTTGACATGATTCCCATTGCTGTTACAAATTCTAGAGGCATCCCATGTAATCAGCTATGGGCTCCTCAACCACCAGAGAACTTGAATGTTTACAAGTGACAGTAGTTTCACCCATTGAGAGGAAATTATTATCGTTATTATTATTTTTTAAGGCAAGTACCCAAGCACTGAATAATTTCCAACAGTTTTCCCAGTGATGTGAGCAGGGCAGGGCCAATCAACATGAGCTGGGAGTGACTGAAAACCGAAACAGACACTACAGATGAGAAGCCGTTTGTTTGTCTGAACTTTGAGCTTTTGGCATCTAACCAGAAGACTTTGGAAAATCATGCAACAAAAACTTTCAACTTTGCACCATGCTTCGCTCCCACGCACCAGGACCAACGCTACCTCTGAGTGTCCTGACTTCCAGTCCTGCCTGCAATGTGGCCGTGCGTCCCATAACCAGGACAGGCTGCTTTGGTGTCATGGCAGCCACTGGTGTCACACCACAGGGACAAAGCAGTGACTGCCCAATACTAAATGCCCACATGGAGATGCTCACTCTGCTGGCTAGAAAAATGCTTTCACACAAGGCATCAAGTGTTGATCACAGAATTGCAGGGGTTGGAAGGGACCTCTGGAGATCATCTAGTCCAACCCTGTCACGAAAGCAGGTTCCCTACAGCAGGTAATGCGATGCCACATACTACTTGGGAATGACCACTATACCACCACCAACACACTAATTACAGATTGGGATGTTCTCAGTTAGGAACTGCAAGCATAAAATAACCGGAAATACATTTTTTCATGTATTCTCAAAATCATAAAGCATAAAACTCTAAAAGCAAAGGAATAAGAGACTTGAGATTATTCCAGCCCATCTTCCTTGCCAGTGGAGAATTCCCAACTGTACATTCTCTAACCTAGGTTAAAACATCTATGTGGTAAGCTTCCACTGCTTTCTCTGGGCTACCTCATCTAAAATCTTTCACAGTGGGAGCCAATTTACATGCAATTTATTAAGTTCCCCTTCCACAAGCACACAGTTATCTTTGAGCCAAACCATACACTCCCATTCTTCTAACTTTCTTCATAAATCAACTTATTTAAACCTCGATCATTTTTTCTTACTGTCCTCTGAATTTCTTCCAGTTGGATCAATATCTTTTTGGCAAAGAAATAAAAATAAGATTCCAGACAGAGCTGAATTCATGCCATGTAAAGAGGAATTATTACATCGTGCTTTTCCTAGCACCTACAACCAAAAAGTCTATTGCAATTTCTGTACTTTCACAGTCACTGCAAGAATAAGCTCTAACATCTTGTTCTTGACCTGCACAAAATTTTACATTATTGATTATGTGAATCTTTTTAGACCTTCTGGATAATTCTCTGTTCAGTAGTTCCTAAAGATAATTTTTAAAAAGCCTGAAAATGAAGAATAATCCTCATATTTCTGTACTTTTCTTGACTCACTCTCCACAACTTAGAATATTACTCTCAGGCCTGTCAAGGTCCATCTGAATGGCATCCCTTCCCTGCAGCCTGTTAACCACACCACACAACTTGGTGTTATCAGCAAACTTGCTGACCAGCGCACTCAATCCCACTGTTCACATCGCCCACAAAGATGTTAAATAGCACTGGCCACAATACTGACTCCAGAGGGACACCACTCATGACCAGTCTTCATGTCGAGTCACATCGAGCCATTGACTGCAACTCTGTTGAGTCCAACCATCCAGCTAATTCCTTATCCACTAACTGGTCCACTCAGTAAATCTATGTCTCTCCACTTCGGAGACAAATGATGTCAAGTGGAACAGTGTCAAATGCTCTGCACAAATCCAGGTAAATTACATCAGTTAGTTGATCTTCCCTTATCCACCAAGGCTGAAACCCCATTATAGAAGGTCCCCAAATTTGTCAGGCATGATCTGTTCTTAGTGAAGCCATGCTGGCTGTTGCGTCATTTTCCATGCGCCGTATGATGGTTTCCAGGAAGACCTGCCCTATGATCTTAGCAGGTACAGAGGTGAGTGACCAGCCTTTGGATAGTGACTTTGCAACATCATCTGCCAGGACCCGTGGATACACTGTTACTCTTGATGTCCCTGGCAAGACTTAATTCTATCAGGGCTATCAATTTCCTAGCCTGATTCCTGGCTGCTCAGACGTCACTGTATTCCTCCCAGGCTACCTGTCCTTGCTTCCATTCTTCATAGACTTCCTTCTTTGAGTTTGTCCAGGAGCTCCTTGCTCATCCATGCAGGCCTCACGGTGTTTTTGCCCGACTTCCTCTTTGATGGGATGCTTTGTTCCTGAGATGGGAGGTGGTGATCCTTGAATATTAGCCAACCTTCCTGGGCCCCTCTTTGCTTCAGGGCTTTATCCCACAGGACTCTAACCAAGCAGACCCTTGAAGAGGTCAAAGCCTGCTCTCCTGAAGCCCAGGGTACTGAGCTTGCTGTGCACTCTCCTCACTGCCCTAGGGATTTTGAACTCCACCACTTCACGGTCACTGCAGCCAAGGCTGCCCTCAAGCTTCACTGTCCCCATCAGTCTCTCCTTGTTGGTGAGAACAAAGTCCAGCATAACACCTCTCCTTGCTGGATCCTTGTCTTAGTTTCTAACAGAAGTTACGCTTCTCGTAGTGTCTAGTATGAATTTATCTTATACCTCAGAGATACTGATAACATCCTGGCAGTGCTGAACGGAGCCGAGGACATAACTCACTTCTGCATTCCTCTGCCAGTGAAATAGTTAAGGGGGGCATAAGGAGCTGGGAACTGGGAGGGGACAGGACCAGGGCAGCTGACCCAAATTGACCAAAGAGCTATTCCATCCCATATAACATCATGTGATTGGTTCGGGGGGTTTCCGGGTTCTCTTCGTTACGGAAGGGGCTAGCCGGGAGGAAGGGTCACCAGTGGCTGTGAGCCCTTGCTCTGCGTATCCTCCTTGTGTATATATATGTACTGTTATTTCTTTTGTTCTCTTTACTATTTTAGTAAATAGCATTTATCTCAACCCACGCATTTTACGCATTTTACTGCATATCTCTCTACTTCTCTGCCCCCGTCCCATTTGGGGAGGCGGGAGGGTGAGTGACTAACTGTGTGGAACTTAGCTATCTGCTAAGTCAAACCATAACACTTCTCTATAACTTGTAGAGGGAAGTTATCATCAACGCATTCCAGGAACCCCTTGGATCGCTTATGCCCTGTTATGTTGCTCCTCCAACAGATACTTGGGGTGGCTGAAGATCCCCATGAGGACCAGGGCTTCTGAACACAAGGCTGCTCCTGCCTCCCTACAGAGGGCCTCATACACTCAGTGTTACTCATTGGGTGGCCTGTAGCAGATTCCCACTGTAACATCACCTGTCTCTGTTCTCCCTTTAATTCTGAGCCACAAGCTCTCTGTCAGCTCCTCATCTATCGCCAGGCAGAGCTCCATGCAATCCAGCTGTCACTGACAGAGAAGGTGACAGCTTGGTCAAAGTCTTCCTTGTCTATCCTTCCTAAAGTGCCTGTATTCTTCCATTCCAGCACTCCAGTCATGGGAGCCATCCCACCACATCCCTGTGATGCCAGTAAGATCATGGCCCTGCAGGTGTGTGCATATCTCTAACTCCTCTTGTTTATTCCCCATGCTACATGCATTTCCACAGAGACATTTACGTTAGGCCTCTGACGAAGCTGACTTACTGGCTGGAGTGACTGGGATTCCCTTGTGTTGTTCTTCAGTCATCAATTCATCTTCACATACAATACCCCAAACTCATACATATGACTCTGTAGCTTATTTTATGTACTTAACTTCTTATATTTAAAAAATGAAGTAAAATAGGAACATATGGTCAGAAAAACGTTACTGTTGTTCTTCCACTTCTCCTGACTAAAAACCCAGTGACTATTAATAGAAAAACTTCTCACACAGAATCCCTTCCTTCCAGCTACCTTTTACGCAGCGAAGACAGCAGATTCCAGTCCTCTCAGTTCACTGTGTTTCATTAGGTTTAAATTTAAATGAAAAAGACAAAAACACATAGAAGAATAACAAACACAAAGTGGAATCTGTTAAATAGCTGCTTCATTTCAAATATCAAATGTCTTCAGGGAGTGCTGACAAAGATGAAAGGAAATTACAGATTTTATTTCTTTTTGGCAGAACAGTCTAACAATAGGATTAAAGGAAAAAAATATTTACCTCATGCAAGCACACTCTGATGAGCTTCCCTTGTCTTAGTATTTCTCATATTAAAGACTCACATCTTTATCACTTAGCACAACATTCATTAGGAAGACAACGTACATAATTAGGAAGACAATGTACAAGGGGTGCTCCAAAAGTAACGCCTCCTATTTTTATTATGTTGGCCCACAACGTCAGAGGTGGATGTTGGTGGTATAGCAGCAGAGGTTGATTCTTCTCACCAATATTCCATTACATTTCATTACCATGTGACAGATGGCAGCAGAGGGGCACTGACACAATGGCATCTGACATGGAGGTGCAGATGAAGCAAAGGGGTAGAACTGAATTCCTCCATGTGGAAAAAATGGCACCCACTGACGTTCACTGACACTTGCTGAACATTTACAGAGACCAAACAGTGGCTGTGAGCACAGTGAGGTGGTGGTGCTGTGTTTCAGCAGTGGCAACAGCGACATGAAAGACAAAACATGTTCCAGACAGCCACACAAATTGTTACAAGCACAGCATGTTTGTCCATTGCTGGTGAAAATACATAGATAATAGTGGTGATTACATTGAAAAATAGTGTTTTGTAGCTGAGAATTTTCTCTATCAAATGGTGTTATTGTGCCTTTTGTATATGTTGTAGTTTCCATGGAAATAAACAGGAGGCATTACTTTCGGAGCGACCCACGTAGTTAACACTACCAGCAGGTGCCATACAGACCTAACCTACCTGGGAACCATCACTGCGACCATTCTGTCAGGAATTAGCACCAAGGTTACTATCAGTAAGAAAAATGTCCAAGGTGCAATACTGTATCTGCCACAAAAGGCACTGTGTTAACTCTAACCCAGCAGAGAAGCCTGCACTTTTTTTTTCTGTACTTTCACTACCAAACAAGACTTCTTAATTGAAGAATCTTAAAAACAACTCTAATCCAAAGGGAGTTCAAGGAAAATGTATAGGTTGGTATTGGAGCTATGGCTAGAGAAAATATTGCAAAATACATCACAAACTGATCAAAGCATTAGGTTAAAGTGAGCAGTTACAAGGACCTGACATGCAATAACATCAACTTAATTTTTTCTCTTGAAGATGGTTTATAAATTATTTCAAATTTGAAGAACCACAGTTCTTAAAAAAAAAAAAGAGCAAAACAAAAATTAAAGCAATTCCAAGACCTGAACTTTAAATAGTTCACACTTGAACAATTTGATTGTAAGGAAAACTAATTCAGTCGTTAATGAAATATTTTAAAACATTAATAAATATTAATGCCTTGATAAGTCCATGAAAACAAAGTCTTTCGAGAAATCTTTAAAAATACTAGAGAAAACAAGAACCTAAAAACCCCGTTGAAGTAGAACAACTTTATTACATCTCTCCTTCACCTTACTGAAGACAAGTTTAAAAGAAAATCTTTTTGCAGAAGCTCTTTACAGCTACAGCTTTAAATGCCACCCAGACCAAGAGCTGACAGAACACATCAGCTTCTGGAAACCAAATCAAAATATATGACAAAGCAAAACTTGACAGTAGCCTTAAAGCTTTGCCAGTGTTAATAGCTTTGGCATCTGTTCCAGTCTGAACATGTCCTCTCACTTCCCTGCACATTCCCCACTCGTTTCAGCTAAAATCCTCTGGGGAAACTCAGTGCCCTATGAAACTTCAGGGACAGGTCTACTTAAATTATATCTTTCAATGTTTTTTATTTTTTTTAAGCAGCAGCAGGTTACATATCACTAGCTACAATTCTAATGAAACTATTTACAACTAAAATACGCCGGGTGCTATACGTAAAGACTGGAAGAGAAGGATTTTTTTTTACTGCCAACACGCTTACGGCATTCAGAGCTGGATATCTCACAACAGCATGAAGGGCTTGTTTCATATATGACTAGGATTTAAAAAACGTATTTCCAACTACTATAGAATGCTAATCAATATCCCTTTAATCTCATGGAGAATTAGACCTACATCAGTCAACTTTTAAACAGATTTTTCAAGTGACCTGAGCCACAAATTATTCCAGCGGTATAATTTCTAATAGGGAAAGTTACAAAAATGAGTAAAATTGTTTCATAATTTTATAATTTTTTATAATTCTTGTTTATAAGTATGGTATTTTCAAGCAATAGTGATGGGGTTTTGTTTTTCATATATGTATTTCTTTTCAGAAGAAACCATCTTCCTGAAATAGGAAAGACACCATATTCAAGGTCCATTCTGTTCCTCTATTTTCTTCAGTTTTTCCTTGTTAGTCAGGAGAAAACAAATCTTCAAATCTCAACAATATGAAGCCCATTACAAAGACCTATCCTTGACTGAACATCTCTTTTTAAGAGAGAAGATGCCTATCCTATGGAAGCGTTAAAAAAATGCTCAAGGAAACAACAAAAAACCATCATGTCCATGTGCAACTATTATACACCTTAAAAACACAGAAAATAAGAGCCACAAACTGAGAGAAACTGAAGACTTAGCAATGATCTCGTGACTTTGTCTACATACAAACTGAAGCAAAAATACATAGGTGATAGTGGGAAAGCAGAACACATGGAAAAAAAAGATATTCTTTGGAGAAGACAAACAAAAAGCTATGTCTTACGTATGATAATTTTAATAAGATGCATCCCATTTCCTATAGATACATATTGTTTTCACTTTGCTTTGAAGTTCATGGAAAAAAAGTTACTCATTCCAGAAATATTCTGCAAAGACAGTAATTAAGAAAATAAATTCTTAAGATTTTTGGTAAAACTACATCATTGTTTGGCTTGTATAAGTCATCTTAAAATACAATACATTAGAAGGTTGTTTTTTTCTGGGGAGGAGGGTGCAGCTTTTAGTAGATTGCTTTTTTAAACCACATAAACATGGCACTTCACAGATCCATTTGTTTAATGAAGTCACCATACTGCAATTAATAGGAGATAGAGAGGTTTTTTAGTCAACAGAAGGCATTAATCAGAAGACCCATTCAATTTCCCCTCCCATATGAGCAGTCTGCCTCTATGGGAGACTACTCAGGATAAGTGACTGATTCACACCCGGGAAGGATCCTCTTCTGATACATAATCTCAGATGCTATTTGTACAGCCAGAGATCATGTCAATATGACCAATATGAAATACAATACATTCAGATAAACACATTTGGAGCCAGATCCTTTTGCCTCAACATCACATTTGAGTAAAAAGAGAGGACAGCATCAGGGAGTGAATGAGACTGCCCTAAATCACATCAGCTGGAAACATTCCCCAAAGAAGTGATTATGACCAGCTGGCTGCAAACTACAGACATTTGGTCTGGATTCATAAAAGCATCTGATCTGTCTACATCCCATTGATTTCAGCAGACACACATTTTTAAATGCTTGTATCAATCTGGGTCATCTCCCTTTCCTCAGCCCTAGTTTAAGAGTTCTGTGGCTCCAAGTAAGTTTGGGACTTGTTCAGACATAGCTCTAGCTAGTAGGATGGAGAATCAGAATCTGCTCTCTTTCTGCCCTCTGATTAATGTGAAATTGAGGCTGAAAAGTCTCCATTCATAATTAAAATTCCTGTTCTTCCATTTGGCTCCATCCCATTTGGCATACTGAAGAGCGCTTTTAAGTCTCACTGGCTTCAGTTGCAGGACTGGTCCCCAGTGGACACTATTGTCATTGTGGTATTGCATTTCATTTCTTCTTCCTGACTGTCCTCCCCGAGAAGCAAGAGACTCTCTTCTAGGGACACTAAAATCTCCCTTTAGAAAAACAAAGGGGAAGTGTGAAAATGTAAAATAAAAGCAACATCAAAACTGAGTAAACCAAGTTGAGTTCTACTGGTTTCACCATTTAAAGGCAATTTTGTATGTGCCTCTTATAATACATTACTACTACTTTGTTGTGGGAAGCGTTGAGACGTGAGAATTGTTGGAAGAGGGTGAAGTGGTTGGGTTTGGGTTCTGTTTTTTTTTTGTTTTTTTTTTTCCCCCTCCCGCCTCCCCTTTTTAGAGTTTTGAAAGGGGAAAGGCTAAGGCATGAGATGCTTCCCTAAGCCAAGTTTATTTATTTAAAGACCAGCAGTTGCTAAAACACAAATAATCATCAACTTGAAGAGCCGCTGCAATTCAGAAATACAGAAATTGTTTTTCTGCAAGGAATTCTTACCAAATTTTTGAAGAGTGCAGTTAATTCCTTTGTAAACACAGAAAATTTTAAAAACGCTGTTCCCAAATCTGGGTCATCCCTGCAGACACAGTTGCCTCCGAATTTCTCCAGTGCTTGTGTGTACTGTTCTTCATTTTCCACATGAGCTTCCAAAAGAACAAAACATGAGAATACTGTCAGCAGGTAACGGGTTATAAAAATTACAACTGAGTTTGAAAACAAAACAAAAAACTTTTCAGAAGGTTTCCCTCTAAGAATGTTTACTTGATACAATAAAAAGCTACTATTTATATTTTAATTCTGCTATACTAGAAGGATAAAGTATCTCATTAATTCTGGTTTATGTGCATCTCTTCAATGCTGTACAAAGGATAACGCATCATCATAACAAGACAACCATCTGACAGGTACCCAGTTTAGAAAGATCCGCAAAATTTCTGCACTGTACCATGGACCACACAAAGTTGGCACCTGAGAAAGTTAACATTACCTATTTCTCATTCTGGTTGTGGCAAATTTCTAATGCTTCAAAGGAAGTCAGAAAAAAAAACACACCCTAGAAAACAAATTATGCATGAACAAGAACAAAGAATCCTTCTTGGTCATTACATGAGACCAGAAGATACCCTGAAGATTAATGTTAGTTCAAACTAGCCATGATTCAGTTTAATTTCAAGGCCACGTGTATATGTCAGCAATTTAATATCCAAAGGATTCATGCTGCAGTGTCCTTTCCCCAAAACATTTTGCTATTTGAGCTACAGGATAAATTAAGGATGTACAGCTAATACCATTGTGTGACGTACATACACCTGGAGAAGCTCGGAACAAACTGGGGCATACAGACACTTGAAGAAGCTTTGAACAAACTGGCACAGACAGCCAAAAGCAGGATTTGGCATGTTGCAGCTCCAGTAGTTCACACAGCTACCCAGCGCGGTTAATGATTTCCATATCGCTCTCTGTATCCTTACTGCTTCCTGCATGCAGCTTTGCATGTCTGAAGCCAGGTAAGGGTGGAGGTCAGAACAACTCAAATACCGAAAGTAGAACGTTACCACTGCAGGAAAACAAGGTGAGAAGGCTGCTACTGTTAATTGTAGTTAGATGTGAAATCAGCAGTTGAACCATGCTGACTTTTTACCCAGGTTTTACAACACCTTTCTGTTCTATGTAGCTTCCTCAAAAACTGGGCCTGTGCTTCTGGATCTATACATCAGACTAAAAAAAGCTCTGAGATATTCTCCAGAACGCTGGTAGTAGTTATGATAGCAATACAATATTGGAGCTGAGCTGGTACTCAAGAAATATGTCTGAAGAGCAGGAAATGGTGCTCTTTTTCCACAGCTCCTGACCCAATATACTCTCCTTTGCACTCTGGTTTCTTCCTGATGGGCTCTACAAATTTTTCTGCGAACAAAAGGTTAAGTACTGGCCCCCCAGATCTTAAAGGGAGCTTGCGCACAGGAGACAGAGCTCTTGCATGGGCAGATAGTGATAGGACAAGGGAGATTTAGGTTAGATGTTAGGAGGAAATTCTTCACTCAGAGGGCGGTGAGGCCCTGGCACAGCTGCCAGAGAGCTGTGGGTGCCCCATCCCTGCAGGCGCTCAGGGCCAGGCTGGGTGGGCCCTGGGCAGCTGAGCTGGGAGGGGCAGCCCTGCCCACAGCAGGGGCTTGGAACAAGGTGATCTCTGAGGTCCCCTCCAACCTAACCCATTCTATGATTCTGTGACTCCGAGAGCCAGCACTACAGAACATGAACTGGACTCATGCTGGGGAGGCTTTGAGGTCCCTTCCAACCCAAACCTTTTTGTGATTCTATGATTCTATCAGAAAGAAAACAAAAAACACACCTGAGCCAGGTTTGTTTGAGGCTTTGAGGGCTTTTTTCAGTAAGAAACAAAATGATGTACAAATTGACATCCCTATCTAATCTTCCAAAATGGTTTCCAAATTCGCACACTTAAAGAAAACAGAACAGGTGTGCTGAATACTCAGGGAAACTTTATTAAAAAGAAAACCAACACAAACAACCACTAGTAGCTGTGCTCTTGTGAGTGCCAGGCCACAGCTTTTGTTGTGTCAAAAGAAACCTGAAGTGGTAGCGAGTGGCTGGTTTAGCAATGTTTGTGCTGCTGGAAGAGGAATGCCTTCTGACTTCTGTTGTCAAGACTGAGCAGCATGAATTTAAGAACTAGGCAAGGTACTGGCTGTTATGCAAAAAATGCAGTGACTTGCTGCAATACTCTAGCAAGCACACTGATTAAGAGGCACAGTCAAGCACTCAAAAATTACCAAGAAAAAAAACCTCAGCAGAAAAACAGCGTGCCAAACAAATACGTAATGGCTGACACAGCTCCAGATGAATCTTAAACTGGACCCTCAACAATGCAAAGATAACAGCTTCATGAGCTCAAGCAAGATGGAATTTCCTTTCAATTAGCTGATGCTAATTACACCACAGTAGAAGTTCTTGTTATAACTTCATACCCGAACACTGACATTCCCCCAAGTTCCGTCAGACATCGGTGGCTCTCCAAAATGGCCTATTTTGCATATAATATAGGTTTTGTTATCTCTAATTGCTATGAACTGCAAAGCAAGAACAAAAACGAACAAAATACTGTTTCATGTTGCTGCTGATCCACAAAAACAAGAGCTTCATTTATTTTTTCAGAGAAGATAAACACACAGAACTCCATGAGATTGGAGCAGATAAAAATGCACATAGTAATAGTCCTTCATATTTTCATCACTTGTCAGAAAAATATCTGACCTTTTACATCATTACAATATCAAATTGAAGATCAGTTTCCTCTCATCACGAAATTCTCAACACACGGAACCAAGAGCCACCAGAAAGGTTGATGTTTCAAAAAAAAAAAAA
>WBMW01000973.1:200175-247672 GCA_013396635.1 Penelope pileata
AAAAAAAAAAAAAACCACCAGTAGAGACAGTGTAGCTTCTTATTGCTGCCAAAAAGTATCATTTCAGCCCTCCCATAGGCCTTGCCATTTCAGGTGCTCATCAAGCCTCAGTTACATTGATTTCACTGCATGGGTAACTTTATGCAAGCTGAAAAGCTGGAGCAGGGGGAAGGACTTCACCATTTTGTAGCAGTGTGCTGTGGCAGGTTCAGCTATCTCTCACTAAATGTCATTGTTCTCCATCTCATTATTATGCAGCTAGTTCAAGATTGCTATTTAAGATGTAAATATTTTCTTACAGGTACCCATGTAACTTTCTGATTCAGTAAGATGACTGACTGTTTCACCAATCCATCAATTTCACCAGTACAGACCACAAGAAGTTGTTTTCTACTCACCCAGACCAGATATGTTTATGGCTTTGACAGATTTCTTCATTTTGTAGAGAACAGTCCGGTCAACATCCAGAGCCTAAAATAAAAAAAAAATTTCAAATGAGAAATACTGGTAAATCTGTGCCCTAGAAACTTTCTGTACTTCTAACACAATTATGTTAGTTAATTTTATTTCTGTAATTATTAAATGAGTTGCCGGTTGCCCCTACCCCCATCCACACAACCCATTTCGTACCCTTGTCCATACAGATACATCTTCCCTCTTCTACTGGTGACCAGATTCACTTATACCCAGCACCATCTGGGTTTTTAATAGTTTAACATTGCAAAATGAAAGTATTTATACAATATCATGTTACATTATTAAAGAAGCTTACTCAAAATAGTTCCAGCCCATTGTCTGTTTTGACATATGAAGCTGAAAAAACAAGCAGTATCACTACCCCAGGCAGAATGTTAAAAATTAAACTTAATTTTAGTTTTCTTGAATAATTCAGTTCATTAATTGCACTCCTAACTATACGAACTTTGTGACTGCTGTACTGAGCAAAATAAATGGCATCTCTCTCAAAAAATACCACTTGGGTTTTGACAAATTTTATCACTATGCAAAGCTTTCACCAACACAAAATTCAAGTTTAAACCCCATCCAGAATTCTCAAGCACTTACAACCAGCTCATCTGAAACCAAAAAGTAGAAGCAACAAGCATTTTGCTTACTGAAGTGAAATATGGGCAGACAAAAAAAAAAAAGCAAAACTGCAAGAAAATTTAAATATGAATTCCAGAGATTACATCTTCAGACCTCATAGAAGAACAATACCTAAAACAACAAATTATGCCATGCCAAGAGCTGCTTAGCATGCTACACACTGAAACAGCAAACAAAAAGCACAAAACTCATAGCAGATTTCATTCAAAAAAGGTTCCAGTGAATTGCAACAGCAACAAATACGACCTACTGTTGTTCTGTTCTTAATCGTTTGTATAAGATAAATGATGCATAAAAGTCAGTCCCCAGGAACCCATCCAATCATCTTCACATGTGGAATGCAAACAGAAAGATTATCCATCACATTTAAGGGAGTATTCTTAAACTGAATCCATTTAGGCCACAAATAGCCGGGCAACATCTTTGCAGCATTCCATGGAAACCCACACATTCGGATGTGGCCTTACCGTTAACATCACAGTGTCATGGGACTGCTATGTCCACTGGAAATTTTACCTCCAGTGCCCTTATGTTTTGCATCTGAAATGTATTAGCAGAAGCGTAGAGCCATTTTCATCTCGGATTTTTGAAAAAATTCCTAAGAAAGCCCATGAAAGTCACACAGAGATCTGTTCACCCACTTCAGCAATATGGATTGCAGCCATTAAAACAAACCTGGATACAGTACAACCTCAAAGGTCAGACAGTCACCTGTCCGGATGGAAGCACACAAAGTAACTCCTTCACTGTGTAATTAAGTGATTGCTAAAAATAACTTCAGAGCACCCATCTGATCAGCAGACTATAGAGAAGAGATCATTTCATCAATGACTGCATCAAAGGGCAACTATGCGCTTAGAGAGAAAAAAGAAGCAATGATCCCAACTCCAAGCATCTCAATTAATGGCCCAAGGAGAAGGATGACGGCCAGAGACTTGAATGTAAGAGATTCAGTTCCCAGCTAAGTCTCAGGATTGTGTGTGCAGTTGATAAATTATTTAATGTCCACACCTTAATTATGGAGAAGAAGAAAAAGGAGAAGATGGTATTTCTTGAAAGAGTGCAGGAAGGATAAATGCACTGGCTGAATTACAAACTGCTCGTACTGCTGTGGTGAGGGTTCCACATAGGCTTAAAGGTACAAAACTGCCTCAGTCAGAAAACACAGACTCTCGGTAAGGGAAAAGCTTAGTTCTTCTTCAACCAAAGTCATCATTTTGGTTTGCCAAAATCTTCCAACCAACTCCAGCTTTCACTGGGATTGGGCATCAGAACAGCCAGTGCCATACCACACTGGCAGTGGCAATTGGAAGACCCAGACACATCAGGCAGCTGCTTCACATAATTCGAACGTGCATGACAGAAAGAAAACCTCTCAGAGAAGACTGAGGGCAACAGAGCAAGCAAACCCTAAGGCCACAGCTTGGTGACCATTTTCTGGACAGGCAGGATGGGCTTGCTGGGGTCCCCTTCCTGCCTTTCAGCTGCACCAATACAAGTGTTTGTGGGGAGTGGTAAACCACAGCACAGAAGTGATCCATGTTTAAAATGACACAAGGAGAAAAAGCTGTTTTTCAGCTGGATCAGCTTTCCAGCTTTGGCTCCAAGGCAGTGCCTTGATACAACACAACACAGCTGAAAAGGCAAGGAAAAGCAGGAACAAGTGGAATGACCAACAAACCTGGGTTCTCCCACTGAAGAAAATCTCCAACAACATTTCTGAATGAGAATTATGTAAATGATTGCACAAGTGTAGCAAACACACTGTCCTCTTATCTCTTAACAGCTGCTTCCCCCCATCCCCCTTTTTTTTTTCCTTTCCTTTTTTGCCCTCAGCATTACATTAGTCTTAGTAAGTTCAGTTCGTCTGGAAGGTGGAACCACACTTCCATGGTAATAGTGGGTGCTGAGTTGTAGACACCAAAACAACTGATACGACTGAAACTAAATGGCAAATCACCACCTTGAGAAGGAACGCTGACTTTGCCTGCTGAGGACTTTGCTCAGCTTCTGTTCAGGTGGATGATCCCACCCAAAGCCATGAGAAGCACAGAGGAGTACTCCCAGCAGCCAAGTATCCCTACTGTCTTTGCATAAAAGTAACATGGACTCAACTTACTTCTTCCCTAAATCAGTTAAAAATGAAAAAGAATTGAAGTTGGGACATAAAGCACTGCATACAAAACCTAAAGGAATATTATGATTGACAAAACAAATTGTCAGAAGAATAAATTATGTTTCATTCTCTAAGAATGTGGGTGTTTTGTTGTTGGCTCACGTAACTGATAGGATCAGTGATAACGGTAAGAAATTCAACAACGAAGACTGCAAAGTCATTCAGCCCAGGGCACAACACATAAACGAACTGGAGGATCAACTGGAAAAAAATTAAGGAGAATAAGGATGTTGGTATACCAGCTGTGGGTCCAAGATGTTGCTCCTACCAGCTTGCATGCCCTTCCAAGTCAGTGGAAATTTGACTTAATAACAAAGGCTTCCAGAAAAATTACACCCACAAAATGGGATGCGATATGGATGTTGAGTTCATCCACCATCATGTGAAGTATAGAATGGAAGTAAATGTTCTTGAACTGTTCTGGTTTTGTAATTAGATTACCTGGAATAAGCTACAGAAAACTTAAAATTGCCTAGATCAGGCCCATAGCCAAAAGGAGCAGCACATGTCCACTGCACAATAGGGATTATGAATTAAAAGAGCCTGTTCTTCCGACATGTTATGCTGTCTTCCTGGAAGGATCCCCAGTCTATTACTCAGGGAACTAACATCCAGTATTGCTGGGGTGACACGAGACTGACTGCCCACACCTCGTGCTTGTTCAGGTACCCTGACAGGTAGGCTGCAGCCTCATCTCTCCAGACTTGAAAGGATCCTACCTAAATTCCTTCCTGATGGTAACAAAGAGAAAGGGATAAACACTCAAATATTTAAGCTAAAAACTAATGTTAGCATAAGAACAGCTAAGCAAAAGCTGTGCATGAAAGAAATGCATCTGGAAACCAAGAGAAACAAATCCAGAAAGCCTTCTCAACAAGGAATAAAGGGTAAAAAAATACCAGGCCATCTTAAGAGGGGCCTGAACAAACCCATGAGGGATTATTGTGAGGATTCTACAGCAGTAAGGAGCCAGACCTGCCCTGCAGGAGGTTTCTTCCAGTCCTCCGCTTCCTCTGGGAAATCTTTCCATATTATGTCCTTTAGGAGTGGTTATGCATGTCTGCAGATTTCAGTATTCCATCCATCAACACTTCAAATCCCTACTACTATATTTTAGTTTTGCTTATAGTCCTAAAGACGGGGAAGGGGCTCTGCCTTGCTTCTTTTTGTTTAAACAAAGACGTTGGTCCCTATTGACAACTCATGATTCAAAGGAGCCACAATTCAGTATAAATTTTTAAAATGTGAGCTCTTTGTCTTGAGTACTGTTCTTCAGATTTTGTCATCCTTGTCCAAATCTTACCACAGAAATGAGTTTAAATACAGTTCTAGCGTTATTATATTTTCAATTTTGAATCCAGAATTATTTCATAAATACACATACACACACGCCAGAATGCCACCCTCCCCTACTTCAGCTGCTCTGTGCACTTCCCATGCAGTGCCAGAAGCACTGAAATTTTAAACGGTTTCTGATGTTGTGCATTCCAGCATTTCTTTTTACCCATTTACAATGCCCAGTAAACCTCTGAACCAGAAGAGAAGTAATCATGTAATTCATATGGTGGGATCATTTTGTCCTCTTGTTTAACATCGTTAGTTTTGACTCAAAAAAAAAAAAAAACCAGAAAAAAAAACAGAAAAACAACACCAAAAAAGCACCCCTCTCTCGATAGCAAGAATGTTTATGTTGGCATCTGTTTATCCCAGCACAACACAATCAGAGAGGCCATATGAATTATTTTCAAGCTCCCACTCAGTTTCTGCTGATAAGTGCTCAGACTTCCCTGACTTCCCTTTTGTTAAAAATAGTAAGTCCAACTTCAATTTAGAAAAAAATGAATTCTGTAGATACAGTACACTGTAAAGAAGCTACTTCACTGCAGAATTTGTTATCTGTGCCATGAACTGAAACAAACTCCACGTGACCTTCGTGACCACGTCCTTGACAGCGCAGTACTTTTCTGAACACAGTATTTATGTCTTCTGGACGTTTATGTGACTTCTAATGCTAATCCTGTGAACCATTCTCAGGTATGCTTCTTTCTGTATCAGAATCTATGTGGTGCTGCTGTGGCACACCCAGACACCACAGACATTGCTTGAGAACCAAGCTCCTGAACAGCCCAGAACAAACAGGCCGCCAGCAACCGGCGTGGATCTTGTTCTCTTGATGCGAATTCCAAGGCTTCTAAGCCCTGGAACACTAGGAAATTAATTATCAAGCTTGGTATTCACATCAGTATTCTTCTTCAAAATGCATAGCTAATCACTTAAAGTGGCACAGAAATAAGAAGTAGTGTGGTAACTCCTGCACCTCACAATCTGCAAGGACTACACAGCAAAAAAGATCACAGAACACACTCACTTACTTCAACTGAAATACCTGTAATTTTCATTTTTCTTGTTGTCTTCAACTTGTTTTATCCCTCTGTGCCATTACCACACGTGACCACATACAACACACACAAATTACCTGTAATCTAAGAGGTTTTTTTTTTTTTTTTTTAAACACCTTGGCACCCATCACAAATACACTGTGTACACATTGCTGGTGTATTTTCCTAAGGAATTCAGTAACACAAGCATTAGGTATTTGGAGTTGCACAGACTGAAGATGTCCACATGACAACAATGACGTAACTGAACTTCTGAGGCCCACTGAGATTGACTGCAGAAGAAGCAATTCACATTATCGCAATTTTTTTTTTTTGGAAGTTCTACATGCCTGACAAGGACTTAGCAACATGTATGTCTTTAATTATTAGAGGCAGGAGGGCAAAAATACCAAAATAAAGAGAAGAAAACATAGCTTTTAAAGTGAGCACTACAGCAGAGAGAGAGGACTGCCCTACCGCCCACTGATCAGCAGCACAGCTTTTCTCCTCCTGTAAGAACAAAGTCCAGTTTCACTTGCCAAAGGCCAATTTCCATTTTAACTGCTTCAAAGCTTTCTACTTGGAACAAAGAAACGTGCCAGCTAATGAGAACCAAGCCCATTTTACTAGGAAAAAAATCTGTGCTAGGTTAAGGAAGCTTCCTGAAATGCTGTCTACGTCCTAGCTCCTGAGCCACGATCTGTCCTGAAACCTTAAAATAAGAACAACAGTAAATCTGTTCAAGTGCATCTCCTATTGCCTAGGATGATTTCAGCCCCTTGGAAAATAGGATGTTTGAACACCTCATTGCTGCTTCCCAAAAAGAAGAACCACAAAACTAGCATCACTCCAAAAATGTGCATTTCCTCAACAGGTCTGTGCAATACACAGGGTTCTCGCTTCTAGAAGGAAGGGTGGCTCAAATTCATAATACATTCAATACATTGCAAATTCATAATATATTCCGTACATTTCAGGCTGACAACAGAAAAATGGATGTGTTACTTGCTCTTTTCAGTGGAGCAGGGTGAAAACAAACTGTTCTATTTTTATCATGTTTAATTGGGGGAGGGAAATAAGGCACAAACTGAGTAACTAAACATCCTGAAGATTTTGGCACCTTCCACAGCACCAAGGGGTGTGGGGAACACCAGGGCAGGAGCAGCACGAGTGGCCAACCCATGGGCTCTGCTGGTCAGACGGCCGCTTGGAAGCTCCAAGGCTGCAAACATCTTTTGTGCCCAATGCACAGAAGTCTGATTCTCAATCTGAGGCAAGTGCCCTTGCACCGGTGGCCTTTATGGCCCAAAAAATATGTATTTGTAAAAGAACAGAAAAATAGTCACAGTGGGTCATATTTGAACAGCCCACTGAACCCGATATCCTCTCTCAGCAGTGGCCAGCAGCATGTTTGGGGCAGCAACAGAACAAAAGCCCACATACATCCTTCCCTGGGACAATCTTCCAGATTCCAGCAATCACTTTAAAAAGAAAAGACTGAGACATCCAACCAGAAAACACTACACAGCCTGACAGGCTAAGCACAAGAGAAACAGGAAGGCAAGTTCTCTAAGTCCCCACAGGAGCACGAGAACACCGGTGCTGCCGTCCCGCGGCCCCGTCCCAGCGCTGCGACACCGCACGGCAGCGCGCGGAGGGAAGCAGCCAGGGACGAAGGGGAAGGAGGAGGCCTTCATCCTTTCTTCCTTAGAACAGTTGAAAGTCTCTAACGCATTCCATTCTTCTTACCCACAGAAGTTTCATTTTAGAAAGGCTAAAATTAACCATTTCTGATTTCTGGTTATCTGGATTGGAATTTGTTAAAAGTCTCATGATAACCAATGTCTCTTCTTGCCTTTTTTTTTTTTTTTTTTTTTTTTAATTTTTTTAAAAAGGACATTTGAAAAAAAANTTAATATTTTTGAAAAGGTCAATTGGAACAAAAACAACAAAAAAAAGATCACTTAGAAGTACTGCTAGAGGAATAACAAAATTTTGGCAGCTCCTCAAGTCATATGAAGAATAACCCCAGAGACGCATCCTATGTGTTTTTCCCCACACATTTAACAAAGCTACAAATAAAATACAGTATATCACTTTTAGATCCAACATGAACAACGATTTTAACCATTATATCTTTCAAGCAAGATCTAACCTCACCCTCAGTTTTAGTAAATTGCATTAAAGCACAGTGCTCTGCAACAGCCACCAGTGGCTCCGCACTGCGCGCCTTCCGGTGCGCCCGGCTAAGTAACAGTGCCAGTGGCTGCTGCAAGCACACCAGTGGGGATGGCCTTCCCAGGGACAAAAGGATGGAGGAAGAATCACAGCCAGTTAGCAAGGACAGGAGAAATGAGCAAACAACTGCAATACAGAGACAGAGCAAGAGTCGGCTCCCGGGCTCAGCCAGCCTGCTCTTATTTAGGAAGAAACAACAGCGAGTTTTGAACACTCAGACGGTATCAGCAAGCACAATCCTTTGACATTTCTGGTGCATCCTTACAGGCAATCTGCTACTTGCTGCAATTATTCCTCACTGTCAAGAGATCAGAGACATCCACAGACGTTCTATCTCAGTTTGTCATTTTCTTATTGGAAATTACTTCTCTGCAGTGCTGCCCTCGAGCTACTTTTCTGTTACAGAAGGTGGCAAAAACCTTCCCAAGTTCCATCATCCCCCTCCAAAATCTTTTCCATTCTCCTCTTTTTGTCATTTCCTCCCTCCATGTAGTTTCTTGCCCAGCTCCTCCCCAGTGCTCACCTGGCACCACAGAGGGGCTGGCACCAGGGTGGGAGAAGAGCCTCATCGGCACAGCCAGGGACAAAGCCCCACATCCTCAGCACTGCTCAGTTTTGCACTCTCCAAATAAAGGAGTTGCACATGTGAAAGAGTGTTCCAGAATATTATATTCTACAATAGCTGTGACAGTTAATTCACATACATAAAAGATCTTAGGCTTGAGACATGTCTACTTAAGAGACCATGAAAGTGCAGAGACAGACACGCAATAGAGAAGATAGGGTTTTATGCAGAACGGTCTCTGCAAAGCCCCCTTCCCCAAAAGCAGCATTTCTCCAGCATCTGTGGCTCCTGTGGGCCCAGAGCCATGGCAATCTGTTTGAACAAGCACTGGCCTATCTGGCAGAAACGTGCAGTAAACATTCCAGCTCTCAACTACTGAGCATACAAGGAAGGGTACGCGTGGTGGAGAGAGGTGACACCACCGCTCTGGGAAATGAACACTTGGTAAGAAAAGGGTAATTCTATTGCAAAAGTAAAAAATGGGAGAATTTGACACTGCTACACGTTGCAGATACAAACACACTTAAGGATAATACTTTAAGTCATTGTACAAGGTCAAACAAGTGATCTCTGAAATTCTCCCTATCAATAAAGGGAAATCTTGAAGGAGAGGTTCAGAGACTGCAAGAGCGAGTTGCTGCCAGTCACTGCACGATGATGCCGCACACCAAGCCAGAAAGGTGCCTGCTTGTGGGAGAATTTCTGCACAACNCTTCCCTCACTACATCGCGCTGGAAACGCTCTGGACAGACACTTAAGCAGGGGGCAGATACCAAGCATTTGTTTAATGAAACTTCTTGCCTGAGAAAAAAGAATGGAGATCACTTGCGCCAACTTCTCCAGCGCACATCCACCTCCTAGTTCACTTTATTGTGGGAAATATAGTCCTAATTTACCTTTTCACCCTTTTACCACCAATATTGCAGCTATCTGCTTTCAAAGCCAAGGTGAGTGTATTTTAAGGAGAGGTCTCATAAGCCAAGCGACAGACTTGATGTGTTTACTTCTTTACACTGGATCATTTTTTAAACTAAAGGTGTGTAAATATAACTCCCTTATTTAATCCTTGCTTAATTTTCCAGTTGCACTAACCAATTGGTGATATTTGTATCCATGTACTTAATATTACATGCTCCAACAACCTAAGATACATCATTATGTAGGATAACATTTTTTCAGAAACGTACTTCTGAAGACAAAGCTCCAGCAACCGCTGCCTTGAACAGCCAAGGAAGCTCCTCCATCCCTTTACCCGTGGTGAAAGGCTCTGGTTCTCACCCTGCAGGGACAGTTCTCCACCCTCATGTCTGTCTCTGTCTGCTGTCAGCATCCAAAGCCCTTTGTGGCTCTGAGCCCAGCTGCTGGGAGGGGCTGATCCTCACCCTGGATCGTTCAGCAGCATTTACGATGAACTAGGCTTCCGGGGTTTTCTTTTTGCAGATTTCTCCGTGCAGTACTCTTTTCCCTACCCTCTTGTTAAACATCAGAGCCAACCAGAATTCATCTTTGCAGAACATAATGCCCTTTCACTCAGCAAGCTTTTTGAACAGACAATTTTTAGTTTTACGTAGGGGTACTCAAACGACAGAGTTTCCAGGTACTGAGAAGTTCCCTCATCAGTGGCCTATTTCGTTTCTAGGAATCTTTCAGTATCTCTACTTAATCCAGGCATATATCCGAGTTGCAATCTCCATAAAGCAATGAGAAACTAAGCAGTACATTTTCCCTATGTATGATGCACGTACGCTACCTTGAAAATGAAAATTTTGGTGAGTGTGCATAGACCAACTGGTTGCCAATGAATTGGCCCATCCCTTCCATCCAGCTCTTCTTTGAGTCCAACTTCTCACTTCATCAACTCACTCCAGGGACAAGAAAATCACCAAGAAAAGAGCATACAGCAACATAGCACACTGAAACCTCACCTTAACATGCCTCTGAGAGCTTCTCGACAGAAATAAATAGTAAAGGTCTGCATCAGGAACATCTTTGGTGTCTGTATGCATCTGTACACACACAGACGCCATTCCCAAAGGGAATACAGGACACAAACTCTGCCTCAGTTTAATTCACCAGTTCTCACATTGTGTTACCATTGGGCACTGTGCCCAATAACAAACTCATTTTCTCTTGAAACATCGTAAAATTATTTCTGTTCTATAAGTGGCTTCTGGATTTCAGCCCGTGACTTTCACCCCAAACTCTCTGGAACGCAATGCACTGCCTTTGAAAGCCTCTGCATGGTCCCTCTATACTAATAGATTCTTTTCCCAATTAAAGAGTAACTGCATGATGGCATAATTATCAGCAGCTAATGCAAATAAAAGATTAGCCCAGTTATGCCAATCAAACATTTGATAACATCAATCTCTTCCTATTCTGGTTAATTGGAAAAAAAAAAAAAAAAAATTGCATTAATCTCATTTGGGTGATGCTTTGTTATCCTTTAACTATCTGTAAAGAGTTGGAGTTTGTGTTGCATAAATCCATAAAAACAACAGTCTCTTAATTTCCATTTGGTAATGTGTTTTAAATGAAAGCATGCATTCAAGCCATCATCCACTGGCACTCATTTCAGGTGCTCAGCTAGAGAGATCTCAGGATGCTACTGCAGTCTTGAAAACAATGATTTAAATTGGACTTTCAATAGCTTTAAGTACAGCTAAAATTAACAGTTCAGGCGCTCCTGCCCCTAAGGACAGCTTCCTACAAGTGATTCTTACGTCACACAGTTATCAGTGCATCCAACAGTACATACAAAATATGCATTTACGCCAGATTTGATGTAAAAATAAAAGCCTTTGCCACAGCGTGACCTTTGCCAAAGTAATTAGGGAGATCAAATACACAGAAGATATCTATAAAACAGAGTAATCAGTCCCTCCCTCCGTCACTGACCACTAGGAAGATAAATTCACAGGCACCCTGCTGCCTAAAACAACTGCCTTTAAAACTGCAGCAATTCAGAACACAGAGGCAGATGCAGGCCCATCAGCACTTTTGTTGCATTCCCAAGGGAAACAGGAACCAGCTACTGGTTCTGTGCCTGAAACTCAGGAGACAAATGCCTGAATCTGTGTGACTCAGTACCCCTAACCTTACACCACCACCAAATCCACGTGGCTCGGGGAGGCAGTGGCCCTTCCATCCCTACATAAGACTGGCCGAAAATACTCACATGAATAGCATGTCATCCATAAACAGAGCAGTAAAGCAACAGAAAAAGAACTAAGCAAAAGAATGAATGAAACCAAGCAAAAAGCAGCTTGCAAAAGATTTACTACTTCAATGCTTCTTTAAAGCTACTCCCTCTGGCACAGCGAGGGTCTAGTCTACAAGTGTGGGAGGACTCTGCTGCTGCTTCTGTTGTTGGGTAAGGCACACCTACAGCACTGTAAAACAAACAAATGATCAAAAACATGTGCTTTGTACGACTCTATACTGCATGTGACAACTGAGCAGGGGCTCTGTGTTTGCATGTGCTAAAGGAAATTTCCACTCCTATGCTAGGGCCGAACTGTAATCCTGTTTGATTGAAGGGGCTTAAAATGATCAGGAAATGCATTTGTTTCTAACTCGCCCTCCCTAAAATACAGACTAAATTTCCTTCAAATTGTACAACCTAGGAAAGAATCTTGTACAAAGAAAGAACATAAACAAGAAAGCATGAGAAAATAATCCATGTGAATGTTCACATCACTTCACTACTCCGCCTTCATATATCCCTTCTAAATGTGGAACAAAGCTTTCAGAAACGTAAAAGTAATTTGCCCAGCTCTAATCACTTCAGCTGTTTCGATGTATCTACACGCACACTTAGCATAATGCCCAGACAGAATTACAGATTTCAGCCTGAACTACATCGATAATCTGATCTTTAATCAGGGAGGGCTGCGGCTCCGCGGGCAGCAGGTGCTCCCATACACCGCGCTGCTCTGAGACAGAGAGCACTTCCAGCCTTCTGATTTTTAAACCAGAAAAAATACAGAGAGATGCTAAAATTTGTATTGTAGGTTCTATCATGTTAACTTCTATAGCCACCTATTATACTCCAAAGAAATACATTTCACCACACAATGTCACTTTCATACTAAATATTTTTGTGAAACAGAGTTAACACACACAAAGAAGCAAATTTTTCAGATTCTGCCCAACACCTACTCACTTGAAAACAAAGCCCTCTACTCCAGAGGAAAACCACTACACCACGCTCCCCGAGCTTATTTCCTGCAAAGCACCATTGCTCCTAAGAACAAAGCTATTAAGTTACAGCACTGTATCTCAGTTCCTCCATCAATAAATTCTCCCCCATAAGGCAAATTATCTTCTCTTGCAAACACAATTAACTCCAAGATGCACACAACAACGAATAGAGTCTGCACAACACTCAGTGCTACATCCCACTTTCTGGGCACAGCACACCTCCAGCACTGTCCCCTTCCTGCACCCCCTGCCTGCCCCTCCCTCTGCGGATCCCCTTCACGTGAGCCCTCTCCCCACCTTTGCTCTCTGCCACTTTCTGCACAAACACAGCTGCACTCTCCCTTCCTCTGCAGTTCCTGACAATCCTTATTTCCCTGAACTTCCTTCGACTTCTGATACACTTCCTTCTCCCCTTCTTAATGTTTCTGCCTCTGTCAGTTCCTGACCCTCCTCCACTCCACCCTTGCTACCACAGTGCTTCTGCTCCTGGCTGATCCCCTCTGCTCCCAGTTGTTTCCAACCCAGACTCCATCCTCTTGCTCTTCACTGCTGACTGATCCTCATATTTCTTCTTATGCGTTTCAACTGTCTATTCCAAGTCTTACATTTTCTTGCATTCCCTTTCTTTGCTGTTCCCTAGACAAATTCACTCCTCCCCTTAACTCCAATATTGACGTAAATTTTGTGAAAGAAGTCTGGATTTAGTCCAAATGAAAGAAGCTGATAGTCATCTTACTCAGGAGAATCTGGTATCTAACAGCATAATCTCTTCCAGCCTATGTCTCTGTCCCATCAGGAGCAACTGCATGCAGTGAGCACTGTGAATACAGAAGAGCTTGAGCTTGGTGATAACAAATGTGAGACTGCTGAGAAAAGGCTGCAGGAAAAGAGACATCACCCTATATCAGTCTGCAATAAACCCAATGTTAGAGCACCAAATTTCTGTTATTCCCACATCTTGATTGATACTTTCCAGGTGAGTTTAAGGGGGAAAAAAAAAGTCACAGATGAAGTGCACTGAAAAAGGAATTTTAACTTCACAGGAAAATTGTCCTCTACAGCTTTAGAATTATGACTCAGTAATTCCATTTTTCGTAAGAGATTGCCAGCCCTGGTTGAAGAGTACAGAAGGAGCCACCGCATTGTACCTGGAGGAACAGAAACACTGTTTAAACAAGTCTCAAGAATCACAGCATTAAAGAAAGGAAAATGAGCTTAAGATCAGACATTACTTCAAAACAGCTGCCAAATCTTTTTAAAAGTCATTTATATAAGAACTACATTAGTTCTCAGATGGTTTACCAGTGCAGATGCTCTTCACCTTTTTGCTGTATTCTTCTGCAGAGTACTGAAAAGCTTGCAGAACCCTTCGCTCACAGTTTTTCCCTATGCGCAGTTCTCACCCAACTGATTACAACTTCAGAAATGAAAGCAAACATGCAAGTACTGCCCTCCTGCAGCAGCAGTTGCTGCAGACACCTGTTGGCATTATTTCCCAAACACCTCTGGAAGCAGGGAGAGGAGCTGCTTATTTTGCTAGCCTACCACCCATCACTGCCATCTTTGAATAAAAACATCTCCTCAACAGCCACGTTCTGCATTTCTGCATCTGTTGCAACCATTTTTATCAGCTGCAAATACTACTTCTATTTTCATACCCACTTTTTTTTTTTTTTTTTTAAAACCCCTCTGTGTTCGAATCAGGTATCATCCCAGCCTTCAGAGGGTTTATTAGGAGCATTTGCTAGCCGTTCCCCTAGTTCTTTCAGAATCCTGGAAGATAAGTCAACCAGTCCCAATGAACTGAGTGCTTTAAGCTCAATTTTGTTTATTGCTTTGCTTACTTGCATTTCTATTTCTGCTCTCCACTCTACCTACTCCCCAGCTCTGAGCTCAAGAACTGCAGCAGAGCACTGGCTTAGATTTGGCAACACTTGTATTCCCTTTAATGTCACTACATTCTAACTGCGTCTCATCATTTCTTTTTCTCCTCATAGCTCTATGTGCCTAAAAAAATGTTTTTGTTCTCCTCGCTGCCTGCTGCTACCACTGAAGACACCTGACTTCCACACATTTGCCTTTTCTCTTTACACATACTCTTCAATGCATAGCTTTCCCCTGATGACCAGTCTTCTCCCCATTCCAGATAGAGCAGAATGTCACAGATGAGCAGTCTGATTTTCAAATCCACAGTTCTTCCCATATTTTCCCCCTTTCTTGGGATACTTCATAAATATTTTTCATGCTTTAGTACATAAACTCTTCAGTTCTCCTGACTTCACCAGCTCTCAGTTTAATGACTTTTCCCCTCTGAATGTAACTTTTTGGTTTGTTTTGCTTTCAATATACAATGAATCAACCTCCAATGATTCCACAAACACTTCACTTGTTTCCAGTCTCGTCCACAGCCTCCAATTGCTGCCTTTAAACCAGGGGTTCTCACAGTACCTTCTCCCGCTCCTACACATTTCCTTTGGTAAATATGAACATTCTGGCTGTCACCACAGATGCCTGACCATAACGTGGCAGAAACACAGACCTTTTTTTCCCCCCTTGCCATCTTCCTCCATGCCTGCAATGTCAGCAGAGAGCCCACTTCACCAGACTCTAACCAACAGGTTCTCTCAAACTGGTACCCATCCCAACCATGCAGTTCCATTCTGCACAGTATCTTTACCATATACATACATAGCCCTTCTCTCTATCACGCTTCCAGTTTTTATCCATTATTTCATCATTTAATTTTGTTTATTACAAAAATCTGGCCGTGACAAATACTCTTCCTCAGTCACACCTGCTTGTGATACTCCTGAAAAACCTGTTTGCCCTCTATGCAACGCATCCCTCTCCACAGCTGTAACAGCACTCTCTTTTTCATCAAATGTCAGACAATGGTCTTCGATTTTAATGCTTACAAGAAGGCAACACCTCTTCTTCACTTCTGGCTCGTCCTCCCTCCCATCACACTTACTCCAGCCACGAGCACCCACTTGTTTTTTCAGAATCACACATTCATGCTCTCCTACCTATACATGGCTGGTAATTTTCTTATCAACACTTATTTTTTATAGCACTTACAAACCCTACTGTGCTATGCACATCACTTTACATAGAATGGGAAGGAGAGTGGGGATGGAAGACATTTCCACAGTAGGAAAAGCTGCAGAAAGATTTTACCCAGCGAGTGTCTCCTGACTTGCCTTTTTCCCTTTCTTCTCATCTATCAGCGGGAAAAAGTTCTTCCTTCCCCAGCAACTTCACTGAATATAACATTTGCCTGGAGTCAGTGAGGACTGAAGGCCAGTGAAGCCTCATGCCACTAGCCCATCCACCAGAAAGCCCAGCTGGCCCAAGTGCCACTTAGCAGGGCTGTGGCTCTAGGACCACAGACAGGGCTACCTTCCCCTTTCCAGGACCTGGCCCCACCACTGGGCCATGGGGACAAGTCCTGGAGGCAGAGCAAAGCCATGGTAACCTCTGTAGCAAAGCAACTTCAGTAAAGTGAAGAGAGATAAGGAGATTGTTGAACAGCAGTAAAGTATGCGGAATGACAGCCAAGAGAACAGAGGGAAGAGCTAACTGAAATGGGGCAAGGGCCCACATCTCCACAGCTTCAGGTGTAAATGTCACTTGCTTCTGGGGAACAGGGTCCGACAGCACAGGTTCTTAGCAGGAAGGCCCAGAGGCTGGGGTGCTGGAGTTCAGACAGGGAATAGTTATAACTTTACATACGCATATACACACATTGAAACGTGGGTGTGTATGTATGTATGAGTACACACAACACAAAAACATGGAACGTGAAAATGATAAAATAAATAGGGTAAAAGATTATCTGAAATGTTCAAGGAGAACTACTCTAATGCATATGAATAGAAAGAAACCACAGTGGTTAAGCCACAGGTTTTCTTATACTGTGCTGCCTCTCCATCAGCCATGCCTTATTCTACCCATGGACTGAAAGTGCTTTGCAGCAGGGATCGGGCTTTTGTCCCGCGACTGAGCAATGCCTCACAAAACAAGGGCCTCCCCTTTACCAGGCACTGCTGCACATCATGGTACACAGCAACACGAAGATGGGAGGAAGCAAAGGTGGGTTAAACCTAAGCAGAAAGAATCACCAATTTTCCACATCTACTTTCTTTTATCACTAGCATGAGGAAAATGCAGTGAAGCTGGTTCTGAGGAATGCAACAGCACTAGGGAAAGAGTTCAGGGACAAAAGCCACAGTTAATGAAATACTTTGGAAATGTGTAATTTTCCATGGATATTCCCAGCAGTAATGGGGCAGTTGGTATTAGGAAGCAGATGCCCCATTGGGTGCACCAAGGTAAGGCACACAGCAATCTACATATACAACCTGGAATTGGTTTAACTGACTGCACATCAGCTGCAATCTTCAAGGTCTAAATTCTGTTTTACAGTATACACAGAGCTCCAGCTGAAAACCTACAACCTAGCTCCTGTATTCCCACAACTTCCCTCCTGTTTCCTATGCAAAAAGAAAAAATTCCCACACTCCTTCTTAAGTCATAACACCATTTGTGTTGTGGCTTTTTACAAGGATAGATAATGACAGAACAAGGGGTAATGGTTATAAACTGGAAGAGGGTAGATTTAGACTGGATATAAGGAAGAAATTCTTCCCTGTGAGGGTGGTGAGACACTGGAACAGGTTGCCCAGAGAAGTCGTTGATGCCCCCTCCCTGGAAGTATTCAAAGCCAGGCTGGATGGGGCTTTGGGCAACCTGGTCTGGTGGGAGGTGTCCTTGCCCATGGCAGGGGGGTTGGAACAAGATGATCTCTAAGGTCCCTTCCAACCTGAACCATTCTATGATTCTATGTAATTGCTTTTCCAGAAACCTCTTTGGATGCTGATGACAGAAAATTATGACTCCAGAAAGTAAGCAGAAGTGGAACACCAAAAAAGTTTTAGACACTGTGTTTGTGGAACTATATTTAGTAGAGAGGGAAGAAAAGCGCCCGAGTATGCTCCAGAAGGAGCACCTCATAGCGGGCACAAAGACATTCTGTTAGAAGAAGTACACAGATAATGGTAGCAAATTTTCCAAAATGCAATATAGTATGTGTAATTTTCCCACTTCTACTCAAAATACATGAAAATATTTTCTTCACATAGGTTTCAAAAGCAAGACAACATGGAAGTTGTATGAGAAGAGAGAATTCCAGCCCCAAAGACCTAAGTAACCAAAAACACGTAATGGGGAAAGTATAAATTTTCAGACCATGCATATGTATGCACGTATCCAGTCTCACACTCACCAATCCCACCAAGCTGTTCTTACCTGTTGCCCTCATTAGCTTTGCAGAAACACAACAGAGCAGAGAGGATTAAAAATTCTAGCTTACAAAAGGGAATGGAGTTCAACAAGAGCAGATCCCTTACACCTGTCATAGCCAGCTGAAAGCTGTGGGATTACCGTAGATGGGATGCAGGTGTTACCATTTCTGATGCAAAAATTTGTACTGTAAGAAACAGCGAAGAAGGAAAGGATCTGATACTGAAATGACATGTTGCATCCCTGGGACTGGAAATGACAAATACATTTATATATATATACACACTCTTTCAACTGTAAAATGACAGGGACATTAAGGTGCAATGATCACGGAAGAGGACCTACAGAAGGAAGGCAAGTACAAATACAAAAATGACAACTTTGGTTTTAAAAATTTTACTAATTTTATACAAATTCCTAGAGAGTGGCTTTTAAATAGACCCCAACCAACTAAAATTATTTATATTCAAACAACTAAGACCATCTTTGCCTATCACCACACTTTTTCTCTTGTTTGTACCTTCTCCACCTTCCCACCACACATTTGTCCTGTCTACCACAAACACATTTGTCACAGTAGCAAGCACTGCTGTACTGGAGGAGGTGCTCCAGTAACCTATTAAACTTTGTCAGTGTTCCCGTTCTCCTCCCTTTCCAGGGAAATCCCTGCTCACAATGAAGTTGAAGTAGTCAGAGCAAGCTTCACACCTGAAATTGTGACTTAGATTGAAATCCCCTGAGAACATCAACCCTCCGCTACTCTCTATTCGCACAGTAGCCTGAACAGGAGCTCCTCTGCCCCTTCTTTTTTGCCCAGAAGCACTGTACAATGTAGAAAAACATGTAGAACAGAAATAAATAATTCCAACTTTTACGGGCTTCAGTGCCAGTCTTTATTGAAAAACTCAACCCCTGCTTCAAAATGAGGTGGCACACTTGGATACTATTCCTTAAATCACTCTATAAAATAATAATTTCTAAAAATCTTAAATGATCACAGCTATTAGGACCACTTTTCAGGCTCCATTACAGTTTAGGGACTACTTTATTTAACTAATAGCATATGAAAGAGTATGTTTTAAGTGATAGTAGTACTAAAATCAGATTTTTAAGTATTCATAGCTGAGAACGGTCACTACACGCTTTTAGACCCCGCGGTAATGGGAGACCTTTAACAGAACCAGTACACTGAGAGGACTGCATTTGTCAAACTCAATTACTGACCTGAAGCAGCCCTTCCCCCAGCCACGTGACTGTGCTCTGGACTGTATCAAAACTTGTTTGATAGTAGTCATTATCATACGTGCAAAGATTAAACAGTAACCTGCAAGGGCCTGAGACATCCAGCTCACTTGGTTTTGGCAGAGGCTAAAGAGATCCCCATCATTTTGCTAAGCAACATCCTTGCTTGAGAACACTACAGAAATGACACCATCCCTTCCCTTTCGAGTCACGCCGTGCTCCAGGAGCGCGCCTTCCCTCATCCCTTGTCTGCTGCCGATGGAGAGGGATCAGATTCCCTCTCTCCATGTGTTCCAACAGGCAGCGCACTCCTGGTGCTCCCCAAGGCCGCCATCGCCCGTCTGTCACTGGTACAATCACACAGACCAGCACAACTCCAAGTACTCTCAACTGACATTAAAAATCAATCATGCTCTGCAAGTGATGGAGATCAGTTAATCCACGTTCAGGAAACATGACTTAAGGCAATACCATCACCCACAGAGATGGAACTGGTAAACTATGCACACAGAACTCTCCAACACGTTATTGATCCCTCGCTTAAAGCGCTTTCCACTCCACCACTGAGAGCAAGGCCTTGTTAACCAAACTTTTAAGACACTATTAGATACCTGCTAATTAACTAGGACAGAATTACAATAGTGGTAGCCAGCAGTGTTAACAGTAAGCACAAAGAGCTTCCCCCTGGGATCCGGAAACAGCGGTCTCTGTCAGCACAGAGGTGTGCTCAGGCCAGGAGGCCCCGCAAACCTCACCTCCTCGCATCTGCCTGCGGGGCAGCACAAGGCTGAAACAGATCTGATAGGAAAAGCAGCTGAGGGACATCCACGGAACACTGCTATTTACCAGTTTGGGGAATTTGTTTTGTAATGTAAGTATACAGTGTCCTGGAGAATGGAAATTAACCGTCTTCAGTTCATAAACCGTCTTTTACCGTCACTTGGTAAAATCAATCCATACACAAAGCCGACAGTCAGCAAAGTTTCAGCTCACCTATTAACCACGGAGTCACATCGAATCCTAGAACATCCCCAGCTGGAAGGAGCCTACGCTGAGTGACGGGCTCCCTGAGCCGCACAGGGCCAGACCTGGTTTCCAGGGCTGCACTGCGCGCTGCAGCAGCGCTCACGGGGCAGTGATGCTTCGCAGTACGTGGCTCTGGAAACACAAAGGGGTTCCCTGTGGTACCCGTACTTTTTGAGATGTGTTCTTTGCTAAGTACTTGTTCACAACAACCTGAGAACTAACTCCTGCCGAGCCTTTCGGAAAAAAAATGTGCTGAGTGCTGACTTCTCTACTGCGCAACTTAGAGACAGATTTTTATCAAAGGATCACATTTAACCTGAAAAACCTGGCATGTAACTTTGAAGGGCCCCAGTATTTCCAAACTGAAGTCTAAGAAGAGATTTCACAGTTCTGAAGCCATGAAAATGTTTGTTGTTCTTGATAAAGCACCAAGGGAAAAATCAGCAGTCACTTAAACACGCACTTCACAGCAGCAGCAGGAACGGGCAGCAACTGCTGGTATCTTGCCAGGACTGCCAGGTAGATCAGAAAGACTAAGAAAGCTATAGCCTGTGTAATCGCTCATCACCCACCCTGCAAACCGTCCCTGGAGCCGCAAGGCGCGTTCATTATCACCCCCGTCACAAGAGGTGATTTTTGTACCTAAGCCCACAGCGTCCAGCATCCAAAATATGCAGAGGTACAGACCAAGCTCCACCATCCTGACTGAGCTCCTTCAAAAAGCAAACAGTGGTGTATCAGTATCTGATTCCAGAACAAATGCCTGACCGATTAAATAAGAAAGGAATCCACAGATTCAAAGTTTTAAATGCATATCATTCTCCTAAAGTTAAGTTTTCAAGGTACAGCTCATTGAGTCGAATATTTAAAAGACCTTAAGATACGCATGTTACAGATTTCACATCGTATATAAGTTTTATGAACATGGAAGAAAACAGACTGAAAAGCAAAAGCTTTCTTCCATGTTTTTTCCCTGAGATAGGACGTGACATGCTTGCAACCACACAGCTTGAGAAACTGAGGCTCTGAGAGACCCAGTTCTGTGAAACCTGTAAGAAATCTGTCTAGATCTTACAGAACTGCTTTTGATCCGAACGCTCACCCTTCTGCGTTGTGTCAATCAGCGGTTCGGCAGCGCTACCCCGATGTCAGTGACTCACCACCACAAACATTCTCTAAGGAAAAGTTACCGTTGATACAGAATTGTTGATCTTAAGACCATCAGGCTAATAACGTGTAATTAAACCCAGGCACTTAAGTGCGAGCTTGCATGGAAGAAAATTACCTCGGGAACAAAACAGTAATTCCTTCTGCACGGATTATTTTGAATTCAGCTCCTCGCTTTAGTGGTTTTGGGAACTGGTGGAACAGGAAAAGCTTGAAAAGGGCGTTCAGACACATCACCTGGGTTTTGTTCTCCTCACAATCCATTGCTAGTGGCAGCTCTTTTGTAAGAGGGGACACTAGCTCCTGGCAGCAGCCTTTTGCTGAAGAGGCTCTTTCTGAAACCCATGCTTACTGCAAGACAAGTGCACCCCAGGCAGTGCCAGCGCTGATGTAACAGGTAGCAGGAGCACACCAAGCCGCACCACGGGCAGATACCCCTCCCACGGGTTACTCCAGAGGAGCTGCTGAGGCACCGAGGGGCTCCGTCTGCTCGCGCTGGGACGAGGAATGCGCAGTACCTGTGTTCAGACCTGCCCCACGTTTCCGCCTGGGCCGAAGCGGGAGGGGAAGGGGCCTCTCCCTCACCGCCCTCCGCCAACCCGGCTGTCACCGCCGGGCTCAGCGACACGTTTCAAACAGCTTTCAGGAAAGGAAAACGAACAGCTCTCCTCCGACAGAGCGGTCGGGCACCGGAACGGGCTGCCCGCGGGCTCACCGTCCCTGGAGATGCTCCAGGAACGCGTAGATGTGGTGCTGAGAGGCACATTTAGTGGGCAGTGCCGGTGGGAGATAGTCGGTTGGACCAGACGACGTTGGAGGTCTTTCCCAACCTTCGTGGCTCTGTGACTCCCCAGACAAAAGCAGCTCGCACCAGAGCCGCTGCCTCCGAGCAGACAAAACCGCGCGGCCGGGGCCGCGCGCGCTGAGGGCGGCGGTTCCGCCCGCGGGGTCCCCTCAGCGCAGGGCCCGGGGGCGGCACTCCCGTGCACGGGGACGGGGCGAGGAACCGAGCCCACCTGCGCCGGGCGGGCACGCGGGGAAGGACGCGCGAAGCCCCCGGGGCCGCGGCGGCTCAGTTGGCGCTGCCGAGGACGGGGAGAGGCTGCCGAGCTCCGGCCGCCCCGCAGGTACGGGCAGGGCGGAACCGCGCGGCGCGGGCTGCGGGCGCAGAGGGATGCGGGGGCTCGGGTCGCCGCGTCCCCAGGCCGTCCCCTGCTCCGCCTGCGCTGAGACGAGAGCCGCCGAACCCACGCCGGGGCCGGGGGGCGGCAGCGCCGCAGCCCTTCCCCCTCCCTTTCTCCCCTCTCCNCCCGCCGCCTGCGGCGCGGCGTTGTTCCTCCGCCGCCCGCACAAGGAAACTCCCCGCACCCACACTCCTCCTCCTCCTCCGCGCGGTCACGCAGCGCTGGGGCCAGGCACACCCCGCCCTCCCTCTCTCACTCACACACATATACACAGGGCGGGGCGGGCCGACCCCCCGCCCCGCCCGGCTCCCGCCGCTTCTCGCCCCCCGGCGCCCGCCCTCAGAAGATGGCGGCCCCTCAGCGCCCCGGAGGGTGTGGAGCGGGGCACCTCCCGCCGTNATCCGGGTGGTGAAGTTGGAGGCGGTGGGCGACTTGTAATCCTCATTGGTCTCGGACACGAATTCCGACACGGAGATCTGGTCCGGCATGGCGGGGCGGGGATGAGCGGGGCGAGGGGAGGGCAGAGGGGAGGGGGGAAGCGGGCGGCTCCGGGGNNNNCACCTGGAGCGGGAGAGCGGGAGGGCGGGAGGCAACCGCCCCTCAGCACCCCCCCCTCCCCGCGCTGCCCCCCGCGTTTTCACGGCAAAAAGAGATCCCCTCACGAGTTTGCGGCGTAGTTTGAAAGGAAAGTCTGAGAAACGCTGTCGGTCCCCAGAGGTCCGTGCAAAAATACTCCCGGGCTGTGTGACATTTATATCTAATTTCTTAGAAAGCTTTTTCTGTGCTGGAAGAGGAAGCGTTGTTATCGGAGCAGGCACTGTGCTCTCCTTATACAAAGCCACAGGGATGAATTGAGGCTGAAAATGTAAAAATGGGACCCGACTGTGGAATCCATGACTGAGGTGGCAGAAGGGCAGTGGGCACGGTGTCGCCAGGAGGGCACAGTGTCCCCAGGCCCCATTCCCACCGCGCAGGTACAGGGACATGAGGTACAGCATCATCCTTCCTGGCCTCAGAGCCCCCAGGGTTCCCGGCCTGTTAGCGCAGACAGCTTCAAAGTCCACATTTGGCCCTGGGGACCCTCTGGCAGCCTCACAGTCCCCTCCCGTGATGCAGCTGTGGGATTCTGTGAGGGATTCTTTATTACTGTGATTTAAAGCTCCTCGGGAAGTCACATGTGCAAGCAGGTACTCTTTTGTGGTGTTTTTGAAATGTCCTTGTAAATAACTGCAGGCCTGAGCAGGTGTTGGTACCCCTTGCAGTCCTTGCCAGCGCTGTGTTACGTTCTCCTTTAACACAAGTGAAGAACTTTGTCAACCATATTTCTTCCACTGACTGTAGCAAAGCAGATGAATGAACACTGACTGTCCACATAGCTTTCCTCTTTCAACTCTTGGTAGTTCTTGCATTCTAATCATGCGTTATTTTCTCTCATTAAAATTGCCACTGTTGTTTTGCTTGTCTCCCTCATTTTGCCTGAGGAACCCCTTCTTCTCCTTGTTCAGATTTGTGTATGTTTCAGTTAATGGGGCACACACGTGTACAGAGTATTTCAGTGCTGATGTGCTGAACTTCTTGTCTTTATGTCACCACTATTTGTGACCAGGCTCAATATAAATACTCATTCTTGCTAAAAATACATGTGTTGCATCTTCGTTTCTGTATCAGCTGATGGTGATATCATTGGAGCAATACCTAACTTCACACTACCATCTAAACTTAGTAAACACTGGTGTCCTTAAACGTTCACATCTTCCAATGTGGCATATTCACTTATAAAATTTGAAGGAGATTAAAAACTTGGAGTCTGAGAGGCAAATAACTCTACATTTTACCGCTTTGCAGTAGCTCCCTCTGATGCAGTCCCAATCTGCAGCCTCCAGCAGCCGCATCTCCTATCTGATAATACACGCACATAAGACAGCGTGCTTATACAATGAGGCCTTAAATCCTATAGACTGTATTTATGCAGCAGATTAGGTTAGATGATTGCAGTGGTATCTCTTGATCTTTAACTTAATAATTGATTCCACAATTTGCCATCCCAATGAAGCCGCTAGGCACTTCGGTCTGTCTTTTTGCTTGACAGACTGTGTGTTTCACTCAGCTCTCCTTTATCCAGGAGCCAAAGACTTGTGCTCAGTTGGTTCTGGAAGGATTTCCAGAAGACATCGTAATACCGAGACTCAAAGCTTCGGAGACTCCGCTGCTTCTATTAGTATTTTATGACAATAGTTTGTCACGATTGCTCAGTGTTGAAGCTATTGCTTTTATTACAACTTTTTCAGTGTGTTAGGGAGCTGTTTGGTACTCAGACTGTTTCTCCCTACTTCCAGGTACTCCTGGGACTGTTTCTCCCAGTGTTCTTGTACACTGTAATGAGATAATTTCTCAGTTTTGCTTCTTGATAATCCAAGTTGATCAATTCCTCTTTTTTAGAGGGCCAAGCTAACTTGAATTGCTTTGTATTGGCCACAGACCAAGAGTGTGTACACAGATGGTGACAGTGGGTCAGCTGACGCGTGGTAGCTTGTTGCTCTGCAGTAACGCTTTTACTGGTCTGCGTCTCTCCCTGAAAGGATGTTTTCTCAGCCCTTCAATCATTTTTATAGTTGTAACACCTCAATAAATTGTCTTCCTTCCCCATTCCTTCCCTGACATGTTAAAGAATTTCGCTAGTCTTTCTGGTCCCGGTATCATACTGGCTTAACATTATCCACTGTAACCTCTACATATTTATGAGCAACACTGAATTTCAGCATCCGGCCTTCAGCATCCATTTGAATCTGTAAGTAAGTGGTTCGGCTGGAGTGTGTCAACAGTCAGAGAGCTGTGAACAAGGCTTGCTTGTGCTGGATGTGGTACTGCTGTTTTGTCTCCTGGTTCTTCCTGCCTGCTTGATTACCCTTTTACCTTCTCTGGCTTCTTTCTTACCTGCAATTAATACTAGATAAAACATCACTGTCTTTGACCCAGTCGCACAGTTAGAGGGTGTGACTTATCTACTAAACTTCTACTAAAGAGAGAGAACAAAAATGTTTTTCAAAGATCCAAACTCTGCAGGTTGCTCTGCTGAAAAGTGTTTTATCTTGTGGGTGTGCACAGACTGCATCTCTAGAGAGTGATGTGAAATATCAGCGTTTAGGTCTCTTTCACTTACAGGAGATATGAAAATCGGAAAACTAATTTGTACAAACATTTCATCCTACACTGACGTCAAACCACCATTAATGCTTTCATCAATGAGTATTGTTAAAAGCTGAGATAGACCTTCAAAATCACAATATAGATTTTTAAATATTTTTTTTCTCTTTCTGTTTTTTATGCCTGGAGAAGTCATATCTGTATGCCAAAATGCTGATTTATGTCACTGTCAGTGAACCCAAACCACAGACCAGGTACTATACAAACAAAAAAGAGTAAGGCAGTCTCTGGAGATCCGAGAGTCTGAGAGATCTGAGATCTTAGTCTGAGCTGGTGGCAAGGCAGTTGAGTGGATATAAGGAAATACTGGACCACTCTTGGTCTCTATGACAGTCTGTGATCTTGGCACACACACATTTTAAGTAGGGTCTTCAAGAGGGATTATGAGATAAATTTGGGATGTTTAAGGGGAGTCGTTCCAAAAATGAGGTTTAGTGTGAGAGAAAGCACACAAGACTTGGGTCCTTAAGGTTTTATCAGTCCAGAGCTGGAGGTCAGCATCGTGGATCAAACAGAGGCAAAAGTTAATGTCTGTCCAATAAAAGGACATGCTGAAGGAGTTGTAAGAATAGCAAGGAGAGAACATGATGAGCTGGTTAACGTAGTCGATGATCCCTCAAGCAGCTGCCTGGAATAGGACTCAAAATGTGTAAGGGATTTGTTTTTCCACAGCAGTCGTGTCATTATTGCCCTTTACTGACTAGGTCAATAACAGATTCTTTCATGGTATTTGTTCTCTCTGTCTTTCTTTGATATCAGTGTTTTTTTTTCACAGAATTTCCTTCCTTGATAACTTCAGGAGTTAAGAAAGTTTCAGGAAATATTTTTTCTTTGCCTTCTTTGTATGTACTCCAAGGATTCTGATGGGTATTTATTAATTCTATTAAAGATGTGATGTGTGCAACAAGGAGATGGTTCAAAGAAAATCTCATTAGCCTTGTTGTTTGTCTTCAAACTTGAAAAATAAGCATGCAAATAAATGTAGTCTATCAGCTGCTAATTACTGAATGACAATTTTCAGGCAGGTAGGTGCTCACAAAAAATACTCAGAAAATTGTGAGTACACGGAAGTCAGAGCAGATAGGTAGAACACAGTGTGATAAGCCCTGTTACTGGATCCTGTGGTTTTATCCAAAGACAATATTTATTATTCTTCTTGAAGTATCAGTTCCTGGTGTTCAGTTTTCAGATAAACACTTTCAAAACAGACTCCACTCTCCGGAATTAGTTCCCATAGTTTCAGGGAAAGGCTTCTAGTTGTGATTTCTAGAGATAAAAAACCCTGCAAGAGCAGGCATTTTTGTTATTTTTAAGTTACACCTATGATTTGGAAGGTCTAACTTGTTTTGTAATACTAATTACAATGTGTAGCAGCTTTAGTATAGCAGCATCTACTCATGGCATTATTCTGAATGAACTCATGGCATTATTCTGTTGAAAATAGTTCCTACCTAAAAATGTTGTACTTGCTCTCATATGTCTATTTCTAGAAGTTTATCTCTACAGATGTGTTGTACCTACGTCTAAAACTTCTGCAAATTAAGTTAGTTCAGAAAAGGATTTTTTTTTATGTTTTTGAATTTGAAAATGCCTGCTTGGGAGCCTGTGTTACCTGCACTCTTAATATGCAACCACGTTCCGTTGCATTGCTCTCTGACTTTTGTGGAGAATTTACTAAGATCTATTTTCTGTAGTATTAGTTGTAATAACATCTGCATCTGAAGGAATAGCAGGTAGACAAGGGCAAGGAAGAAAAAAAGGGAGGAGTACTGGCATTTTGTACCATTTCTCTCCAAATTTCCAAAAGATGCTCTTTCAACCATAGCCAGAGAGTGTGCTACTTAAATGGTGAAATTGAACAGGTCTGAGTCTGTAAACCCATCAATGTAATGAATTTTTTCTTATTGGCCTTTGGCAGAGCCACACTTTTTTTTCCTGATGTTTAAAGTAATAATATCTTATTGTCTGCAATAATATCTTACTGTCACAGTATTTGTAAGGTGTGTCCTGGATGACTGTGTATATGTTCCAATGTGTTATATAAGAATGTTTCAGGTTTTGGAATCCAATGTTCACTTCAGTGGATCAGACTGAGTATTTCTGTGCTGCTATTTCAGGCTGCCCTCAAGAGCTGCTCCCCTCATGATGCCTCAGGCTGGATTGTGTTGTGTGGATCAAGCTGCAGGCCCCTGGGCCATCTCTAGAATGCACATCAGATGGGAAGCCTGCAGGGATACCAACTGCTGAAGAGTTACCTTGCTGCAGTCCCAAAAAGGTTGTTCTAGTACTCGTGCTTTACAGACTGTGTTTCCACTGCATGACCTGCCACTTCGCCCTTTATCATTAATGCTAACCACCACAACCTCTGCTCTCATAACCCAGCCTGCTAACATAACGGGAGGAGAGCAATAGCAGGAGGAAACTAGAGTTTCTATTTCCAGTACCGATGCAGTCTTAGGCATGGCTGCAGTTACAAAATTCACAAAAACAAGCACACCGTGAAGGGTTGCTTCTCAAGTTTCATGTCACCCCTAATACCAGCACCTCATCCTTTCTGCTGGTAGCTCAGCAGTGCCCAAGGAAAATAATGCAATGGAGGCTGACTGCCTTTCTGTAGACAAGCCTTTTTGATCTTATTCTGATAACACAGCTTCAGGTCACCAATGAAAATATCCAAGATCTGTTTGTGGGCCACTTCTGCACTCACCAGACCATATTTAGCATGCTGTGCTCTGTTGCATCAACTCCTTGGCATATAGCTTGGGATAAGGTGATTTATTTTCTTAGAAGTTACAGAATTACAGTTCAGTCCAAGAATCTGCAGAGTACCCTGTGTTCAGGTGGCAGGAATGACATGTCAACCGAATCATGTTTAGGAATGAAGAGACATTAGGTCCCATGTGCATGAACTGAAGAGATGAGAGAAAAGTTTTTGAATTCAAGAATTTACAGGAAAGAAAAAAAAAAACTATTATTTTTATACACATAACACCTTTATTTCTCTCTTAAATTTTCTGTCAAGGGGAGACTCCTGAAAGCCAGTTCAGAAAATAACAGTGCTCCATTACCCCACTGGAATTTGTGAACTGGACAAGAAGCTTGAAGGTTGTCTCTCTTCAAAGAGACAACTCAAAATACTATGAAACTCTAGGAAATTAAATGCCATCCTGTCTGGCTAGGGCCTGAGCAAAACAGAGGAAGAAGGACTGTCAAACAAAGGGAGCTAAAACTGATGTTTACCTGGTTTTGACATGTAATATAGAAGTTCAGTGCTTCCCCATTGCAGTGAGACTTGGCTCGAAACAAAGTAGAATTTCACGGAAAAACATACCCTATTTGATCTCCCATAGCCAGCCCTCCAATCAAGAGTGAAGCATTTAGTCGTGTACTTTGTGAATGTCTGTTAAATAAAATATGATGACCTTTAAAATGGAGAATGTGTTAATAAGCAAAAGTAGGTCATATAGCCTGAAGTCTTCTAGCTTTTTAGGGTGAAGCTTACCTTTCAAACTTCTGTCAGATCACCTGCCTTCAATGGGAGTGATCTGGCAGTGATGAAGTGGCTGCCTCAGATGCCTTTCAGGGGCCATCTTTTGCTGCCTTGGTTGTTTGCCCAAGGATGATAATCAGGAATCCATGGAAAGTGGTAGGAAATGTTGGTTTACTGTGCAGGGCAACTACCTGGTGATGGGGGGCATGACCGGCAGCAGGCAGTGCAGAAAGGAATCCTCTTCAGGGGTCATGATCCCATTGTGATCTGCATGAGTAAGGTCCTGCCCTGCACGTGCTCCCAATTCTTGTACTGTACTAGTTTGGCACTTCAGACCTAGAAAGGGCCTGAATCCTCATACAGGAAGTGCTTATGCAGTTCTGAGTACTAGTGGAAAGAGCCTACAGAAACTGTACAGCTTGAGCCAGAAGGCTCTTAGGCAGGAAGAATTCTGTGGAGGTCATTCCCCCAAGTTATACTGAGAAGACATAGTTTGTATAGCACCATGAAATCTCAGACTGTGTGGATAATGAGACAGAAAAAGAGGGTGTAGTCAAAAACTCTAAATTTTCCTTGAGGGTCACTAGAACATGGCCAGACTATGGAAATTTTAAATGATTCTCTCAAATTTTTTAAAAATTATATAGGATAGATGTAGGTGAAAACTTATTTAGGATATGAGTCCAATGCAATAAGAGCACTCTCAGAGCAGAGCTCTTCCTTTTATAGTCAGTGAGGAAGTACTGTGCTATCTCTGTAAGTTATCTTAGGCAAGAAAAATAACACAAATGTCTGCTGGTTATGCACACAGTCAAGTTGATTGCTGACCTTTGTCAGTGGAAAGCCTCAATTCCCTTTCTCACTTCTGAATCTCCTCACCACAAACTTATTTTGGCTGTCTTTTGAGGTTACTCATACTGTTAATAAATTTCCATCTGTATTTGTTTTTTGTTAACATTATCTTCTAGCACTTGACATGCTGAAATGTGGAATAAGTTTGTTTGAGGAGTCTTTGTGTCCTGCAGACTTCAGCCCAAGAGTTACTGCTGGAGAAAGGGGAACTGAGAGTGAAGACTAATAGTGGACAAAAATTAAAATTAGATTGTCCTTACTAATACTGTCTGCACTGTGGCCATTATGGCCTGCTCTCTTTTTTTCTAAGGCATCCCAGCTAGAAGGTGCTTTACCAAACATCACAGTTTCAGAATGGAGATGACACTATGTCATTTATACCATGAAATTGTCCAGCTTAAGGCATCAACCTGAGGCAGTGACCAAGCCTGCCTCCTCTGGCTTGGCTGTTTTCCCAAGGGCCATGAGGCAGCCCAAGCCCCAGGTTCCCACATGAAGTTCCTGCTCAGCTCTCCATTTCCTTCTTGGACAGGAACATGTGTGATCTGAGGGACCTCATGGAATTTGGGCTGCATGTGGGCTGACATGTGCCAGTGTTTGCAGGGTGAAAGGTAGTAGCATTGGCTGGTATCATGGCAAGGAAGTGGCCTTTCAGAAAGATCAGAAGGTGAAAGAACAGCAGAAGGGATTATGGAAAGAGCGATGAAGAAGGAGTAGCATATCCTGTCCCTCCTACACAGCAAGTCATGCTATTGCAGGACTGCCTGATGCGTGCTTGTGTGTTTGTGTATTTGTATTTGTGACAACTGTATTTGCGACATCTGCTTAAAACTTAAGAACTGAGCTGTTTTTTGAGTTTGGCAGCACTTGGAAGGGCAAAGAAAACCTGACCTCATCTCTACAGGATATTGCCAGTCCATCTCTGTGCTGGAGGGTGGCAGACTGGAGAAGACTATGAAATTAGATCAGCTCTAAGCTGTGCAGGACATTCTCCTTGCAGTACAGAAAATGTTAGATGTAAATTAACAAATTACTTTTACTTGCATGCTCTTGTGTTCTTTCATGGTGGCCACAGGCAGAAGTAGTGATGATTCAGGCCTGTGATTGTTGCCCAGCTCAGTTGTTCCTGGCTGAGTAAAGGGAACTGAGGCAGCATATCACAACAGACCTGCATCTATAAAGGATACAGTATAGAAAGCAGATTTTGAGTGGATAGAAACCCAGGGCTAAGATGAATGTGGGTATAAGTGTCTGACATTTGATGGAGGAGCATATTCTCCCTGGACTAATCAGTGTTGGCTGATTTGACTTTGATGCTGTCCCTGAGGATGTTTTTACAGGGTAGTGCAGCTGTCCCATCTTCCATTTCAGGCTGTGCTTTGTGTATCAGGATTTTATTTACAAAGCTCCATTTCAGTTCTGGATCTGATTTTATGAAGTTATCAAATATGAGGCACTTCCAGAATGCTGGGCAGTAGATTTAGAATTGTGAGTATCTCTGTCTTATGCTTCCATTAGTAGCTTGACAACATCTAGTTTGGAAATTTTTTGTTATGTCAGGGAATTTGTCTTGAGATACAGATCTCAACAATTCAAATCTACTGCTTAGATGAGCTGTTTGCTTTCCAGAACTGAGACATTGTCCTTCTTTTTCAGAAGCTGTTTAAGTAATTGATGTAGCTGAACATGATCAGTGGGCAAGACAGCAAACATCCCCGCTGAAGAACAGTGCATGCATGGTGCCTCTCCTTTGAGAGAGCAACATTTCACATCTGTATTGGTAAGTTAAGTGGTACAAAAGTGGATCGTGGTTCCTGGAGAATGACCCTAAAAATATTGTAATCACTGAATCACAGCCATGTCTTCTGCACCAGTTCTGTGAATCTCTTCCTTGGTATTTAGTAAAAAAAAAGAAGCATACTGATTCCTATTTACAGAACAAAATTAATCTAAGAGGATATTTTAAAATTTCCTTTGAGAAAAGAATGAAATAAGAAGTATTTTGTTCAATGCAATCCCTGTTCTTGTGTAGTTTAGTTTAGTTGCTGAAGTACTTAACCATCTGTTTATGTCCAATACCCAGACAGGGGTGAGACTGGCATGCAGACATTGATTCTTCCTCCTTTCTCTCTTGACATTGTGTTTAGGAGCCTGTTTTTGTATGTGGATCTCTCCCAAACTGACCGGCTCATCCTAAATATGTTCACTAATGCTACGGCTGGCGCCTCATTTTGCTAAATGTGGCTGTCTCAGTCACAGTGACCCTGCATGCTGTAGGTTTGAATTTAGCATTTTGTGGGTTTTAAGTACGCTGTTGTATTTCCTATGCTGTCATCTAAACAATTATGCAGTCTGCTCTCATTGTACTTATCTTAGCAGTACCGCCTTAACTTTGCTTACATCTTACCTGTTTATGCACAACATATTACTGAGTCATTACTCTCCAACACCAGTGCTATCCATTTTAAAATGCAGTCCAAAGTATGGAATTGCTTCCAGGCACTTTCAGAATTCATGGGAGGGTCTGGCAGTGCTCCTGCAGTTACAGGACAATGGATGGAAAGACGGTGCTTGGATAATACTCTTCAGTGTTAAGTTAGACTTGATATGATAATGAAGTTTCACAGAATACAATTATAATGTTTTGAAGTACATTATGAAATTATGTGAGAAATTGTAAACAGATGAAAAACCAAGCATAAGGATTTAAATAATCTCTGAGGCTATTTCAAGAATAGCAGGGGCACTGAGGCACTAGAAAGATGTGCATGTCAGAAATGAATAGATTAGTTAGAACCTGAAGGCTTATAGACTTCAGACAGAAAATAGAATGAACTAAAACTAAATCAATATAGCAAGATGTGTATTAATTTTGCAGTCTCCCTTATTACTTATTAAACATAGTTTAAGGAAACAAAATAATTTCATTAAATGGGCAGGGTCAGGATAACTAACCAACTTTAACTCTTTGAAGATAGTATTTATAGTGGTAATAAAAAATCCACTACAGGCAAAACATTCTAGCTTTGAACTTTATCATTTCAATCGTTATTTTCCCACTAAAAAGAAGGCAAAAAAAACCCAAATGTTTATATGTATGGCATTTGTCAAGGATAGGGAACTGAATCATAGGCACAAATTGTAAATAAAAACATTTTTGATTAATGGAAATAATAGGAAAAAAAGTAAAGAGGAAAAAAAAGATTTGTCTGAATTATGTGCAGTGTTAATGTTGGTGAGTAACAGAGGATCTGAATAAGGCTTATGAGTTCTTCAATATGTACAAAAACCAAGAGCATTAAAACAAAGACCCTCTTTCATTGTTGTTATCAGCAGCTGATCCCTTCCAAGCTTTGTAGGATTAGTGGACAGACAGTGACAGACTGTGGTAGAAATGTACAGACCTGTGGATGCCACAAAGTTCAATTGTTTTACGTCAGCTTTCTTTTGTGTTTGAGCAAAGCTGCACTAACTCTCTTAAGGTATCTGCTAGTCTTTCTTTTGGTGTCACCATCTTATGACTAGAAGGGCAGTGAAAAGCACTACTGAGTATGCAGCTGTCAGTGGCTAAAAGAATGTATCATCAGTACCCAGAGGAAAAAGAGAAAGCAATCTGTTGTTGAAGTCTAGATAGGAAGAAAAAGGGGCACAATCGCAATGTGCCTTAAAATGACAAAAGAAGAGACGCTACCTCAAAATATGGTTTAAACAGTCCAGCAAGAACCAATGCTAAGAATCAAAGGCGATGTAATAGCTTGTCCTGTAAGCAAAGAACTTTCCATGTGTTGGCACAAAAAACTGCAAGTGTATTATCAATGAAGAGAAGCAAATCACATGCCAGAATGTTGCTTAGTGCATAGAAGCCAGAAAGTTTATCTGATTAAAAGTAATTATTAAAAAAGCTCTTTGATTATGTTAACGTTAACATTTAAAGCATCGTATGAAGGAAATAAAAAAGTATTAACAACTCAATTGCTATTAAGAATTCTAATGCAGTGATGCTTGCATGCAGTGCAGTTGCTTTCTCTGATGTATGTAAGGGGCCTAGGGCAGCCTCTAGTTCCTCTGCGTTAGCATCCCGAGTAGCAGTACATGAAGAAAATCTGGCTGCACTGACTGAGTCTGTCCACATGGATGAGAATAAGCCGAGCATGAGAATTTGCCCCATACTTTCCCTGGGCATGAATGGTGTGTCATGGAAAGTATCTTCACCATACTGAGAGCTGATGCAATCCACTCCCTCATGGGACCAACAGGGAGGCTGCCTGGGAGATCCAGGCTCTCTGAGCTCAGGTTATTAATTGACTGTTAGCTTTTCCTCTCCTAAATTTAAAAATACCTGAAAAATGTTTTAATTAAACTTACAAATCCTAATCTAAATCTGTCTTGCTTTGGTATTTGCATGACCAGTCACACTCATCTGAATTAGATTATCTTCTTGAATTAAAGAAGCCGAACTTGATCATTATTTCAGTGTGATTCGTTAGAGTTTAGGTTAAGAGTATCTATAAATAATATGATAAACCACAAGGGAAACCACAGTTTAAAATACCACTTACCGTGTGAGGTTTCTGAGCACCTCTGAAGTGAGACCACTCTGGTGCAAACTGCAAGCAACATAATTTGACATTTACATCTAATTTTCTCCTGTAAGAGAAAAACAAATTATGCAAAAATTTGTAATGAATTCTGGTAAATGCTTCAAAGCAGTGCATATGTCATTTTGAAAGCCATTCAGACTTTTACTAAAGCATTCTTAAAGTTTTGGAAAACTTGCTGAGAAAATACTACATTGTTTCATCTTTAACCAAGGAAAAGAATTAGCGCAGTAATTTGAAAGCAATTCATGAGAGTCAAGCAAAAGATGTGATATGAAGTCCTAAGGAAATCACATGATTTCCATTCACATACTTTCATTATCTTTGCACTAACAGAGAACAAGTTGCTTTATTTCCAAAGATATCCTCTTATGATAACTCCCAGAAGTGAGACATTAAAGTGCACAGTTGTTTTTGACCAAAGGTAGAAATAATTGACTTTATGATACCAATCTTTTCGAAAAAAATGAAAATTGGAGAAAGTCCTTTAATGCAGGAGGCCATATTATTTGATCACAATGGTCTTTCAGGCTTGAGTAGTTCTGTGTTTACTTTTCCACGTGTAGGACTGAAAAATCAGAACAGGGTAGGTGCACTGTACTAATGAAAACTCTTCACCTCCTTAATCAAAAAACAGGCTAGATAGTGGCAGCTTCTTTCTAAAAAAAATCAAGAGATAACACTTTCCTCTAGTAGGAAAAGAATAAACATAGCTGCAAACAATTTTTTAGTTTCTATAAATGTTCTCAAAAGATGGAAAATGGAAAATGAAAATACTTGGCCCCTACTTGTAATCCAGTTAGATACAACAATTGGTGGAATCTCAGAAAGAGCAGTTAATGTTCACATGCATATATAATGAAATTTTAAGTGCACATATGTTAAATATGTATCATACTGATGGCTTCTTTATAAATGTGTAAGAGAGACACTTATTATTTATATCACTCCAGGACTGTACTAGATTCTGCTCAATAAAAAGCAGCACTATGTGTTTCCTTCCTCAAAGAATATAAAATTCCACTTAAACAAACTGATGGGATTCTGTACCTTTAAATTTGAAACAAGCTGTTTTATGGGGTTGGGATGGTATGCAAAATATAACATAGCCATAATTTTTAAGGTTTGTGACATTCTGTGTATGGTTCAAGCTGTTATAGGTATTCCTATATGCATTCAATTAAAGAACTCATCCTTAGTGATGTATTGTAGCACACTCCTGGGAACTAATCCAATGTCTTTAGCTATCTATTTTACATGAAAGCAATTACTGTAATATCTCTAATGTCTAAGTGGTATTGTCATGAGTGCCATTTTAGCATGGCCCAAAGTATTTATTTCTATGAGGTTATCTATCTGCTCTTCAAATTTATTATGCTTTCAAGAATATCCACAGAGTCATATTAGCATTTTTGTATCCCACAGTCAAATGCTCAAGCAAAATTGAATTTGAGATAAATAATCAGTACTCTCCTGTTTGTATAAAATGACCTCTTGCCAGTGCTTAACCTTTCCCTATTCTCATCCTAAGTTCCCTGTGACAGCCTATGTGAATTATTTCTTACAATCCTCTGTTTTTCCCTCGTGCTGTATGATGCTATCTCAGTCCTGCTATAGACTACAATCATTGTCTTGAAAACTCGGAATGAGAATTAAAGTGATGCTATAGCAGTCTGCAGAAGAAAAGTTGTGTCTCATGTTACTGCAAATTACCATTATCTTACAGCAATAATAAAACATGCTCACAAGCGCTGAGGTCTCAGTTGTGCCGCTGTTTGACCTCAGTAGTGCCACTGTCTTAGCTAGAGCAGTTCTGCTGTGTACAATTCTGCTTTTCCAGAGGTACAGTGGGGGTAATTATCCATTCCAGAACAGTGTTTAGACCTTGTGCTTTGCTGTGATGCTCGATGTTACAGAACAGTATGTCATTATCAGAAATTCTTAGTAGCGCAGCCTGATTTCCTTTTTGCATGGAAAGTGCTGTTTTTGTGTAAAATTCCAAACAATTGGGAGGTAGCTCAGCATCCTTATCAGTAGTGTTGTTGTCATGGACTGATACCAGCAGCTCACTTCTGCTAGTTGACATTGTGTGTAACAGGCTCAGAAAGCTCTTCAATGACCTAATATTGCAGTGACCTCATTTTGTGTAAGAACTTTCTCTTATGCCAAGAAATTGTAAAACCTATCATCAATACAAATGGAGAATTTTGATTTGGTGATGCTTGGGACTCACTTTGTGAAAGGAAAATAGAGAAAAAGGAATGGTGTGGCAAAACGCAGTACTTGCATATGAAACTCAGGAAGGGGAGGAGGTATGCAGTGATTCAGTGGCAAGGCTCAGTGGGATGACCTGCTTTGTCTTTTGGGTGATGTTACTATATGTCTCATGAAGAACTTGCCAACAAGGGATTAAAGATTATGCATTGGGGTCTGTCTTGTTAAGAAAGTCCCAGGATGATTTAAAGCTGTTCAGATGAGAGGTATACATACAACAAAGTGTGTTGTCTCAGAGAAAGGCCAGCACCGACTGTTAATAATACGGAGAAGCAGTAGTGGCACTGTATCAATGGATGGAGGCCTACACCACGGGCGTAGTAACGGCTGACTGTAGCTGCACTGAATGATGGAAGCTCATCTACACTTCTCTAGCCACTTGCCAGCATAGGCATTGCATGCCACACTGCAGTATAAAATCCCTCAATGCCCTTTTATTTTCATTCTGACACCTGAGAAAGAACAATTTTCCCAATACTATCACTATTTTTTTTCTTATATTTTGGATGGGCAGGACACATTTGTTTTTTAAAAATCCTGAGATGATGTCTGTTTTTTCAAGGGATCCTTCTGTTGGAAAAACATGCAGTTAGCTTTTCTTCCTGTAGGGTCAGAAGCCTACAGAAGTCTGCAAACTGGAAATCGGTCTAGAGCTGAATCAGTCTTACTGACTCAGTATCAATGGGAAATACACTTCTGTTGGCTCCCTCTGTTATCAAAAATGTTATAACGTTGAGCGTATTTTGAATCTATATGCAACATATATTATAAATAATAAATGTTTTAACTCTGATTTCATGCAGGATTGTACAGCTGAATTACAGATTTGTTTGCTTTTATTTTCCTAGTATCTGTGAGATACATTCTTAATACTAGTCTGCAGTAAGAACTTCTTGAACTAAGCTTCCTCAGGCTGGTGGCAGTGGTGATTTTCAACTAAAACAATAATAAGCGCACATTGGAATAAACATTATACAATGCCAGTTCTTAACAGAATGGGAATTATTATTTATTTAGTGTTGCTGGAGAGGCTAAAATAGCTAACAAGAAGAAAGGAAGACGAACACAAAAGGAAATAAAGTCTGCAAAGCTAGTTTAAGCATATTTGAAATCTCTGCAAAATTAAGATGAAAAGTGAAACGTTTGCTTTATAATGTTCTTATTCACTTACCCAAAGTCCTGTAATACAGTAAAGAATGGGGATTTGTCAACACATTCGGCAAGGCTGAGTATACTATTGTGGGTAGAACATTATAGAATTTCTCGTTTATAATTAACTCTAAGAAGTTACTAAACAGTTTAATGGAAAAAAAAAAAAGGTGTCTGAAACAACAACAGGCTCCACCCAAAAGAAATATATTGGCATATACCAGCAGAGGAATTTGTTGGGTATTGCTTTGTTCTTGTTTACCTGTCTTTACAAAAGGAGGCGGAAACAGCACTTGGATAAATAAATATGGAATAGGGACACCCAAAGATGTCTGGTATTGAGACCTGAGAAAAAGATTTTGATGCAAGTTTCGGATGGGAGAGATTGGAGGTTGGGGATGTAGAATTATGTAACTTTTTTCTTATATTTAAAGAAAGACAATTTGTTTGTAATTAAATGAAAGAAATACAGTAATTGTCCCAACATCAGCTTGTCCTTCTTGCTGAACAACCCAACTGGAAACAAAACTGGCTGACCTTTGGATGATAACAGTATGGGCTTGAAAGCAGGGACCAGGAATCTTCAATAAGATCCAGAAGAAACCAGCAGCATGCCAGGATGTCTGTTCTCCCAAGGTTATTTCTACCACCACAAAGTTTGGAGTCAGTTGATTGTCACTTGTGTTCTCCATAGTTATTCAGCACTGGAGTATGAGCAATGGCAAAGCACTAAACAACATCTCAGCCTGTCCTTTTGGAGGCAACCCTGGCTGTTTCCAGGCTTCCTCCTCTTTCTAGTGCTGTCTGAGAACACCCAGACAGTTCAAACAAAACAGATGATGAGATTCATGCACACAAATACACCAGTAAGAGGAACAGATAGCAGCTAAAGAACTAGCAAGGAGAGGAGAAGCTTAGCAAAATGAACATTTCTATGCAGGGATTCAAGTGAGGAATCAGACTTGTTAAAGCAGTTTCTCTGCTCATCTCTTGTTTCATTGTTATCGTTACCTTGTATAGCCAAATCAGATCTTGCAGGTAATTCAATAAAATGGATTTGATTCACAGAGTAATTACTGGAACCATTCTGGTCCTATCTTAAAGGGCAGAGGGTGCTTCCAGAAGAACTTGTCTTGTTCATGCAATATACTCAAGGACAGAAGAACAGCATTAGAGCTGGATGGTGACCTTAATGTGTTGCAGAAATGTTATTAAATCCACAGAATAGGGCCCAATTAGGTGGGAGTGTATTCTGTTTATAAAAACACAAGTTACAAAATGATTCTATTTTAGGTAGATAATAGTAATTATTTTTTATTGCAGTAAAGTTAATTAAAGCAAATTGTAATAAAAATAATTAAAAGAGTAATTGAGTAATAACTTGAAGGCAAAAGAGGAATGGCATTTGTAGTATGGCTTGCAGAGTTATCTGGGCCTTTGATTTCTGAGCAAGCATCCTTTCAGTGTAGTAAGAGGGGACTCTGATTATGGCAATATTCTTAACTAAATCCCCATAATCCTCTTCCATATCTAATGAATCTCCTTAGAGATTTGTCTGCTCTAGAATGCAAATGCAATGTACAAATTACAGAATCGTCAAAAATAGGTAGAGGTAGCACAGCCCACCAGTTCCTCCCAAGATTGTACCACTATCATTCCTCACAGACTGACCAGTTCTTTAAGATTTAGAGTGAGGGAGACTGCAATTGCTGCAAGCAGTTTATTCCAGTGCTCTTCTGCTCATTGTCAGAAAGTTTTGAAGACTATTATGAGGCTTTCCTTAGTCTTTTCCTCCAGAATGGAAAGGAGGAAATAGTCCTTACTCTTCTATTCTTCCCTTATGTTTCTAGACCTACAATTGTGCTAATTGCTTCCTTATGGATTCTGCTCAGAAGGTCAAATCTTCTCTGCTTTTACTGAATTTAGAGCAGATGATGGAGAGGTAACATCTGTGACCAACAGATCACCGCATTGTCGGCCATGTTCTGCACATCTGCACCTTCGTCCTTGCTGACCACCCTCAGCATTTGTGCCCTAAATAGAGCAGTCTGTATTCTCTGGAAGAGCAGGATTCCCTCCTCCGCTGAAGAATACTTCCTATTGAGGAGCAGCAGATTGCAAGGGTCACTAGATGGGATGGATGCAGCAGGACACATGATGCAATGTGGTTAAATGTGAGATTTTAACCACTGCTCTTGTTCCTATACTCTCCGTCTTTCAGAACTGCAATTGTTTTCATATAGCTCAGCCCTTTGTTATACTTTAACAAATTCTGTTACACTGTAAACAGATTTGAGTTGCATGTGCACTCTTCTTTTGCTGAACAGAATAGTGGCAATAATAGTTTTGGTATCTATTAAGGCAGTGTTGGAAGTTATTGGTGAAATAGCAGCATTTTGGATATAGGGAAATGCTGGAGGTCTGGGATGCAAAGTAAGGCAAGTGTCATTAAAAAAAGACTGGGAGCAAGTCTCACTGAAAACAGTTGTTTTTTGCTTTCACTCCAGCATATGCATAATTTCACAGCACAGCAAGCAGCAGTCAGAGATTTTGCATAAAAGAGTCGGTCGGGGCATTCTGCACAATTTGCCCCTCCCATTTATCCCGGGTGAGTGAACAAGCTGTGGCAGGCACAGGTGGTGAACACGGCTCCGTTTGGGTTTTTCACTCTCTTATGCCATCTGCTCCTCTTTGCGCCTGCAAATACCATGCAGGAGACAGCAGAGAAGCAGAATCCTTGATAAGACTAGTCTGAAATCTGACTCTTCCTTAAGGGCTATTTCTCTGGCCTTCAAGTGGCCATACATATTTTCTGCAGCCAATTCCCTCATACATGGAGCTCAGCTCATAGCTACTAGACATCTCTTTTCTCATGGGGCAAGATGGCAGTGGAGGGGAACTCCCTTTAGCTTTTTTGCTAGAGTTAATTCTTCACAGTCTTAGCAGTCAGCTGAGTCCTCTCTCTTTATACAGTGCTCTGGTACCTGAAGGTGGTCTGCATCTGGGTTGCTGTGGTCTTCTCTCTCCCTTCAATCCCAGTTGTATGTTCCTGTCCCTTTTATTGTGCAAACTCGTACAATTATGTGATGCGATGGATCTGGGAGCTGCTCTGCCTGAGAAATAATGAGTTTCTTGATGGAGCCAGCTGTCTGCCCCCTGAACTCTCAGTGTGTTGTTGCAGTCCTAGCAAAAAAAGAAAAGGATGGAAATGCAGTCGGGAAGTGAGGCACGGCAGGACTGCAGCAGGACTAAACGGATTTGATACCATTGACTGCTTGACAGTTGCACTTTCCCTTTCTGCATATACTCACCTGGATGTACATGATATATTTTGAACAGTCCATGCCTCTTCTCTAAGCTCTCTGACCACTTCCAGGTAGATATCCAGGCTGCTCCTACTGCGGCTCAAGTAGAGGTGAAAGTAGCGTGTTGCTCCTGCAGTTCTAGGTTGCAAGTGGTGCTTCTAGGTACATGGTAATGGTAGCTCACTGAGCAACATGTAGACCTCACTCTTAGGATTGTGGAAACACATCCAAAGTGAACAGCTTAGCATAATTTGCTCTGAATTCTCTATTTCTGAATATTCTTCCAGGATGTCAAAATCACTTTGAATTCTGGTCCTGTCAGCCAGTATCCTTTCAGTGCCTCACAGTTTCATATTATCTGCAGGTTTCATAGGAACGTTCTCTAGTCCATCATCCAGATTGCTAAGGTCCTTTGAAGGAAGCAGGACCTTGGTCAAATTCCTGCAGCCCCAAGCCTAGTAGAAAACTGCTGCTTGATCAATGCTTCAATTTTAACTGCTATCCATTAATAATTACTCTTAGCATATTGTTATCCAATTAGGTTTTGTAATCATCTTCATTAGTTTCAACCAAATGTCATCTAAAAGACGTTCCTCTCAACCATTTCCCACCTTCACTCTGTTAGTGGGTTCTTGATCTCAGATACCAGGACGATGGGCACTTTCAGCGACCTCTGAAAGCAGCTTATTTCTACATTTTAGGCCACTTGAACACATGGTATCTAATTCTTGCCCACAGTGATGATGTGAGGTTAATATGGTGATTTCACAAAGCAATGACAGTAAATAAATTACTTGCCACTTGACTACATTTTCTGTTATCTTCTTGCAGAACATGGAGCTCAGCATCTTCCCCTACCTTTTCTTTTGAGTCTGTGAATGAAAAAGGTCTGCTGACTTATTTCACAGAGAAGTGGAAAAACAAAGCCTCGTTAGTGGTGACTGTGCTCCGTAGTTCTGCAACCAGCAAGGCTGTTTGTGCTTTACTTCATAGAATTGGAACGTGCATGTGGCGTCCCCATGGCAGTAAAGCTCACACACTGTTAAAGCAATAGCTATGTTGCATGCATCAATGAGCAGCGGAGGCTGCAAACCCCACTGCTCCCCAAATAAGCCTTTATATCTACATGCTATAAGTTTACATCATGTAACATCATCAGTGCTGTTATTTAAAATGCTATTTTAGCTCTTTTATCTCACTGTTTTACAGCTCCCTGTTCACTGTATGCATTTGTCCCTAAAGTGAAGGAGGTGGCAGGTGATCGCGACCTCATGGGTACAGTCTGGTTAGCCATTCCTTGACGTGGTAAATTGAAAGCCAAGAAAAAGGGTGCATGGCAGTGAAACTATGGAAGTGGTGTCAAGTAATAATAGATAAGGAAAGAAAAGAAAACAATTCAATCTTTTCTTTTGTGATTTTTAGAGGAAAGCTTAACGGAAGGCATAAGACCAATTCAATTCCGTACATTGAACAGTTGCCGCCTTCCTTTTTGCCCAGAGGCCACCGCTTGCAATCTGCCTGCAATTATCTGTGTCTAGAGGCAGCTTTGGGTTTACTTAGTGAGAAGGTGTTATTTGAAGTGTGCACATGTATGCTGCCAACCTTGACTACACAAAATCTCCTTTCCACATAAGTAGACAATCATTTAGCAGAGTATAAAATCCTTAATTAGCTTATCACAATCACTTTAAGGTGAGTGAGGAAATGTTTTCTACCACTAGATAGCATTTGTAAGGTGATACAAGTTCACTGGGCCGACTGTAGTCCGCTCTGAGATGTTATTTTCTCTTTATTATGTAAGGGAGAAATTGTAGAAATCACCAGACTTTTCCATTTTAAAGGAATTGTTTTGCCAGTTGTGATAAAGAAGTCTCTGTAGTAAGTTGGGTAGAATTAGGTCACAGCAACACGCAGCCAGTCTCTGAGCCTGCCAGTTATTTCAGTTTTGACCTTTACTGTCCACAGTACTGGTGTTAATTGTGATGGGAGAGTACTTCTTTTAGTCTTCAGAAAAATCTTTTAGCCAAACTGCTTACTAATTTTAATGTAGTGTCTGTTGGTAGCTTTTTAAGATTGTGTGGCATCTATTACCGTTGTAACAGACCGTGATAACAACCTTCCAAATAGTGCAGGATATTACATCTGGAAATCTGGAAATCACGTAGCACAATGATGATGCTACGTAAACGTGGTAGAGAGGATGCATCTTGCTAGGAAAGTGTCTTGATACAAATTCAAGGTAAATCTGATATTTACTATTTTGTATTTACTTTCTGGAATATGAATTAGTACCTGATCTGGGGCAGTGATGAAAATAACTTCAGGCAGAAAGACATTAAGTCTACATCTTCCCCTATGGCTGGCCAGAAATCTGTGGTGCATGGTACTGTGTATCTAATTGTGACGTAGCACTTCTGGGAACTGAAGGGGAACTTCCAGAAAGATGTTGATCCTGCCCAATTACTTGAAAGTGGTAGGGAAAAATGACAGGAAAGGTAGGAAAGTCTTAGTTACCCACAGGAGACTGCTATCTTGAAATAGAGAAACTTAATCTGACTGCACCTAGTAGGCACAGATCTTTCACAAAAACATTCAAAGTCTTTTTCAAGAGGATATTTACTGGGGAAGCATCACATTATTATCCGCTGCAAGCAGGAAGAGGATCATGGTAACAATATGAGCTGTGTGGGAGGTCCTTCACAATGTGCATTGATTAAAGAAAGGTGAGTGTATCTTTCATTCTAATTTTACTGCCTGAAAGAATAAATAAAACATGTAAGGAAAATGTTTTTAGCCTAAACGTAATGAAATCAAAACCACAATCTAGTAGCCTTAATGGCCATTGTCTAATCAGAGAAGTGTTCAATGAAGCAAGAAGCTTCTGACACTACTATGGCAGTGCCAGCCAACTCTTGCTTTAGTAAAGCAGCCAATAAAACTACATTTAAGAATTTAAGAATTGTTCTAAGTTGCATACTTCACAACTATGGAGATATTTCTCCTTAAAGCAAAAGAAGCGGGATTATTAGTAACTACTGCTGTAGGTTACCATTCTCCAGACTTTTTATGAATAAGATCTAACATTTCAAGCTTTAAGTACTCATTAGGGTTTTTTTAGCTTCCAGGAACAACGGTACTCATTTTAGTAAACACTCTTTCAATACCTCTTCCTTCATAGTCATCCTGGGTACTACTATCACATATTTATTGTCAGCAAATATTTGCAACAACCTGCAAAAAGATTCAGGTGTTTGCCCACAGCCTAAATTTAATGCAACTTAAGATATAAATATCACTGGTTTAAGCCTTTGCGAGATATTAGAGACAACAACTAGTTTTTCTTCATTTGTTTTTATATGGTTCCCTACAGAGACTGAAGAGACTAATTTCTTTCCCCAAGCACAGGAATAACAGATGGTGTGAGTCAGGTAGGCCTGCCAGGGTACGTATGAACAGACAATCAGGAGATGAGAAGATTTACTTTGGAAACACAATAGAGAACAACAGCCAAAATGTCATTTTTGGTAGTTGCCTGGGGGAGGAACTTCTTCCTTCTCCTTTTCCTGAGCTCATGACAGCAGTAAGGGGATGGGCTCAGGAGAATTTTGATGCAGGTGGAGATGAGAAAGGAAGGCTGGAGGCCTGATAGGCCTGATGACCAGGCCAAAGCCTCCTGCAGGCGGAGCATGAATTCTGAACTGTGGAGCAAAAGGGCCTCTCACAAACTACCTAAACTTTGCTTTTCCATTTCAAATCTTGTGACAATTGGGTAGTCAGAAGGGCAGTCATTTCTTTCTCTAAAATCTAATAATTATTTAAGATGTATCCAAGTGGGATTTGCAGTCCACCAAAGTTGCCTCTTTTGGAGTTCTGCATGGAGATCTGCTCATGAAGGTGGTCACCAGTTCCAGAACATGTGGGCTGTGCTACAACATAGTGGCTCAGTCGAGGGCTGAGAAAGAGCAATTCCAGAAAATGTGTAAAAAGGATGGAATAATTGACTGGAAGGGAGGGAGTGCCCTACCGCATTTGAGGTTTTCTCATATTTCACTCTTCAGAGAAGTCCTGACAAAAGAAGTTATGTGAAAGCCATATATTTTCCAAGACATTGTCTATAAAGCCATAGTAAGCTGCAATAAGGATAGGACGAGAGAGAATGGCCTCAAGTTGCACCAGAGGATGTTCAGGTTGTATGCTAGGAAAATATTCTTCTCCAAAAGAGTGGTCAGGCACTGGAATGGGCTGCCCAGGGAGGTAGGTGGTGGGGTTACCATCCCTGGAGGTGTTCAAGAAACATGTGGATGAGGTACTGAGGGACATGGTTTAGTGGTGTAGTGGGCAATACTGGTGGTAGGTAGATGGCTGGACCAGGTGATCTTAGAGATGTTTTCCAACTTTTATGATTCTATAAGTAGATCATCTGCACAGCTTTTCTCCTGATGAAAAATTTGGCGTATCACCATTCAGAGAGCATTTTTAGTGAGAATGTGAGGCTGCCTAACCTGCGTAACCTTCTGGTATGACCCATTCTTGATCACCAGAAGGGGTGTGTTTCCCATCATGGTTGCTCAAGCTGGGGCATATCTCCTCGTGCAGGTGGAGACCAACAGTGGTACAAGGTGCCTGTAAGTGTCAAGTGTGGTGTCTAGATGGTGACAGGGTTTGAAACAGATTGCTCTGTTTCAGCACCGTCTCTCTCAAATGGAGTAACATCAGGTTAAAAGAAAAAAAGTCTCACACATGTTGAGCAAAAGTTAATTTGTGAAAAGGCATATATTGCTGGGTAATTGTTTTTACATTTGTACAATTGTTCTCATTTCATCCACGATAGTATAATTTAAAACAAAACCTGCTGAGGCAATTAAAAATTCTGTTACAGAATGATTTCCCTTGTAAAGTGATGCCTCTGTAAAATCAAAATATTTTGTTTATCTCTTATCCATGCATTATCCGGCATTTTCAGTGGAAAATTACAAAAAAGAACCAAGATCAGAATATTGTTTTGTTCTACCTCCTTACAAGGTTAACGTGATAAGGAAGGAAATGCTTCTTTTCAATGTTACAATATTTTCTTATAACCTTTATATTTATGCAAACGATTCAAATATTTTAGAATTTTTCATTTTAGAAAAAACTCTACATTCTGTCCCAATTTAGGCAGAATAATAAAAAATTCTGTGATTTTGACCAGCTCTAGTTGTTTATGGCATGATCAGCATCTACGTATGGGCATTGCTGCTTTATTTTTAAGCAATTTTGTCAGCCCTTCAAGGAAACTGTCAAGTGAATGAGGAGGGCATAAGAGATACATATTTATAGAGCTCAGTCCCACATCATCTGTGACAGCAGCTCATGAGACAGTCTGAGCCTGAAATGAGTATGTGGGACAGCTGGTTCATTGTCCGTCTGGAGCAGTGTCCTCTGACATTTGGGACAATGGAATATTGAACACACAGCTTGCTGGATGTGTGACTTAAGTGGCAATAGTCCTCATCACACAGCTGCAGTCCTTGAAATTCCTGCTCCTCCTTCCCTTTAAACTCCATCTCCCCCAAAAGAGAGCAAAGGCCCTTAAACCCCATTTGATAGCCTGGGTAACTGTTGGGATGCTGGGAGAGAGCTTGAGGCAGAACATTGGGCAATAAGTAACCTTTGTGGCTGACCCATCGTAGGAGTTTGGGTAGTGCTGTTTGTGGGGGTTTCCAGGAGACTCGGACTTACATTAACCCGACCATTCGCTGCAGTTCGGCTGTGCACTGGCTGCTGCTGTCAGTGGCAGCCACAGGAAGGACACAGCTCTTTGTAAGGCTCCCCACAGTTCTTTCCAGAGACCAAAGTTCCTGTTGGTTATTACAATAAGTTATGTTCTTGTGTACGCAGGAATATGTATAGAAGTATAACTGCTTTTCAAGTAAATGTGAGAAAGACTAGTCCAAGTGGGAAACATTCCTTGCATTCACAATTGTTCTTCTCCTCTAGTTTGTTCCAGCACAACTCCAAAATTCATTTAAACTCACAAGCTATCAAAAAAAAAAAAA